>OZ026524.1:61828944-62216276 GCA_964019695.1 Loripinus fragilis | reverse complement strand
CATGAATAAAGTCTTATTCACAGTATGTAAACTGAAATAAACTTCCTGTACCGTCCCTCCGCTAGCTCACGCCTTATAAACATGAATAACAACACTCGTGCATATCCAGTGGTCGGAAAATGCGTGTGTTTAGGTACATGTACACGTTTCGATTTATATTGTTAGCAATACAGACAATACACATTCGACAAAGATAGAAAAAGCCATTTTATCTATTTTATTCCGTTTTATTCCATGATTTTAACGGTTTCCTCCTTTGCATTTTGCTTTATTAAAAAAACGACTTGCTCACAATCAGAGCCGTTCTGTGTCGAAAACGAGCTTAAATGCCAGATTGCACGTTTTAGTGGAATTGGCAATCACATGTATACATGATTACATGGTTGTAACTGTTACAGTTACTTAGATCTATGAAAAAATGAATTTTAATAGGTGGGCCCTCGCAATTACAGCTGTACCAACAACTCTCACATCACGATTTCTGACAACTGGTTACGCACGAGTGCTGTAGTTCATAATGTATAAGGCGTGAGCTAGGAGGATCGGGTATAGGATGTTTATTTCAGTTTACATACTGAGCTTATTGGTCTATGCATAATTCCAATGTTTTATTTGCTTCCAATGTATCACCTGTTCAAAACTTTGTAGTAGTATATACAAATAGTTAACTAAAATAAAAAATTACTTCGAGTTTGAAATGCATGAAAAAAAAGATGAAAAAGAGTGGTTTTGCCTAATACAAAATTAAAACACTAAAAAGGTTCTATAGTAATTATAATACGCTATGCGATGGTTCTAAGCTTTTTTAAAAGCTACCATTGTAGACAGTTAGCCTGGTGGTACACTGTATATTACAGGTTGCAACTTTACTATCGTGCCAACCAAGAGTGACAGTGACGTCATGTTTTGTTAAAGCACTTATCAGGGGCATACTATCGATAGATCACTTGTGTATTAATCCTATCCGCAGGATAGGATTAATACACAAGTGATCTATCGATTCGCTTTAGCTCAAGTGAATTGCACACGTTAGTGTTTTACTTAGCAATTGTAAACAAAGTATTACGTCACTGTCACGTTTGGTTGGCACGACAGTAGGTTTACCTGTTGGATTTCCTTTGCTCCGATATTCAGTTTTATTTACTGTTGAGTCCTTATCTTTGCTTTATCTCCGTGTTATATCTTGATTTATATGTTTTAAGAGATGATGCATTGATAAGTTAGGGGTCTTTCATGCAAACCAACTATCTATGTGTCTTGATTCACATCTGAACTAAAGGTGAGGTTGGTGCCGTTAAACCGGTTTAAGCCCTCCAGTAAAATATTTTACTGACGGTTCCAAGGCGGTACTTCTTTTGTGGATCTTTTATGTTTATGTTTTTGTTCTGTCTTGTGTTTGCTATACTTCCACAAAACGCTTTGAGGCGTGACTGTAAAGGTAAATGCATTGAATGAATCGAGGGTCATTACTTAGAGGTCGTGGTAGAAGTATATGTCTTTGTGCGCGTCTGTTAATATATGCCTTGTGGTCACCTGCCGGGAAAGGGCTAACCTCTTGGCTCTTGTGGTGTCTTACTGTGAGTGTGCCACTTTCCCATTGGTATCCTGGGTTAGGTGTGGTACTTGATTGTATCGATTCCTGATCTGTGCACCCTTACTTACTTTAGGTATCAATAATTGCAATTCTCACGAGGATGTCAATGACACTGCTACATAACGCCCCACAACCGACTCAACTCAGATTTAAGTCGTGTAGAAATTTCTTTACTGGCTAAATATTGTTCAAATCAATCGCATTAAATAAAGAAGCCAGCACATGAGGTTTTGTTATTTATCACATATGCGCATAAACTTCACTGTTTGCCAAATTTAAATACCTGTTGTGACTGTCACACCTTACTTTACCGGATAACGCTAACGGACGCGTAACAGACAGTAAAATTCTCAGTCTGTTCGTGTTCATTTGTATGCGTTTCTTGTGCGTTCCTCATGCGGTGAATGCGTTTCGTGTGAGGTGATATCCGTTTTGTCCGGTTCCATCCGTTGGCATGTTTTGGACATGTTCAAAACTTCGAACGGACGCCACCGGATAAAGATGTCCAGTGGATAAAAGTTACTCGTGCGTTGGTCGGCGATTTGTCGGGTTCTCATGCGGTTTTTGGTTCTCATGCGTTCTGTTGCCATGTATCCGTTGATGTCCGTTCGACCTGAGTTGTGAACGGTCAAATACAGGACATGTAACGGAGTTCCCCAGAAGAGTACCGCATGTGCATTCTGTGATGGTTCAACGAACGTTTTATCCGTTTCTTATACGGTAGATATCCGTTTTATCCGTTATACATCTGTTACACGTACGTTAGTTGACCGTTTTCAATTGAGCATGAAAATACCTCAGTTGAAACTTTACATGATCACATCCGCCATCTTGACAGGGGACCTTACTCTCTTGAACGTTACATGACAAAATGTCGATACTTGTGGTGTCAGTGATCAGGTAAAATTAAAGATACCACAATAAATTACTAACCTTATCAACCATTGAAGAATAATTTCCACCGTGTTTGACACAGCAAACGTTGTTCTCATATACGTCAAACAAAGTCAAGTCATCATCATCATGAATAGTCACGTGGCTGCAATTCACGCACAATTTCGAATCCCTAGTGATTGTGTTATCCTCTGTGAAGATATAGCACAGTGTGATAATATTCAGAAGGCCAATAAACAAACTTAGAATTATTGAACCCATGAGCACAAGTCTACTTGTCCCTCGTCTGTCATCTTTATTGCGTGTGTCGCCCAGCTTTGGTTGTTCCTCCTCTGTGATGAATGCATGGTGTTCGAGGTCTCTGTTGTCAGACATTGTATCTGCTGGGTCAGAATATTGCTGATCGGCAGACATAGTTTGCTTCTTATACTTCAACAGCGAGATGTACACAAATTGTACTGGTTTCGGTGAGGTGTATGGAAGTTATTCTTGCTGTTCACATGCTAAACGGGCGTCAATATGGTAAAATAGGCGTCGATGAGTTTTACACCAGCATTACTATTAAAAGATAGCCTATCCAGTACTTGACGGGCATTACACCTGTAGTAGAATATAAGAATATATCATGAGTGTGAGGGTGGGATAGAAAACTCCGTCCCGAGGATCACCGATTGGAATCACGAGGCTTGCCGAATGATGACAATGGGTGATCGCGAGGGACGGATTTTTCTATCCCACCCTCACACTCATGATGGATACTTTTTCTTGCTCACCACTAAATACCTCATTTTATATTACAAAGACATGGAAAATCTTCCAGCAATTGCTACATGGTGACGTCATTTTAACATTGCAATGACGTCACTAATCGACGTGCGGCTATTCGTTTTTTATCTTTCCCTAGGGCTGGTACGGGTGTGTGAGATAAATATAATCCATCATTGGTGTTCAGTGGGGACAGAAAAATCCCAACCCTCGGGCCCACCGTTCCAGTGGAAAACGAGGCTTGCCGAGTTTCCCACTGGAACGATGGACCCGAGGGTTGGGATTTATCTGGAACAACTGAACACCAATGATCGATTCTATTTCTCATATACCACGACCGTACGGTACAGTTCTGTGTAATATTGTTGGTGACGTCACTGAGATCGATGTTTACAGTAAATGACGCGCGCTGTACAAATCAACTTGAAACAGCGTGTAAACAGCGCATTAAACAATGAACAAATGATTAATTCATCAAAATGGATTTACAGGAACTAGCTTATCAGCCACAGTAACTCGAGTAATTTTGTTGAGGAAATTGTGTGTGTGTGGTATGTTTTACATCGTCAAGGCTCCCCCGTCCGAGTGGATTCAGTCACTCAATGCCCAACACAACAGGTTAAATATGTCAACCGCAATGCACTCAGCATGTTCAAAGCATTGAACAAAGGCTGTAGGTAAAATTGCGTAACATTTACTTTTAAACCAAGTTGTAGGCCGACTTAAATCGCTGAAAATTCAACTCAGAAGTTTTTCCTGACTGACAACAATTCAACTTTCGTTTTCAAAGGAATACAGTCATGCGCCAAGAATGTTATCTGAAATTAGCAACCGGCCGCGCGTGGCTTTCTCGTATTAGTTACGCTTATCTCACATGAGTAGCGATGTGGGACAGATTTTTCCGACAGCAAGCTTACATAGGGATCACTCGATCTCGTATGCGTTGGTATGTGAGAAAAATTATCTCACATGGGTAAAAACAACGGAAATCCCGATCTGGTGTGCGAGAATATAAAAGCTTCATCATTGGGGTGCGGGGAATGCATATTTTTTATTTTCATTTTTGCGGACTTTGTCAGATAACCCAGGCTGTCCTACGTCACATAGTGCGTGTTATTAGGTTGTTTTAACGACTTATAGAATCTGAAATTTTGTCTCTGTGAAATATAAGTGATGTCGAGAAAACATATATCAGCCATTTTTTTTTCATCTGGTGTTATATAACAGAATATAAGTAATAATTATACCATGGGTTTTCCGCCTGTACGTGGATATAATCCAAGAGTTTTGCGAGTGGATTATCTTACGTACAGGTGGACAAACATGGTATAGTTATTTTATACCACCTACATCAGTGTAGAGCTTGCACAGCAGGAGCTTTTCGTTCTAAAATTGCTAAGGGTGGTATAAAGGCAGATGCGATCTTAATATCTTGCACTATGCCACAAATAACATAACCTACATATATGTCAAACAAATTTACTTTAACCCTTTCCTTCATGAATATTCATGCTAAGCTCCGCCCACTATGAATAATTATTAATAAACTTTCACGTTTGTACATAGAACAAACAAATTACTTGTCAGGTTCACTAGTGAAGGATCATATCTAATCATATGTCCATAAACAAACAGAGTAGACCCTGATCAGGCAGCTCTTACAAGAGCTGCCTGATCTGGGTCTGCTCCGTTTGCAAAAGCGTTAAAAGGCGTCTCTATGAGGTAAGGGGGTTAACATATATATTCATTGTACCCATAGGAAATTGATTTGATTCTCCATGTGATTATACATTGCATAAGTTAGGAAACCTTTGTGTGAGCAATAAATGATGTATGTTTTAACAACAGCAGCAATCTAGGGCGAATATTCGGCCGATATATATTAAGCCCATCCCCTCCCCCATCCCAGCGGTGTCATAGGCTACTGCCCATTCAAACGCAGCGAATCAATTATTGCTGATTCATTTTTGCTCCCATTGTGTGTTTGTTTTTAGGCTGCTTGCAGCCTTACTATCTAAATTTCAGCCAATCTGGAATAGACCGAAATTTGCAAATATGAGTGTCTGCTAGAATATGAAAATTGCACAGGTTAATTACCAGAATGTCCATAGTGGCAACACTCACTGAAAATGAATTCAATAACTTGGGATACAGACTAAAGCAGCCAAAAATACTTTTGCACTTTTCTTTACAGATAATTGTCAACGAAACTGATAGCAGAACTCTATTTTTAGACAAATCTATTTATTGCAGGGTCACAATCATGAAAAATTGGCATTTTAGTTAAAGTAAGAAAGGAGGCGAAGATCAAAGAGGCAAACGATACAATCAAGTGCCAAACCTGACACAGGATACCGACGGGAAAGAAACAACTTTACAATTAGACATAACAAATGAGAGCCAAGTGGCCAGCCCTTTCGAAGCAGATGACCACAAGGCAGCAATGAACAGGCGCAAAAGTATGAGAAACACAAGACACAAAAACACAAATGATCCACAAAAGCAGTACCGCCTTGGAACGTTCAGTAAAAATATTTTACTAGAGGGCTTAAACCGGTTTCACGGTGCCAACCTCAACCTTAGTTCAGATGTGGATCCAGACACATAGATGTTTGGTTTGCATGAAAGACCCCTAGCTCATCAATGCATCATCTCCAAAAACATAAAAATCAAGACAAAAGAGATAAAGCAAAGATAAAACTTTATTACCATTATGTGTAATCAGGTCTTTACACAGAAAGACCCTGGTGCAATCCAATATTTTCCATACATGTACCAGCATTTAAAATGTCGTCTGCACATGGCTTTAGTTACAGTTAAAGCGGCTGTTCTTAGGGGAATTATTTTTTTTTAAAAATTAGTGCCCTGAGTTGGTTCAATAAAACACTTACAATGATAAGACTTTCGGACTGTTTGCATTGTAACAGTAGCAGTTTTTCTGGTCATACCCACCTGATTATTTTTGCACATATGTTGTATTAGAAGGCACAGCCACAGGAACTAGTCACAAACCCTTAGAATAGAAAAAGTAGGCCTATATTTACTTTTATATAGAAGGACTGTAACGGTTCTTGTGGGGGTACCCTATATGATTAATCAAAACAGTCGGAAAACTTATATGAGTAAACTTATAGTGTCCTGGCTTCAAGAGAAACAAGTCTGTCTAACGACACCAACCTTTTGTTCTTTCGTTGAGTAAGTCCCATGGAATAATCAAGAACAGCACGGATATTAGCGTCTTCTTGAAACTCGTTCGTTTGCACTTTCCTCTGGAGATGGTAAAAACACAGTTCAATCGTTCTTTTCTGACTTTCATCAAAGAGATGCCGATTCAAAGTGATAAGTCCTGGTTTTCAAAAGTTTTTTTTCTATATGCAGTCACCAAGTTCTTGAGAATTTATTCCAAATAAAAGCCAAACGGCGACTTTTTTACAGAAATTACGCCAACCTTTTTTCTATCCGACCTCCATGTTTTTTAGAAATCCCATTCGCTATAGTCCTGTGACGTCATCGACATGGTATGATTTTGCGATTTTATATCAAGGGAAGTAATGCAATCTATTGAGTGTAATGATGTAAACTGAAGCACTCCGAAAATACACCACGTCAATATGGGGATTTTTCCAACGGATTTTGCCTTTTCCATGTGACGTATTTGAACCCTCGGCTTAGCATTAACCAATCAGTGATCGCAAAATTTTCAGAGCTGAACTTTTGCAAACATGGAGTGCAGGTAGAAAAGGCCGGCGTAATTTCTTTAAAAAAAGTCGCCGATTGGCTTTTATTTGGAATAAATTCTCAAGAATTTGACGACTGCATGTAGAAAAAAGTTATTGAAAACCAGGACTTACCACATTTAGCGACATCTCATCGTTCGAAATCAGGAAAAAGCGATTAAACTGTGTTTTAAACGGTCTCCAGAGGAAAGTACAAACGAACGAGTTTCAAGCAGACGCTAAAATCCGAGCTGTTCCTGATTATTTTATTCCAATTCAACGTAGGGACAGACGGTTGGTATCGTTAGACAGGCTAGTTTCTCTTGAACCCGGGGCTCTTTAATTTTGCTTAAAAAGTTGAGTTTTCGGGCTGTTTTGATGAGTCAAACAGGGTACCCTAAAAACTTGCGTAACAGTCCTTGTCTATGTTTACAGATACACACGCCTACTTTTTCATAAAAAGTTTGTGACAAGTTCCTGTGGGCACAGCATTATTGCCTTTTAGTGACGACATTGCCACAACACAAAATAAAAATTGGGCCAGTTGGCATAATAAACACGGCGGAGATTCACGTGAGTTTAGAGGATTAAAATGGCGGATACTTGTCAAAACCCCTCAGCTCAGGTAAGACTTATTTGATATTTCCGTTGATGTTGATCTGATTGGCATGAGGGTTGAAGCTGATACCCTCGAAAAATGAAAGCAACATGTCCATTTTATCAACTTTCAGACAAAGATCTGTTTAAAAAGTTATTGACGAGCAACCGAATTTTCGGCATGTTTCAATCATTTTTCCGGGGTATCTGCTTCAAACCCAATGCAAATCTGACCAGCATTAACGGAAATATCAAAGAAACGGGTGTATTTTAACATGTGCTTTTATGTCTGCCATTTTGCTTTGGCATTTGTATGTAAGGGTTTCTTCTTTCATTATTTTAATTCTATATATGAATTGTCCCTTTATTCAATTATTCTGGATTAATAATTGCTAATAAGATATGATGTATGTGTGGAAACATCAAATAATAAAATTAATTGCAGTAAATATTTAAAAGCAACTTAGGTAATCTTTCACCGGTTGTCTTTTTTTCAAGATATTGATTTAAATCTACAACTTATAACATAAAGCTGAACTTTAAAGATCAAGATCAGCAACATTTAAGTTTACCTACATGTAGTTCCAAATATAGAAATGCTTTTAAAAGGAGAAAATATAGATTTCGAGAAATGAAATAACAAGGTGCATGTTTTAGCACATAGAACTGTCCATAGATCAACAATAAACACCCGTGTAGCTGTTTCCACTGAACAGGAAACAAAACTACTTCCACCTCTTTTGGTGTAAACACTTACTTAAGTTTCCTTCTTACTGGAAAAATGAACTTAAGGCAAACATTTTTCCAGTAATGAAAATTAAACTTTTCTACATGTAAATGTTGCAGATATCTAAAAATAGCTTTTTAAAGCAGCTGAAAGGTTACACCAAGACCAATGGAAACTGCCACCAAAGTTGGTGTAAAGATACACTTATAGTTACGGTGTACAAGTTTGTCATCATTTCATATGATTTGCTTTACTTCCAGTTAATATGATTTACGATGATCATTAACCCATATAAGCCTAGCGTCCTTTTTGCGGGGCATAGACAAACAGTGCAGACCCAGATCAGACGCAACATAAAGTGGCGTCTGGCCAGGGTCTCCACTGTTTGCTCACATAATATTCTATCGACATTTGAATAAAAATGAGAAAATACCACCCAGTTACCCTTAAAACTGAAATGGAGCGGTCCAATTGATAAGAATGGGAAATTCCTTCCGGCTTAAATGGGTTAGGATAATAGAAAAATGTATATGGCCCAGAATTACAATGCCTCCTTAAAGTTAAGGAAGACTTAAGCTAAGTAATAATTTTTCAGGATTCGAAAAATAACGTTTCAAACAGATTAAAATCAAAACAGATTCATTTTTTCTGTAGATCACAATGATATCTTTGACCACAAATACTGCATTGATCCTTGCAATTTATTTAGCATTTAATATAGCATGTTGAAATCTCAATACTTAACTTAAGCCTTCCTTACCTTTAAGGAGGCATAATTCCGGGACCAGTACAACAGTAAAAAGGTTATTTAACATTGTAATTTAATAGACCAAACAATCAAAAATCAATTATGCAAGGCTACGCGTGAAGAAATTCTGTGGGTTTTATGACGTCACTTATGGGATAACATTTCATGATTATTGATATCATACCTTAGAGACGCACGACCAGAGTTTAAAATGTGGGGAGGAGCTTCGAAAACCAATGTTTGTTTTAGTGGTTATTAATCTATCAATATCAATTTAACAGCAAGACTCTCAGTTGTTTATGTAACAAAATTTATCCTGCAATGCGACAAGGATTTTTACAAATATACACCAGAAAGCAATAACCTTTTTCCTTAAAGCTGCATAGTCTGTAACTTTTGATCTTTTAATTTTTGAAATTATGTTTTCTATTTTTCAAGAACAAAGTAGAAAAAACTAAAATTCAGGTACACATTTCACCAATTTCGTAAATCTTCAAAAATTATCAGTATCAAAACAACAGCCATTGTCGCAAACACGAAGCACGCTAGCACGTACTAGATGAGGTATCGTCAGGTCTCGCGAGAATGAAACAACAGCATTTATGTTAAAACTTGACTGTCTTTAACTATTGGAGGGACGCAAATAATTACCAACAAGAGAAAAAACACCTGTTTTTATAAGATAATTCACTTTTCCATGCAGTTTTCAGCTATAGTGAACAGATTTATTGTGAAAACTTAACTTAATTCTGCTTTTACAAATGATTTAAAAAGAATTTTTTTTTTCGAAAAATGTTAATAGTTGCAGACTTCGTCTCTTTAAATGACGTCTGCATTAATAGTCTGCTGCATACATTCAAATGCACTTCAGACTAGATATTTCCATGGAAAAACAATGTTACGAGGGTAGCAGTCTGATCTGGGTCCATATTGTTTGCAATATACGCTACATAAGAACATAAACAGACTAGGGAAGCAGACGAAAAGCGGCTAAATAGAGGTTCATTAGAAAAGAAAAAAAAGTAATCTTTAAACTGAGCAAAACAAATGTGCAACTGATCTGACACCCGTTTGGTATCTATAGACGTTAGACATATTTTCCTACTAAATCAATATGAGGTAAAACATTTTCCAGGGATACATCCTTAACATTTCTACATGTTATTAAGTGGCAGCTAGACTGCCACCCCTTTTGGTATAAACTTACTGACTTTCGTACTCGAACAAAATGAGGTAAAATATTTACCACTTTCCAGTGATAAATCCTTAACATTTCTACCTATTATTAGGTGGCAGCTGAACTGCCACACCTTAAGGTATAGACTTTTGTACTCAAACAATATGAGGTCAACATTTTCCAGTGATTAATCCTTAACATTTCTACCTGTTATAAGGTGGCAGTTCACAGCTGAACTGCCATCCCTTTTAGTATGAACTTTCGAGCTCAAACAATATGAGGGGATAAATCCTTAACATTTCTACCTGTTATAAGGTGGCAGCTGAACTAACACCCCTTTTGGTATAGACTTTCGAGCTTAAACAATATGAGGTCAACATTTTCTAGTGATAAATCCTTAACATTTCTACCAGTTATTAGGAGGCAGCTAAACTGCCATGCCCTTTGGTAACTTTCGTCCTAAAAACATGAGGTAAACGTTTTTCAGTGATAAATCCTTAACATTTCTACCTGTCATAAGGTGGCAGCTGAACTAACACTCCTTTTGGAATAGACTTTCGAGCTTAAACAATATGAGGTCAAGCATTTACCAGTGATAAATCCTTAACATTTCTACATGTTATTAGGTGGCACTTGAGCTGCCCTCCCTTGTGGTATAAACTTTCATACTAAAACAATATTATGGTTAAACCTTTTTTGGCGAAGAACCCTTAACATTTCTACCTGTTATTAGGTGGCAGCTGAACTGCCATCCCTTTTGGTATAAACTTACACTTATTTTCGTACTAAAACAATATGCGGTAAAACATTTTCTGGCGATAAATCCTTAACATGTCTACCTGTTATTTGGTGGCAGTTGAAATGCCATCCCTTTTGGTTTAAACTTACA
The DNA here is from genome assembly GCA_964019695.1 of Loripinus fragilis. Lineage (NCBI taxonomy): Eukaryota > Metazoa > Mollusca > Bivalvia > Lucinida > Lucinidae > Loripinus > Loripinus fragilis. The sequence continues at coordinate 62,205,169 of OZ026524.1, read as the reverse complement.
CTTTAATATTTTCATACTAAAACAATATGAGGTAAGCATTTTCAGGGGATAAATCCTTAACATTTCTTCCTGTTGTTAGGTAGCTGAACTGCCATCCTTTTTGGTATATCCGTGCTAAAGCAATATGAGATATAAAAAAAAATCCAGTGACTTTCTACGTCAATAGTGCAGTTCTAGAAAGTAGAACTACTTTTATGCACAGGACCACTGTTTATTAATGTGATAAGTATTATAACTTCCAGTTTCCCAGGGAGCACACTGTATAAACAATTCATCTTGCAATTTTGAAGAGCGTTGATATAAATAAACAGTTGCTGCTGGAGAGGTGTTAACTGACTTACTTGAGTCTAGTAAGGTATTTGGTCTCTGTCCTATGGGTAATCAGGCATATGGACGTTTTACATCTCCTGGGCGTCTTGTCCCATCTTATTCCATCATAGTGACCTATTACCTGCGAAGAGAACATGAAAAAAACAGAGTATTTTCAGTTTGTCACATACTATAAAATATTCCCCGTTTGATTATCATTATTTTGGGACAGACTTTAAAAGTCAACCATCATAACTTTTATGTACATGACATAGTCAATTATATTATACGGTGTATTTAAAATCAGCTCTAATTTACCTTCTTCAGCACGTTAAGAGTTCAGAAAATTTGAGGAACGGTTGATGTCTCCGTCTGAATCCATACCTGTACTGGCGAATGAGGTGCACAAGACTACTTGCAGTTAACAAATCGTCTGACTTACCCGGATTCTCCGGTTCGTCCTATTTTTCCCTGAAAACACGTGACGCAGGAAGTAAATAATACAAGTGTCGCTGACACACTAAACCAATTATGAGGCAGTTCATGAGAAGATGGCTCTTATCGCATTGAAGAGCAACAAGGGTTCAGACGAGCCTGCACACCCACACAGTCTCGCATGAGACTTCACTGCTCGCACACACGAAGTGCGGCAGTGAAACTGAAAGTCAAAGTGAAACTGGACATACAGTCTCGCATAAACTTCAAGTACTGTCGTCTCATGGACCGGCTCATTTTATCTCATCGATTTTTGTATGAATCGCCATACCTGTACGATACTATAGATATGTATTTGTTTGCTTTTGATAATGCTTGAAGTCAAAGTCGATAGTTATTTGGACACTGTACAAAGCAATGGGGATAAAGACGCATTTACTCAAGGACACAACCGGTCCGATTCGAATCCGGACTACTTGCTAATCAATACGTGTTTTATACCCGCATGCGATGTTTTTGCAGTAAAGAACGACTGTATGTATCATCTCATTCAAATGTCGCATTTTTACCTAAAATAGTAAAAAATGGGGAAGGGGTATAAAAGATTCCTCCTGAAAAACTGCTACGGAAGCTACAATTTGACAGTGGCTAGTCCTAACTCTTCATGAAATGAAAAATAGTAAGTGAGTATGATCAGGAAATACCACAATCACAAACTGCAGACAAACCCATGGCACCGCAAGGAAGAGCCACACAACAATCACGAGACACCAGAAGACAAACTAAGTAAAGTAACCAGCTCTCTCTTCCCCATCAAGATGATTGCAAAACTAGAATGGACATGAAGTAACATACAACAAAACATAGAACAATTACAGAATCACACAATGAGAGTAACAATAACAACAAAGCAACACCAACAGAACCACCGTCGTAGATCGGACAGCAGCCTAAACCATCGAGGGTAGGGGGGCTTAAATGCATTTTACTGGTACCAAATCTTTGCCCTTGATTCTGTTGTTGTTGAAGTACAAGAAATGTTCAGCTCGCATGGAAGCCTTTTAACTATTGCAATGTATCATCATGAAGAAACACTCTAATCAAATTAACACACTATGACGAAACACAGAAAAGGGCTCACGACCCACATATAGTCAGAACTAAAGAAAACTCAAGTAGAGCCACGGTGGGCCCAGCTACAGATAAGCATCGGGCACCAACCCACCGATTAAAGCTTTACGCCAGACGTTTGATAATCTTTTGAGTTGATCACTAAACCTTTTTCTAGAAGTTAAGTTGTGCGGATCGAATTTTTAAATATTTAGCTCGTTTACTTATACCGCACCCATTGACTCCCTGGGCGAGGTCAAAGGTGAACTATTTTGATTATGCAGCAACTTAGTTTTCAATATTTTCTGTTGTTGTGTGTTCTCTGTTCGACGTTGCTCCTTATAAATGCAGGGTTTAATGTTTCGTCCTATGAAGTTCTTGGTGTCCTTTCTAAAAAAAACATCTACCTGAGGGAGGAAAAGATGATTGTTTTGTTCATCGAGTTCTATCTTTGATTTTATGTGTGTGTCTTTGCCTGTGTCGCAAAGTCTTTCTATGTGTGCCATGGGTTATTCAACTGAAAAGGCACCAGTATCCAATTGAATTGTTTCAGTGGGAGATGAAACAGCGAATTATGTCAATATAAAGCAGCTCATGCCAATTTCGTACTCGTCACGCTATTTTAGCGCTCTATAGGGTAATTTAAGAGAAGTGTAAAAATATCAACCTCTGGAAACTAGTCCGAGCTGGTTTACATATAGCCTGGGTCCAGTCGTTAATATGCTTTTCAAATATTTTCTTATTCTAATAATCTAAAAATCTAAAAAATTAAGATAATAAAAAGACAACACATCAAAGGTATCGGTTGTCCGTTATTTACTTCATTAGATATTGTCAATTTTGACCGAGAAACGGATTTTTTTTTAAAAAATGATCATGCTGGAACCATCATGATTCAACAGCAAATCAGTTAACTTCTCTTTATGGTGCATTCTGTAGCGCATTTGGTGAAGACAAAGAGGTAAGGGTGGTGGCCAGTACGGTAGGCCAGTTTAGACCAGTTTTCAGGTAGACATAGAGATTTATAAAGACAAATTGGGCAAATTCTCCCCAATATAGATAAATTAAAATCTGAAAATCTTTCATCGGGAGACATTTTATTTCCTCTGGCCAAAAACTCTACCTTACCTCCGCTTCAAAGTAATGGCGACCTAATAACTCATGATGCTGAAAAGGCAGACCTATTAAACGATTACTTCAGAGACCAAACTCTTCTTAATGGTGCAAATGCTGATTAACAGAAGTGCCTGATATTGAAGGCTATCATATTACATCACACCTTGATGATATCACCATGACTAATGACGAAGTGAGATTCACCTTAAAAGCACTACCTATTGGTAAGGCTTCGATTAACAAACGAGTACTAAAAGAGCTTGCAGGTCAATTAGGTTTTTACTCAGTCTATTCATGATGATTGCGTACAAGAAATCAGGAAGACGTCTCACGTAAGTCCTATTCCGAAAAAGGAAGACAGGTCATAAGATAAAGTACTTGAACGTATATTGGTTAAATACTTGTACAATCATCTACTTCATAATGATATATTGACTGCTTTTCAGTCCGGTTTTATTCCTGGTGATTCAACAACTAATCAGTTAACTTTTCTTTATGATGTATTCTATAGAGCTTGTGATTATGGTAAAGAGGTAAGGGCGGTGTTCTGTGATATCAGCAAAGCTTTTGACCGTGTATGGCACTAAGGTTTAATTCGAAAATGGAAAGCTGCTGGCATCACAGGCACTGTCCTTCGGTGGTTTATCCATAATTTAAAAGGTAGAAGACAGAGGATTGTTATTCCCGGAGCCAAATCGTGTTGGAACTTTATTAAAGCTGGTGTACTTCAAGGGTTAATATTGGGCTCTATTCTCGATCTAGTACATATTAACAACAATGTAAAAGAGATAAATGCAAATATTAGGTAACTAGCTGATGATGCAAGCTTTTATGTTATTGTTCAGAAACAAGAATCTGCTGCTTTTTGCTTAAATTCAGACCTAACCAAGATTTTAAACTGGGCAAAACTTTGGTTAGACTATCATTTAATTACTCCAAAAATGAATTTATAATTATCTCTAGAAATTTTAACAAACCCCTATCACCCTCTAAATTATATGGAAAATACTGAAATAAAAGAGGTAAGTGCGCATAAACATCAGGGAATTTTCTTTTCAAATGACTCATGGCACAGCCATATTGATTATAAAAAAGAGAAGGCATAGAAAATAATAAATGTAATGAGAAAACTTAAATTTATACTAGACTGGAAAACTCTTGACGTAATTCTTATATCTTTTATTCGACCAATTTTAGAATATGGAGACACAATTTGGGATAACAGTACTCAATATGAAAAACCCTAACAGGACAAGATACAAAACGAGGGCACTCGCATAGTATTCAGTGCGACAGCATTTAAATTCAGTATCTTTGCAGTCTTTGTATAATGATGTTTCTTGGGAACCATTACAATACAGGCACATAAAGCACAAACTGAACCTGTACGATTACACTTCAGTTCACTGTAGAAAACAACAATATTATTCAAATTTTATTCCGTCCGTTGTCCGTGAATGGAACAAAATACCAGAAGAAGCTGAACATTTACTATCCTTACTTAGTTTCAAAACTTTTTAAATAGTGATAAGAAAAAGGCCCTGAAATAGTATCTTACTGGTAAACTAAAGTTTCAATTTTGCGTACAAGATTGTGTACCTGAACGGTGATTTGTCCCTTAAAATATGACTGAGTTGCATGTCTGTACCTGTGGTATTGTGGAGAATGCTTATCACTTTTTCTATGTATGCATTCGCTATGATATCCAAAGGCACGAGCTGTTAGATTCTCTTTTTAACATATCTAACCTCAATCATTTAATCTCTCATTCTATACACTTACGTAAATCTGAATTATTACAATTGGTAAATTGAACTCCGAGATAGTCGTTATTGTTTGGGGAGATGAACTCAATAAGCTGATAGCTTTCGTTCAAATCTCAAGTTGTATGTTTGTTTATCGTTACATGTGAACATTTATGTGTTAATAGTTCAAACAAAATATATCTACACCAACAATGCTAGTTATCTGCTTTATTTATAGTTGGATAGCTTGTTTTCATCATTTAATCTTGTTTGTATTGTTTGCTTTTTTATCCCTGAAAATACTATTCTATATGGACCAACGCCGCAAGAAAAGCTGTTTTCGGGGACTGCGACCAGCCCAGACCAATCTAGCCTTCACACATATAGACACAAGCTTAAATATTGAAAACTGCGTGCAGCAAAGTTAGCTATTATACTTTCCAGGGATTGCATACAAAGGCTTTGGTCAGACTGTTCGGCCATTAAGTCAAGTTGTTCGAGTGCATCAAAGTCGGATTTTCTCGCAACGAAGCTCATTATTATGTAGAAGGCGTAACAATGGACCATCTACCCATGACATGCATAGGGTGAAATGATTAATACTGTATACGCACAGCTTCGACAACTATTTTTTCTGGTTTATGTTTCTTATTAATTATACATTCTTTAACCGAAAATTACCAGTGCAAACAATTTAAAATATTATTTGTCAAATAATAAGTGATTATGACCTGGAAATGCCACAGTAACAAACCTGCGATTTTTCTATAATTTCCTTTTTTTCATATATTCATCTGTAAAATAAAATTAGACCATATACATATTCATCCACATGGTATAAGAACTATGTCTTAGCATCAATTAAGAGACAAATTTGATCATTTAGGGCATCTAGCAGCTGTGAAATAAATAGTTTTGAAGGTATACCCACTATTTTTCTGTGATTTGTCTATCATTTCCAATATTTTCATTGATATACAGGAATCATTGTATCCTAATCGGACATCACTACTTTTTCTTGTTCCAGAGCAGGAATCACAGACTACCGAAAACAAACGCTTGTTTTCAAACCTAAATTACTTTTTTCTAGACATTTAAAATATTCTGAACGGTCAAAAGTTTAGTAATTAATTCATCTTTATGCTCCCAAAATTTGGTGGAAATCTGATAAAGATTGTGATTTTTTTCGTTTTCTGAGAGTACTATAAAATGATAAAATGATGCCGGATCGAGTTTCCAAATACCAGGTAATTGTATTTACCTGTGATGTGTATTTACCTGTCAAAAGCGGTACTGATCAGGAATCTTTCCTCAACTCGTAAACCTCTGAGGCTCCCCAGGGGTTCTGTGCTCCCTTGATCCCTGAAAATAATGCATTGATCTCCCCAAATCCCTGAATGAAAATTCCACAGCTCCCTGAAAGTATTTTTCCTTTGCTCCCCAAATCCTTTGAATTAATTCAGCTTCTCTCCAAATCCCCAAAAATAAAGCCAATTCTTTCTTAAATGTAATGTTCTTTCCGAAGATTTTAAATTCACATACTTAAAACTATGAAGTTTTACACGAGCGGATGACTAAACATGTCAAGAGAGGACTTGGCCACGGAACACATGATATAATAATTATTTTAATGAAATGCACGATATATAGCTCAAAGTATGAGGCCATCCTTAAAATTTTGTTGCTGTACTTGGTAGAGTAGTTGTGGAGGAATGCTTTCTAGATTTGATTTTTATTAGGGGCAGCTACTGCCAGCTAGACCATTAATTTTCTGCTGGTGGAGAGGCTGTTCCAATAGATGAAACTAGATTTTCTTAGACAAGGTAAAATCGTTTATTCTTCTAACCATAGAACGTGTTTTTTTTATATAATTCCTATTAGGCCCTATACTTAAGTTTAATTTCAGCTTCAACAAGAAAGAATATAATTCATCAAAGTTTTTTTTATAAAAAAAACATCTAACCGCCTAGATAGAGAATTACATAGCAGGAGCGTAGTAAGCTTAGTTATGATGTTGATAGACACTTGTGCTAATGATAAAAAATGATGCGATCTGGTGAGTTCTGAGTGTTCCAAAGTATGTTATTATCAACCTAAAAAATCCACAATTTTTAGGTTAATAAATCAACAACCCAAATTTTGGCCATATTTTTCTCCAAGATCAATCCAGATGTGCACGTTTGTACAAAAATAAATACATTTAAAAAAACAGGGTCTGGGGGCAATAGCTCCCCGAAGCCAAAGACATGTAAAAAATGGAGGCTTTTCGTTTTTACATCAAATATTATATACCAGGCGCGTAGCTAGTCCTGTAATGACGTGGATTCAGATGCAAGCTAGGGTTTTCCGGGGACATGCTCTCCCGGATTCTTTTTTATAAAAAGTGGTGCAATCCAGTGCAATCTGAGTGTTCAAAACATAAAAATCAATAACTTATAGGACAAATTTCCACAGTAGTAAAAATATATTCGCCATATCAGTTACAAATATCAATCCAGATCAGTATAGCACGAAAGGAAATACATTTACTTTTTCAAAGGGAGGTCTGGAGGGCTTCCTCCCAGAAGCCGAAGATTTGTTTTTTAAATCAAACGAAATAAAGGCGCTTCCTTTAAGGCGAGATTTTTTTTTACTTTTTACAGGGCTCCCAAAATCCCCAAAACTATGAGCTTGCTCCCAAAATCCCTGATAATAATCACCAGTGCTCCCCAGCTCCCTGAAAATAAACAAAAAACAATTCTCCCCAGATCTCCAAAAACCCTGGGGACCCACCTCTATCAACTTATTCCGACTGGTTTTCGATAAAAAGAATTTTGCAGGGGCACAGTTAACACAAAGATTCCAGTGACCAAAGTCAAATTATCCATGACATGACGAAACCAACAAAATGAGAGTACGCTGAGCGAAGACTCAGACCAGCCTGAGTATCCGCCCAGTCTGATCAGAGTTTTGGCTGTGCACTCAGCGGGTATCTCAGGATTCAAGCTAAATTTGTATCTTCATGTGGAAAGCGAAGACTCAGTTATAAGACTGAGCTGATACCTAGGCTGATCTCAGTCTTCGCATGACTCACAGTCTCATTGTTGGTTTTCAAAGGTTTGGTTATATGGGACGTTTCATCTCTTTCCGCTACTTTCCTACCAGCCAAGAATGGCAGTGATGTCATGTTTTGTTTACAAAGTTATCAGGGCTTTATGATCGATAGATCACTTATGTATTAATCCTATCCACAGGATAGGATTAATACAGAAGTGACCTATCGATTCGCGTTAGCGCAAGTGTGGTGCACAAGTTAATGTTTTACTTAACAATTGTAAACAAAGTATCACGTCACTGTCACTCTTGGTTGGCACGACAGTAGCTAGCATTATCTGTGCATAATCTACTTGATACTGTTAATTTATCGGTATCATTATTAATATTGACGCACACGAGCGAGGCATATACATGTACATGCACGTATAGCAAAACACCACTTAAGACCAAGGTTGGCATACGCATTGATGCAGATGCGGTGTAACATAGCGTACATAGTTAGCTACACATCTTGCAACCTCTATGAATAACTCATCTTCGCAAGCCAATGGTATTAACGAAGTGGACTTAGTACCCTTGGCTTGCGAAGATGTGAATAACTTAACTCAGTAGATTGCACGCTGTTGGTCTATGATGTAGTCTTACATACATGTAGTTAAGGCCAGGTAAAGCAAATTTATATGTTACTAAACATGGTCTACACAGATGTGTCTTGCACTCAGTCTCTAAGATAGAATGTTGTTAACAGAAATAAGAGATATGTACCAATCAACAGTCAGGTGTATAACTTCCAAAAGTTAAAAAATATTTCACTTAAAGCAGTTAACTTTTTAGCAACAAAAACAAAAGTAACCTGTTTGAGTGAAACTGTCTTTTTTCATCTGCATATTCCGGAGTTACCGCAATTTTCACGGCCATGTGGGTAATTTTATCTGAAAGACCTATTATATAGCTTTACGATTATGCAATAAAATTATGTACGCATCGTCTAGAAATTTGTACGCGAGGTCATTGAAGATCAGAAAGATAAACTACTTTTTAACTTGAATAAGTTATATTTTTGACGGCCTAAAATTTGACCTTGGTGTCAATAATTTCAGCTGTAACCTAAATAAGTTACTTGCGATAGCCTCACTTTGAACTCATTGTTGTAAAGACACAATTTTAACTTTTTCAAGTGATATATATTGTAACTTTTACAGGTTATGCCCCTGACTGATCAATCTTGAAGCACATTTCGGTTCTAAAAGAGCTTGAAATGACCACCACAGAATCACTGATTGAGTTTTAGATTCATTTATTAAAGATATTGAGATATACTTTTGTTCATTAATTTTGTACCCTGAATGTGAGAGTCCTATTACTTGTGAACTGACAAGAAAAAAAAGGTACATGTCCGTGGTCACATACACCTGACAAAACCTGAGAATTACAAGCACAATTCAAATTTAAGAATTTCATTTTCTTTTTAAGTTAAGTATTGAAGTGTTAAGGCACGATACGAGGGACATTTATTTAGCGCCTCTTTACCACATGGCTGTAAGAAACTCGTGGAAATTGCGTTAATCTCATGGGTAGTGGTTTTGAATAATGGAACGAAATTGTGTTAGAATCCTTTCACTTTTCAAAATTTATTGAAAGTTCAAACAAACGCAGTCGTAATACACTGGCTAGAATAGTGTGTGTTGTTAATGAAAACTCAAGTAAGTTTTGAAATACGGTCCTAAATTAAAGGTCGCGTTTATCTGAAAATTTCAGGCTCACAGACATATAATGAATTGTGGCACAATAAATTTCAAGCTCAAAGATGGCTCCCGTCCTGGTCAGCCAAAAATCTGCTGTTACCAGTGCTAATATTGCTGCTGTAAATGCAGACCTTATTAAATGAGACGTCAGTCTTTCAGTCAAAATATTGCTCATATTGTTGACATATAATCGGGGTCAGCTCTTAAGATTTAGACTCAGCAATTAAAGCTGAGAAAGGTATGTGCTCAATGTGCCCTCATCGCTTGACTAAAGAACAAAATGACTACTCGTATCAAATTGCCCATTTTTTAAATGTGCCAACATTGTAACAAATCTAGAATAACTTACAGTTGATAGAACCCAGATAGATAAATTTGAGCCCCAGAGAAGCATCAATAATAAACAGATTAGGCTAAGCATGTTATGTTAAAAGAACAAAAGGCGCGGGAAATAGTTTCATAATTACATTTGTATGTCTTATAATTGCATTTTGGTTGGCTCATTGTTCAGTTCAAGTACCAAAGCTCGAAAGGTTCCAGGTAAACTCTATGTGTTGTTATCAAAAACGAAAAAGAACATGAGAAAAGCAAACATGTTACCGATCTTAGAGGTTTGTCCCTTATTCACGACAATGTAGTTACCCACATGTGTAAACTGGTTCAGAATTTCCTGGAAATGGAAACTGTGGTACAGCTCCACAATCAGCCTTATTCGCCAGACTTGAATCCCTGTGACATTTTCTGTTTACTTACTGAAAAATAATCTCGCCAGACGTCGATATGAGCCAATTGGCAGTGTCATTGTTCAGTGTATATAGGGTGTGCCGAAAGGTCCACTTATCTGCATTTAGAGTCTGGATTTTAAGACAAGAAACTCAAATTCTGTCAAGGGAGAATTCATCAACCGGCTAAAATGAATGAACTATGGAAAAGTCTCATAATGCGCCTTGCAGAACCCCATTGCCACAATTAAATGAACGCCCCTCGTTCTTATGAAGATCAATATTGTGGCATAAATTCTGTAGATTCAAATGACATCTTCGACCATCTGTACTGACACCGAATATCTCATTATATTGAATATTTTAAATATAGAGTATCTAGCGTGAGTACTAATGTATTATTGAATTTATTAAACGAGTTGAGGAGAAAATGATAAAATGTGAGGCTCTGCCGACCATTTATATCTTTTCGCAGCTACTTAGATAATTACAATAATCCAGGAGCACGGATATTAGATTATATTTATCATAGGCCACCAACAGTACATTGAAGTCACGTTTTTAAGATTTTGCCATATATGCACAACGCTGTTATGCCGGTCATTACACAACGTTACTTAATATGCAAACCACTTGTGGATTTTTGATTTTAAAACATGGCGTTATATCCCTCTCAGATGTGACGTCATGTGATAAATGCCAAAGCTCATCATCGGCCCAATAATAATCAAACAATTAAATAATTTGGCCTTAGGGAAGTAATACCGATCTAAACAAGACGCAACGAAAGTGTGTAATGGAAGGAAAGATCGCCCTCGTTACCGGCTCGACAAGTGGAATAGGCCTGGGCATAGCACGAAAACTGGCCTCATGTGGATGCTCTATTATATTAACAGGACTCTGCGAGAAAGAGGAAAGTGACAGACTTTTACATGACTTTAACCAGTAAGTGATTTTGTCGCAGAATATGGTGTTCGGAGCAAACGTGCAATATGTGCTGATAATTTGTTGTTGTGTTGGCGTTTAACATAGTTTCTTTGTGATGATGCATTGCATTATTTAGGAAGCCTCCGTGTGAGTTTATTAACAACAACAGAATATATGGCGAAGGTTTGGCGCCGATAAAATGCATTTAAGCCTCCCCCCCCCCCCCCCGCTGGCTAATGCTACTGTTCGTTCTAAGGCGGTGGTTCTGTTGTTGATAATTTATTATTTTATGTACATCCCATTGTTTGTGGGGGTTCTGTGTTGGTCTTTGTTTCGGTATGCATTACTTTATGTACTTTCTAGCTTTGCAATCTTCTTGACGAGGAAGAAAGAGCCAGGTTGCTTTACTTTTATTGTCTTTTTGATGTCTTGTTACTGTAAATGTCCTGTAGCTCTTCCTCACGGTGCCGTGGGTTGGTCTGCAGTTTGTGACTGTGGTATTTCCTGATCATATTCACTTTTTCTTGGTCATTTTGTTTGTTTTGGTTTGTGGTTTAACGTCCCAGTCAACAGCTATTGTCATGTGAAGACGGTCAGTTGACCCAACCACACTATTTTTCATGGACTCGCTTAGACGTACTTAGTGAACGTACTTTCGCTTGTAACTGACAACAACCCTTCTTGAATCTTGTTCTTGGAGAGGCGTTTTAGCGGTTAATACGTATTTAGTGACGGTCCAACATCAATCAGTTTGCTTGTTTGTTTTGATGCGTTACGTCCCAGTCAACCACATTTCATTCATGTTGTGACGGGTCTTCCTGGTTTGAACCAGTACTAAACAATGTAGCAATGTAAACTAAATAATGTGTCTTGCTCAAGCACACATCACAGTGTCTCAGCCGACAGTAAGCCTCGAACAAGCAACTCTTTGATTCCCAGTCGAACGCTATACCAACTGAGCCACTGTGCTCCGCCTGCCTACATCAATCTGGAAAACAATCATGTATGAGAGTGGTAAGAGAGTTTACTCGAAAACAATCATGTATGAGAGTGGTAAGAGAGTTTACTCGAAAACAATCATGTATGAGAGTTGTAAGAGAGTTTACTCGAAAACAATCATGTATGAGAGTGGTAAGAGAGTTAACTCGAAAACAATCATGTATGAGAGTGGTAAGAGAGTTTACTCGAAAACAATCATGTATGAGAGTGGTAAGAGAGTTTACTCTCTTACCACTCTCATACATGAATGTTTTCCGATATCAGATAGCTTCCTTACCACTCTCATATTGTCGTATTTTTTGACCCTGAAGTTCAAAGGTAGTGACCTATGCTAACTTTATCTCGGACCTGTTATCGATAGTTTTCGCCAAATATACGGGAATAAATTAGGTTTTCTGAAATTCAATGTATCATAACGGTAGTAATATGACTATATCGTCCGTTACGGTGTAGTGGCCTAAGTCTAGGACTCTTATTATAGAGGAGGCAAGTTCGAATCTCGCAAGAGGTTTTTTTTCCAGTAAATTAGCTTCTATGGCCTGACATGACAGAAAACTGTAGTAAGCGTGAAAATGCTTAATTTTGTGCAATTGTACATATGTACACGTGGTTACACGTGTAATCGCTAGTAAATCGAGATGCCAAGATTGGTTGTCCGACATTCTTTGTTTACTAGCAGCTGCAGTGTTATCCTGTGTACATTAAAAAAAACAAAACAAAAAAACATCATTTTCTCGCTTTCCTTTTTTGGTGCACACCGTCATCATTTTCTCGCTTTCTTGTTTATAGTGCATCCAAAAAAGAAACGATCCTCGTGAGATTTTAACTTACCTTCTATACGCTAGGAGTCCTGCGCCTAGCCTACTACACTACAGAGGACGACATTGTCGAACTGCTTCTTATATCAGACATTCCATTTCTAATCACCTAATTAGTTCCGTATATTCGGCGATAACAACCGATAACAGATCGGAGGTAAAAATTAGCATATTCCACGCCTTTTGAACTTCAGGGTCAAAAAAATACGACAATATATATGAATGTTTTCCAATATCAGTTAACTCATACATGAATGTTTTCAGTCAGTTCATTTTGTAGTATACCACTTATTAGCTGCGAGGATGGTAGTGTAGATTCTGATCAGACTAGAAACTAAGGTAAATCATTACCTACACTGTTTTCAAAAGAGGCTCATCCAGATCCAGCATGTTAAGGTTAAAGTCCACACCAAATAAACGCTAGGAAGGCTCACACTAAGGTCTAGATTGCTATCTGGAAAGACAAGTTTTATGTTTTTAAGTGTCAGAACCAAATTGCTCATGCAGGAAATGCATATGCAAGCAAAATATTCCCAGATCTGATCAATGGATATTCGTTTTCTGGCATTGGCAAATTAGTTATTGATAGCTAGAATGTACTAGTCTATTACTTGAAGATTCAGGTTCGGTGCTTGGTCCATATTTTGTCGCGCATTGCTTTGTGTCATCTTGCAATCATCTTGATGGAGAAGAAAGAGCTTGTTGCTTTACTTTGTCTTTCTGATGTTTTGTGTTTGCTATTGTTATGTGGCTCTTCCTCACGATGCCGTCGGTTGGTCTGCAGCATGTGATTGTGGTATTTCCATTGTGGTACTCACTTGCTCTTTGCTTTTTTTTTGGGGGGGGGGGGGGGAATTCGGCACGTCATGTGTGTTAATGGATGCTTGCCTTTTAATACCGCCTAAATGATAAATACAACTTTCATAAGACTTTGTGATGTTTAATTGTACTTTTGTCACTTTCCCATGTGGTATAGTCAGGTGTGGTACTTGATTGTATTGATTCTTGATCTTTGTCCCCTTTCTTACTTTGGTTATTTTGTATGACTTTGGTTATTTCATAAGACTTTGGTTTTTCATAAGACTTGGGTTATTTCATAAGACTTGGATCATTTATACATTTTCAGGGTCTATGGCGGAGGTAGATTCCATTTCGTGTCTGGTGATCTTAGAGACCATGCTGCCATTGTTGAAATGTGTTCGACAGTGACCAGTATATACCCTAGTGGCATAGATATCCTCATCAATAACGCAGGTAAGCATGCAACTCGTCATTCTGCTGTACAGTAAAACCTGTCTTAAGCGGCCACTCAAAAAAAGACAAAACAAAAATCCTAATGGCATATGATAGCTTAATGAAGGTCGAAAGTATTGCAGATGCAATACTTTTGACCTGCATTAAGCGATAATCGGTATTGTACAGTAAGACCTGCCTTAAGCGACAAACTCAAAAATAGACAAAACAAAGACCCTAATGGCATATGATAGCTTAATGACGGTCGAAAGTATTGCAGATGCAATACTTTTGACCTGCATTAAGCGATAATCGGTATTGTACAGTAAGACCTGCCTTAAGCGACCACTCAAAAATAGACAAAACAAAGATCCTAATGGCATATGATAGCTCAATGAAGGTCGAAAGTATTGCAGATGCAATACTTTTGACCTGCATTTTTCGATAATCGGTATTGTACAGTAAGACCTGCCTTAAGCGACCACTCAAAAATAGACAAAACAAAGATCCTAATGGCATATGATAGCTTGATGAAGGTCGAAAGTATTGCAGATGCAATACTTTTGACTTGCATTAAGCGATAATTGGTATTGTACAGGAAGACCTGCCTTAAGCGGCCACTCAAAAATAGACAAAAAAAGATCCTAATGGCAAATGGTAGCTTAATGAAAGTCAAAAGTATTGCAGATGCAATACTTTTGACCTGCATTAAGCGATATTCGGTCTTGAAAACCAAGTTTTGGTCTACTTTTTTGAGTGGCCGCTTAAGACAGGTTTACTGTACTTGATTTATGGAAGTGCCGGCAATCCATGGTACTATTGAAGTGCGAAGAAGCCGTGTGTTTGGAAGCAAAACAGGTTGAATATGGTTTACAGCAAAGCCTTAAAGGCACTGAAGCCCATGAGAATACAGAATACAACGTTTGATATGATCTGACGGCATAAAGACAGGAAAGAACAGATAACTTGAAGTTGAAAGCGTTGAGCTATACAGGTAACTCTGTATTTTCAGTAAAAAGAACCGAGTTATTAGTGCTCAGCGGCGAAGTTTCATTAATCCGAAAGAAATTTATTTCTCACAATGTTAAAACATTTAAAACCCGCTCACTAGCTCATCAGGGTATACATATCATAACTTTTTAAGGGTGTTTTTGGTTTGAGATCAGATTACAGTGCCATCCAATAAATATAGATATTCTCCACAAAATTGGATATAGCTAGAAAGGAATACCATAGGCACTGATCTGCACAGAATGGTCTGCACCTCTGTTATTCGCAGACCATCCCCCAACCCCCACCCCAAAACAAAGTATTCTGAGAGATTTATTTATGTAATTATTTGATATCCTTTTGTACATTTTTTACAGGGTTTCAGCACGTGGCACTCGTGGAAAATTACCCAACCAAAACATGGGAGGATATGGTGGCTGTTCACATGACTGCGCCCTTTCTGCTCGTCAAACATTTCCTGCCTCTGATGAAACGTAAACGTAAGTTCAGCCAAGTAGAAACGTCGTGTGTTTAAGATATAGACTCACAGGCAGGCATGTGACACTTGTCTGGAAGTTAATTAAATCGTGATCAAGGCCTATGTTGCAGTTCCAAAGTTGTTTAAAACCTGGCGTGTTCGGTCATTGTTACCGAATTGGTCTAATGGACACCATTTTGAGTGCAGAAAAGACACACAGTAGCATATGTAGAAACATAGTCCCGTCACAGTCATGCACGAAGTGGGGAATCATTTGAAGGCTCAAGCCATGATTAGGAAATGTAACTCATCTGAGTATAGCTGCACATTCGTGTTTAAATAGTGCCAAAAGAATCATTATCTTCAGTCTGGCCCTAGAATTTTCGTTTTTATTTCTGTCGTTACTGCATCCTTCGTGTAGAGAAGTTAATTTGCATATCTTATGGGCTGGTTCAAATATTCTGGTAGGTAGGTGACATTGGCGCTAGACAAAGCTGCAGGTCGACTATAGCTCAAAGGCTACAAGCGTCAAACAATCTTAGCGGTGAATAAAAGATCTTAAAAATTTCTGTACATTCATTGCCCACATGACTATCATCCACTGTGTGTCAAATAGCAACTCCCACCTCTCCCCCTCTTCATTTTGACCCCTTTCAGACCAATGGAATGTTCTCTTAAGCTACACGCAATAAAGTCAGGATAGCTAAACATCTATATTGAGGGGTCACAGATTTTAATTTTTTTTTTAAAATATTGTATTTCTTTCTCTGAAGATCGATTTAGTCTTAGTAAGCAGTGTAGGCCCTGATGAAATGCCACATTATGTGGCATTTCATCTGGGTCTTCACTGTTTGCCAAAGTACCCGGTATTGAAAGGGTCAATTTTTGTAAAGCAAGGGTTTGATTTCCATACATGATGCATGAGATCGACTATTTTGTTTGCAGGTTGGGGAAGAATTGTAAGCATCTCTTCCCAAATGGGTATGATCAGTTCTCCCGGGAAAACACCATACAGTGCCACGAAGGCAGGACTCATAGGCTTTACAAAGGTAGTTCTTGACTCGAGACCGAGAGGCCGCGGGTTCGAGCCTCACCGGCGTAACTGCGTTGTGGTCCTTGAGCAAGTCACATTTATCCTAGCTTAGTACTGGTTTAACCCAGGAAGACCCGTCCCTGTTTAACTGAAAGATTGTTGATGGGACGTAAAGAATAAAAAAAAAAGGGTAGTTTATTAACTCATTTAAGCCTAGCGTCCTTTTTTTATTGGAAGTCGGCAAACAGTACAGAACAAGACAAGACGCCGCAAAATGCGGCGTCTGACCAGCTTCTGCACTGTTTGCCCACAGAATTTTCTATTACAGTTTGAATAAAGATGAAAAAATACCACCAACAACCCTTAAAACGATAATGACCTGGTCCAATTGATAAGAGTGGGAAAATACATTATGCATAAAAGGGTTAATCTGGAAAGCTTATCACCCAAAAAGCAAGTGAGGATGACCAGGTGATGGCACAATCACAGACTACAAAGTAACTCGCGGCACCGCCAGGAAAAGAAACATAGCACTGAAAGCAACCAGCTCTCCCTTAATCAGCGAGACGATTGCAAAACTAGAAAGGACACCAAGTTCGGTATTACAAAAACAATGGCTCAAACACAAAACGCATACAAACATCAGTGGCAAAAATGATTCAACACAACAGAATCACGTTAAGTTGCTATCAATAATTTTCGAATGAAATAATGACATACTTCGGATTGCCAGGAGTTGGTGTCTATGCCTTTAAGTCTCATACAAGAGAGTCACAAATTGCTTATATTAGCTGTCCATACGCGGATCCTTAAAATTCCGCCAGCTGGCGTACTGAAAACTGTTAGTCATCAACGTATTTCACAGAGGGCGGTAAAGACCTCACTCATGAAGCAATTAAACCCAAGGGGTCCAATTGCTTCCTAAGAGGGGTCAGTACCAGCATTTCTAAGAAAACATATAGCAACTTGTGATTTTCCAGGGTAGGGGGTTCGAATCCCCTGTACCCACCCTGGATCTGCCCACATACCAATGTGTCGCTATGAAACATCCATGATCGAACACTGATGGCTCGTTTGGCATAATACAACCAAAACGTAAGTGAGTATGACCAGGAAAAACCACAATCAAACACTGCAGACTTACCCACGGCACCATGAGGAAGAGCCACAGAACTTTTAAATAACAGGACACCCGTAAGACAATAATAGCAAAGCAATAAGCTCTCTTCCTCTTCAAGATGATTCCAAACTAGAAAGGACACAAAGCAATGCATACCAAAGCAAAGACAAACACAGAACGCCCACAAACAATGGGAAGTACATTAAACAATAGATCAACAACAACAGAACCACCGCCTTAGAACGGACAGCAGCCTAAGTTATCGGGCGAGGCTAAAATGCATTTTACTGGCGCCAAGTCTTCGCTCGAAAGTATGTTGTTGTTAAAACACAAAATTGTTTAGCTTGCATGGAGGCTTCCTAGCTTCAATGCTCGTACCCCTAAGCATCTGGTATGTGAAAAGGATAATTTTGTAAAAAAAAATCCGAAGACGACAAAAACATGCAAATTTACAAAGCATGAAAGAATGTAATAAATTAACGTGATTTTCAATAAAGTGTTCAATTTCAGGGTGTGGCGCTAGAGTCAGCAGAATACGGAATAACTTGCAACGCAATCTGTCCCGGCTATGTTGAAACTGAATGTAAGTTATGATCATGGCAAAGTCAAATAAACAATTCGAAATCACACACCTCAAGTTATTACAGTTGCAGAAAAGTTGCAAAATCTTTACTGTTACAAAGCATATGAAGTCAATTTTACAAAAAAAAGTTGTAGGTAAAGCATATACAACAATATGCCATTGAATATTAAATATGTCACTCACGAGTATGACACCTTTAAAGCGAATGTTAGTATTTATAAAATGTATAAATTTAATGTATATATACATATATAAAACTTAATTCGAATTTATGTATTCGAAAAATAGATTTTTTACATTGCATTTGTGTAAAATTGCTGGTACAAGAAATTAATAAAACAAAGAAAAGGGTTCACAACTCACAGATAGTCAGAACTACAGCAACCTCAAGTTTAGCCACGGTCGCCCAAGCCAATCAAGCATCAGGCTAACACCAACTGAGAAAATCTTAACGACAGCGCCGTCAATATTAATGAGCCTGAGGCCTGACCCACCGTCATGCATATAACCCTGGATTTGGTTTACAACCAGACATGCTGACTGTCGCATGATAGCCATGTTATATCCACCTTTACTATAACGTTTGATTGCACGACCCTTGGGTCTGCACTATGATCACTACATGAGTCCGTCCATCTGTTACCAGTTAATGACAATGTTTATATCTCTTGAACCACATGGTATGTTTTATCACATTTTGCAAACATATGCATGTCAACATTCCCTAACCACTGACATGCAAAACCACTTTTATGATAGGCATGGGTGTGCTGAGCAATTGCTCAGCCTGCTGTGGTCAGTTATTGAAAATCCTCGTAACCCTTGAACCTTATGGGATATTTGGATCAAATGTTGCATACTTATTTATTTTGATATTGTCCAGCCACTGGTATGAACAAAAGGGTGGCAAGGGTTTGCCTAGTATCATTTTGGCTGGTTGAGGTATTTAAGTGAAAATGCTCATAACTCTTGAACGGCATGGTATATTTCAATCAAATTTTGCTTCCTAATTCATGATTACATTATTGAGACACAAGTCCAGTACCATTGACACTATTTTTACACTTTAGTTAACAAGGAGTCAACTACAGGTAAATGAGGTGTTACCTACTAGTCGACTGCCTAGTTAACTATTGTTTATTAAAACAGTTGAGAATAGTTAACTACATGTTTACATGTAGTTAACTATGATGTCTATCCTTAGTTTGCTCCTGGTCGACTTCTAGTAAACTAGGTGTAAAGAATATCTTGAATGGTACTGTATGCAAAACGGTGATTAGGCTTTGCCAAGAAATTTATTTGTGGCAAAGCCTAGTCACCGTTTTTATACCTGTTTCTCGATAATCTATAACAGCCCACTTTTGTAGGGAACTAATTTCCGAATGGCTCTTCGTCTACCTTAATAGATATGTTGCAACACTCAGCTGGGCTACCCAAACATTGCTTTCAATTTAGATACCTAGAGTTTCATTCGAATCACCAAACATTTAATGGGGGTCGTGCATATTACTTTCACTTGATTATCTTTTTTTAATTGATCACTAAAAGTTGGCTTTCCAAAAATCAAATCGTTATAAACCATAAGCGGTTTACAAATTTAGTAATGTTATGAAATGATGTCCATTACAACATTGCGTTCATAATGGCACATTCTTAAAATTTTCACGCCAAATTACGAGTTCAAAGTAATTTTATGTCAATAGTAAATATTCTATCATTCGTGATATAAGACGCGACATGAGATTTCCAAAAATGTGGTATGTGCGACCAGCAAAGGCTCAGATCCGCCTGCGCATACGCGCAGTCTGATCAGAGCCTTTACTAGTCGCTTAACTATTCTATGATTGTTAAGCTACTGATTGATAATCATTTGGAGTTTCTAAGCTTAAAATGAGGCTGCACAGGCGCGTCTGAGTCTACACTTGTCAAAATGCTACATTGTTGGAAATCACATGTAGCGGCTCATATATTTGTTTCAGTACTCAAAGTACAGATAGAAGATATTGCCAAGGAAGATCAAATGAATTTCGAGGATGCAAGGGTATACACTTATTTGTCTGTCATGTTTATCACTCAATTTATTTATTTGATAAGCAGAAATGATGTATATACTGGAGAATTATATATTTTATTTCCAACCTGAATGTGCCGAAAAATTAAGTTTTTGTTTGTTTACTTAAGGCACAATCTGTCTCTAAAGGTACTTTCTCTAAGACAGTAAATTTTGATTTACTCATATTTCTTTTGTTTGTATGTCCCTTAACATGCCTCATAATAGCGCTTGTGTTTGTTCGGATAACACACTTTATGTAACTTCAACGAAGAAGGAAGTGTTTTTTTCTGCTTGAAATAGATATCAGATACATCCAACATAATAATGGGCCTCGACGCGAGAAAACCTGTCTTCGGGGGTTTGATAACAACACAGGCACATACCAGCCTGCGTATCCGCGCAGTCTGATCAGCGCCTTTGTTATTGGCGTTTTGTAAAGTACCATATCTAAGCTTGCTATAAGCGAAATTTCATTTTGTAGCTGAGCAGGCTGGTTTGAATCTCACTTTGTCGGAAACCCCGAAGACAGGTTTTGTCCGACGAGGCCCAATTATTTATGATGTCATGCTCTCAGTAAAAGCTGAAGAAGGTGATTCATGGATATTGGGGGAACATGGTCTGGTAGTATTAGACAGAGAAACCCATCTTGGAACCACTAGAGCCAGTAAAAGGAATCGGAAATAAACATCTTGGATATAGTCAGTTTAACTTGTCGACCCTCATACCGTCTAATGAACACTGGTATGAACCCCGAAAAATCCTATGTGATATACAAATTCTATGTTATACCACGTATGCTATATGTACATGTAATTTAGGTTATTTACCTTACCAAGACACAGATTAATCAACTTGAAAGACATCATCTTCGTACGCTTCGTCAAATCTAAGCTCTACCACAACGAACGGCTACTAGTTCTGCAGTATACATTCTCCCGTATGCGCTTCCCATTGATGCAGAAATGGATATAAAAAACAATTGAGTTTATTATATGCAGTCATCAATTGTGATAACAATTGTTTTGAGGGGTGTGGTTCAACGACAGCTAGTCTGTGTTTCACCAATGAGTACAGTTTTATTACACACGTGCTGAAACAGTATAACTTACCAAGTCTAAGTAACCTCATAGCTTCAGACATTGGGAAAGAACAGTGGAAACTTCTATGTAAGAAGGCTGTAGCTTCCCAGTGGGCGAGGCTGTATGTGGACGATATAATGTCTAAGAAAACACTAGTATCTGATGATGTGATGTCTGCTGGTAGGTCATTCACATCTAGTTTGGCAGGATCTGGAGACAGTATCAGAAAGGGAGCGATCAAAGCAAGGTTTCTCACCTGAGTATATCTGCATCAGTTGAATAGACTTGTAAAATTGAGCCGTGGCATGAGATTTCCAATAATTTGACAATTTGACAAGTGTAGACTCAGACAAGCCTGTGCAGCCTCCTTTTAAGCTTAGAACCTCCAAAAGATGTCCGGTCAGTAGCTTAACACTCATAGAATATTCCAGCGATGAGCAAAGGCTCTGATCAGAATGCGCGTATGCGCAGGCTGATCTGAGGCTTTGCTGGTCGCACATACCACATTGTTGAAAATCTCATGCACTGGCTCAATTATTATAGCAATAAGACTGTTGGCCCTAATTGTTGGTTAAGTCAGCTGGGGTGGGGGGTAGTCATCATGATGTTGCTATATGTCCAGCCTCCCGTGGGAAACGAGCAGTAACTACAAGTCAGCTTAGGAACATTATTACAGACAGTAGTGATATATTTTGTGCGTGGAAGACCCGCTTCAGTGATTGGGAATTTTCCTAAGAATTATCATCTGTCCTGTCTGTTAACTAGGTTATGGTACATGTACCAGAACTGTCCAGTGTGATCAGCTCAGCGGAAGATATATCAAGAGACTACTTTTATATAGTGCATAGGCCTACAAAGTAAAGAGACTGTTTAATGAAACAACAAGAGTAATGGCTGCCCGTGGACACCCAACTAATGTGTGTATCCTTTAGTTGGTGCTGCACGGAACTTTTAAACCCCATTGAAGTTATTTTATAAACTGTGCTTTTAAACCTTTAAACTGTTGCAAAGGACTACGGATACACAAGACTTTGGTGCGGTGCCTTTGGTGTGGTACCTCTGAACAAAAAAAGGATAATACAAAGTAAGAAAGAACGCAAAGATCGGGAATCGATACAATCCAGTACCACACCTGACCCAGGACACCATATGGGAAAGTGACAAAAGCACAAGAAAATGCCACTAACATGAGAGCCAAGAGCTTAGCCCTTTCCCAACAGGTGACCACAAGGCTACAGCAAACAGGCATCACAGAAGGCAAAAACAAACACACACAAAAAAAAACTTGCTTTAAGTCTCTCCGATGGTGTATTTATTATGCTGATAAATGTTAAAATGCCAACAATTGTTGGCATTTTAACATTTATGAGCACGACAAATTTTGTGTTCAGCTGAGTTTAGCATGAAAAAATGTTATTACCTCGGGACATGGTCATTCTCAATTGTTTCTAACTTGCTTCTTTCAGAAATTGTTCTTTGACCAGCGACACCCAACTAAACAGCCAGTGACAGTGGAGCAGGTACAGGGGACAGTTGTATTCAAATTTTCATTTGGAGGAGGGGGGTATAACGTCGGATATACGGTCGTAAAACGTAATTTCCGACCGTATATCCGACGATTTACCTCCCTAAATGAAAGTCTTGAATCATACTTCTATAGTTTTGTCTAAAATTGGAGCGTTGCAATCCGTATGTCATCCAACAAATGTGACGTAATTAATTTTGTTTTGTTTGTTTGTTTGATTTGATTCTTTACGTCCCATCAACAATCTTTCAGTTATGTAGGGACGGGTCTCCCTGGGTTGAACCAGTTCTAAGCTATGAGTAATGTGTCTTGCTGAAGGACACTACGCAGTGACACCGGTGAGGCTCGAATCCACTGCCCCTCGGTCTTGAGTCAAGCACTCTACGATTGAGCCACTGCGTTCCCTGACGTAATTAATGACTTACAACAGTATATCGTTACAAAAGCAAGTGCATCGGAACTTCATGTAGCAGATAGTGAAATGTACGACAAAACCATGAAAAAAATATGTTCACAACAGCAAAAAAAACTCATATCAGCATTGAAATTTCCCATTGATCATAGTCTTCAATGTGCGCTTAAGGAGTTGGTCATACGCCTAGTGCCCTTTGTTGCGAAAGTGTTATTTCTGATCAGTCAAAGTCCGATGTCAAGGCTTATCATCGTATAACGTGTTGTTTATTCGTTGTTTGTTGTTGTTACCATTGTGTGTGCCGGGGGACCAGTTTGATCTAATTTTGTGGTGTGGTTTTTGGTTCCCTTTCCAGTTTAGCAACCATCTTGCTGAGGAATTGAGAGCTGGTTGCTTTATATAAATTGTGCTGTGGCTGTCTGTGTTCTGTGTCTCTTCTCCATGATGCCGTGTGTTGGTCTGTAGCCTGTGACTGTGTCTTTCCCTGGTCATACTCACTTACGTTTTTCCAAACAGATCCTGTCATCTTTTAGACGACAGCAAAATTATTCGACTTCGTCGAATACATAGTTGGACGCGAGAAAACCTGTCTTCGGTGTTTTCGACGAAGCGAGACTAGAAATCAGCCTCCTCAGCTACAGTGACTAGTTAGAAAATTGAAATTTTGCTTGTAACATGCATATATATATTTTCTAATAAGCGAATAATAAAGGCGCTGATCAGACTGCACGGATGCACAGGCTCGTCTGCGCCTTTGTTGTTCGCACACCTTCGAAGACAGGTTTTCTCGCGTCTAGCCCCATATATGTAAAAAAATAAGTGGATTTTGCATCAAATTCTATGGCGGCTGACAAGCTTCTGTTTCAACTGTTTTAAAAATTATTTTATGATCGATTTTATTGATCAGGGGATTAACAACAACAATAACAGGTAGACATGTCTACCACTTTTTACTGGATTTGGGAGGAAAGTATATTTAAGTATACACCAAAAGGGTTGGTGCATGCCGCGGATCCAGAAAGTTTTGTCAGAGGGGGGCCAAATTTGATAACGTTTATTTTATTTTTTTATTTGATGAGGGGATAGAGAATCAAAATATCGCTATAAATGGGCCATCATCGGCCCACCAGCAAATCGCCATTTAAATGGCATTTCGCTGGCGGGCTGATGATGGCCAAACATTAAATGCTGGCTTGGTATCTTTGTGATTTTTCAACGGATCCGGACCAGTATTCCAAGATACTCAATATTTTTGCGATTTTTCATGGGGGGGGGGGGGGGACCGGACCCCTGTCCCCCCCCCCTCTAGATCGCCCATGTGGTGTGCTTACTTACTCTATTGTTTTACTTTTATCTACCCACAACGTACATTTTGGTCGACAATCAAAAAAAATTGCGTTTTAGGTCAAAGGTTTTTTTCAAACCAACTCATTTTAGCTCAAACTACTGATGACGCGCAATGAAAACTTCGGTTTTCGTGAATTCGAGTTAACGAGAGTTGGCTATATATTTTTAGCATGCTTAAATATCAGCTACTGCACAGACCCCATGAAAAAATCGTCACTTTTCCCAAGCTCCCTGACAATAAATAGCTGTCGCCCCCCCCCCCCCCCCCCACCCCCCTCAATCTCCCCTAAATCCACAGCGGCCTAGGAAGAAGAAATTGAATGTAAAATTAGGTTAAGGTTTTTCGCCTGTAATATTAAATAATTACGAAATGTCTTCCCATAGCTTTTCAAGCTCTTTCAAGGTTATCAGAGCGAACTAAAAATAGAATACAACACAACTTGAAAACTGAAACTAAATACTACTACGCATTACCTTTTCAAAGAAAGAAATCATATGTACAATGTAATCATATACGAAGTTTTGAAAAATAATAGCAGTGCCGATAGAAAACCAACTTCAGAGCATCGACACAATTTAAACGTTTTCCTATCCTAAATCTCTATCGAAACGTATCGAAATTTAAATGTACATATATATATATATATATACAGAGGGATATAGTGAATCAACTGAGCCGATAGATGCTGTAAATATTTTGCCTATAGCGAGATTCGAACCCACGACCTCGGCAACACCGCCTAGCACTACACCAGACATCAACGCTACCAACTGCGCCACTGAGCCATCCCCAAAAAAGGATGTTCAGGAATATATATAAAAAATGAATCAGGGGATGAAAAATAGCCAAAAATAATCAGGACTCGAACCCAGGCTCTTAGGGTACCCGTATTTGGGATCGCAGTGGCTCAGTGGTAGAGTGCTTGACCGAAAGGGCCGCGGGTTCGAGCCTCGCCGGAGTCACTTCGTTGTGTCCTTGAGCAAGACACATTAATCCTTGCTTAGTACTGGTTCAACCCTTGAAGACTCGTTCCGATAACTGAAAATATTGTTGGCTGGGACGTAAAGAATCAAATCAAACAAATACTAGACAAGGCTACCCGTCACTAAGTTAATTGAGACATACGCTTTACTGGGTCAGGGTATACTTTTAGAAACCCCAACATATCCGATAGAAAACCCGACCTCAACTTGTGACCCAGGGTTTCGGCTTCCTGTACCAACGCTCTTACCACTAAAACTGGGCTTATTGGTCCGTTTTTCTTTTACAATGTACTTCTACAATGCAGTCTGCAATCTACAATGGTTTGAAACCCCTTTGTTTCTTTTTCAAAAAATAACCTATGTTTAGTTTAAAATTTTAGTCAATGACAAACTATTTATTGGGAATGAGTCACGAAGTGGAGAGATAATCTAGGAATGGCCTTCGTCTGTCTGTCCGTCAGCCCATCCGTCCGTAACACTTCCTTGTCCGCTACCTTTGAAAGATTTTCATTAAAATTGGGTCAAATTATGTTGATATCAAAGACACGGTATGCAGAACCCATGACTCAATGACGCAGACTCAAGGCTTTACCCCTGGAAGGATTTTCTATTGTTCATTCCAGTAAGATAGTGTTCAGAACCCATAACTCAGCTACGCAGCCTCAAGGTCAATGTCACAATAAAATGTCAAGGGATTTACCCTTGAATTCGTGTCTGGCTTTTAATATCCTGTTCTCTTCATATACTGTTGGATCGGACCCGGGTCTCCATGATCCAAAATTAGGAGCACTCATTGCTGAGCCACGCGGTCACTTCCAAGGCCCCCACCACTCAGACTGTAATTCTGTGGCGGGGAATTTAGCTGTCCTTCAGACTGCTTTCTTGGCTATTTACGTATAAACTGATATTTTAAATATTAAGCACCTGTCTATTTAATTTTGATTTAAGATTCCCCCATTATTTGATGTATGTGTGTGTGTGTGGAGGTAGTGGGTGGGGGTAGGTATTTCACATATGTTGCTGAGTTAGATGTTCACGTCCGGTGAGAAGTGAAGGTGTCCTTGGCTACAACAAGTATGAGTTTGTTTAGCTTCGCTTTTTCTATCGTCTATACTCTAAGAAAAAAGGAAACTCAGCAACCGCTTGTTATATTGTAGTCAATTGTTCGAAAAAAATAAGGCCACCGACAATATTACCTCTTAGCCCAGTCTGAGATGAGAACATCATTATCAGCAAGCAAACAC
Source organism: Loripinus fragilis (assembly GCA_964019695.1). Classification (NCBI taxonomy): domain Eukaryota; kingdom Metazoa; phylum Mollusca; class Bivalvia; order Lucinida; family Lucinidae; genus Loripinus; species Loripinus fragilis. The sequence goes on along the minus strand of OZ026524.1, from coordinate 62,178,126 downwards.
TTTCGGCGTTTCGCTGGCGGGCCGATAGAGGCCCGATTCTATATGCCTATAGGGATTATTTGGGCCTAGACGCGAGAAAACCTGTCTTCGTGGATTTGCGAACAACACAGGCGCAGACCAGCCTGCGCATCCGCGCAGTCTGATCAGCGCCTTTGTTATTCACGTATTGGAAAATATCATATGTTAACTTGCTACAGGTGAAATTTCAATTTTCTAGCTAGTTCCTGTAGCTGAGCAGGCTTGATTGAATCTCACTTTGTCGGAAACCCCGAAGACAGGTTTTGTCCCGACGAGGCCCAGTTTATAACTACCAAGTGAAGTCTCTGTTCTGACCTGGTTCTTGTACAGGGTACAGGGGGAGGGGTTCTATGAATTCTGCGGCTGGGCATTTTGTTGGCTTTGTAATGCACTTACTCAGCATTGATCAAGATAAAAACAATTTTTAGCTTGAAATTGTAAAAGTTTTCTTACCCATCCGTTTTAACATATGTTTTTGTCTCAATGAGACATACGGTTAGGCGTGATGTAAGCTTATTCTTGAACATATTGTCATTATGTATCTAGATATTCACTGCACCATGCTATAAGAATGGGAATTCTACCCTCATACTGGATACCAGCAATAACTCAATTTTGAAGATTTATTTTTATTGTAGAAACACGCAAATTTGGTGGGGAACCCCGTCCACGATTCACTTTTTTCAACATTGTTTTTTTAGCTTTATTGAGAATGCCATGTCTCTCTCTCCGTACTGGCACCCGGTTCTGAATTTCCTAATCCCCTCCTTATAGATAAGTTAATGTGCAATTCTGTGAAATTAGATATAGTCGCATTATTGCACCTTTTGTTGATATTCCAATGTTTTACATTAAATTTCTCACAATGCAAATGCATGCTGGTGCAGTATGGGTTGTGCGGCTGTACGGGGATAATCTACGAGGATTATCCTCCCGTACAGACGCACAAACAATACAAAAACTTACACCTGTATATATTTTACACCAATCAGAATTGCCTCGGCTAATTCCGTGAAATTCCGTGGAATCAGACAACGGATATACATCGATGATCTACTTTGATAACGCGGGTGATAACGTGACGCTGACTTTATATAATGTGAACATGGCGTCAGAGAAACCATGTAAGCGCAATAACAAGTGTAACTGCAGCAAAACTAACGGCTTAAATGAAGTTTATGGTTTTTTTCAATAAAATATCGCTATAGCCATGTTTTATTGAAAAACATAAACTTCATTTATTCTGCTAATTAAACTTTTTGGATAACCAGAATAATCGATTTTAATAGAGCTGAACCCACAAGCTACAGAACTAATTTTCCATACGCCAGTTCCGCCTAACAAATGGAACTTTTTGGTACATAGTACTACGCGTAATGCTCCTTACAAACACACCTGAGCCATGATTATATTCTCGAATTGTGGCGGACTTTCCCGAATGTATTTTACACCAGAGGGTGCACTTATAATAGATGTTATATTTTAGGTCTCCAGTCTAGTAGGCTATCTATGTTCAGAAGACGCCGCCAGTATCACTGGTACAGCTGTGGTGATAGACGCTGGAAATACTTCAAGATAACAACATGCCACAGTTCTCAGTTTTCTTGAATGTAACGGTTATTTCTTTAGTGATATATGCCAAAAACACTTCCAGAAAAAATAATTTACAATAGTTCTCAACTTGTCTTTGATTATAGCTGCGGTGATTTCGCCGACACTGGAAACACTTCCAGATGACGACGTATAATAGGACTTTTTGCTCTCTGTAAAGGTGGTAACTTTAATATTCATATCTGGGCGTGGTTCAGCTATTTCACCTGCTAAACAAGGGTAATCAGGTTCTATTTATAATCTGGTGAAGAATTAATAAGTTGTTTATGCCGCGCAAACGAACGTGCATTTCATGAAAATCCTAACCGTATACATACTGAACTCACATTTACTAACCCTAAAAGCGCATAATCACAAAATGTATGTTTTGTCGTCCACTAAAATATTTGAAGTAAGAAAGAGGGCAAAGATCAGGAATCGATACAATCAAGCACCACACCTGACCCAGGCTATCAATGAGAAAGTGACAACGTCACAATTAGACATTACAAACGAGATGTAATGAGAAACACATTTTTTTTACTTTTGAACAACCCAAAAGATTTAAATTGTGGTAATGTCAGAAAGTTGTTTGTGATGCTCTCCATTATCTTTTGGACAATATATTCATAAGATCTGGCTAAAAATTGTATAGACGAACTGTAAGTATTCCTATGGGTACTAACTGTGCTCCTCTTATTGCAGATTTGTTTTTATTTTTGTTATTAGAAAGACTTCATGACGTCTCTTTCTGACAATAATCAAGCAGATGTTGTTAAAGCATCTAATTATACCTCAAAATATCTAGATGACTAGAAACTTCTTAAACAGGGCTATCGGTATCATAAACTTCGCAAAACATTTTCAAAATTTTATAGACGATACTTTGATTTGATTTCTAAATTCCAAGTTGGACTTAAATCTCTCTTGCGCCAAGGACTTTCGGAACCTGATTTCTATGGTGACTTGGTGTTTAAGTTGAAGAAGATTGTTGGCTCTAATAATTTTTCAGCGCAGTTCATTAAAATAATTTCCCATTATAAAAAGATTGGCTATAACATTAATGTATTGCAACAGACTGCATGCTCGGTAGTCAACCCAATCACAGTTGGCAACTTTGCTTTCCTCTTTAATTGCATGCCGGTGGGTCGGACTTCAGACTCTATGATGGTTCCGACTTAAAGACTTATCTATTGATGAGATGGTAGGGGCCTGATGCTTTGGCTGTTTGTCGGGCCCACCGGGGTTTACCTGTTGGATTTCTTTTGCTCCGGTATTCAGTTTAATTTACTGTTGAGTCCTTATCCTTGCTTTATCTCCTTGTTATATCTTGATTTATATGTTTTAGGAGATGATGCATTGATAAGTTAGGGGTCTTTCATGCAAACCAAATATCTATGTGTCTTGATCCACATCTGAATTAAGGGTGAGGTTGGCGCCGTTAAACCGGTTTAAGCCCTCCAGTAAAATATTTTACTGACCGTTCCAAGGCGGTACTTCTTTTGTTGATCTTTTATGTTTTTGTTCTGTCTTGTGTTTGCTATGTTTTGTGCGCGTCTGTTTATATGTGCTTCATGGTCACCTGCTGGGAAAGGGCTGACCTCTTGGCTCTCGTTTGTGGTGTCTTCTGTGAGTTTGTCACTTTCCCATTGGTATCCTGGGTCAGGTGTGGTACTTGATTGTATCGATTCCTGATCTTTGCAACCTTACTTACTTTGCTTAATATTGATAATCCTTACTTTGCACAAATGGTAAGTTAGATATATCCCACACTGAAATTCAGTTGAATAAGGCAAAACCCTCAGATATTGAAGCCCTTCTTTTACTTAGACTTGTCCATTTCAAATGGTATAGTTTCAACCAACATTTATGATAAACAGGAGGAATTTAATTTTGAAATAGTTAATTAGTGGATAACTGTATTCAAAATGTTCATTTGGGGAGGTATATCGTCAGATATAGGGTCGGAAATTTAGTTTTACGGCGACGCGTAAGCGGAGCCGTAAAACGTGATTTCCGAACGTATATATATCCGACGATTTACCTCCCCAAATGAAAATTTTGAATATGGTTATCCCCATTCTAATGCATCAAAAAGACAGCGTAAATGTGCTTTGTTGCGCCTATATGTCCAGCGACGACAGATGCATAAAACCGCTTGCCAGCTGCATATGTTCACTTGTCAACCAATGAAAAGTGACGTTACGTAATGACGTTGGGTTTTCTACAGTATGTCGCAGGATATATTGTCGCAAATTTATGAACGATATACAAGAGTACTGCAACAATTTGAAGGGACTCAGCTGACTTAGCAAAAATAACTGCGTCATCAGCATACAAAAGTATAAACAAAGTCATTTTTTCAATATCGACAGTGTCTAGTATTTCAACATTGTTGATACAATCTACGATGTCATTAATAAAGAACATGGAAAGTATAGGGGACAATGGATCTCCTTGCTTGAAGTTTAATCCCACCCTTTAATTTAGAGGTTTGATATGCATGTAAAAATATGTAGAGACATGCATGCACGTGTGAAATGGTGTGAAAATGATAAATAATACTCGTAGAAGTGAGCAGTTTCTTTTTATTTGTATCCAGTAGCTCATTTTTGTATTTTTGGTAGTAGTGTATAGAGGCCCTCGTGCCTAACTATTTTTGCTAAACGTGTCATCCTCTGAAAATAAAGACTATTATAGTTATTATCATTTTATTATCATTTTCCAAGATTAGTGCAGGGGATATACCATAAATCACTTGTGTCACGTGTGATTTACATTTAACCCACGTTTGTATAATACGACATCTACTGAGTTATAATAATAAAATTTTATACTCAATATGTTCAAGAGCTTAATAATTTTTCTCTGAAGTAGAGAACACAAATATCATATAAAACGTGTCCAGGCTGAGTAATACGCAGATAATTACTGCACTATTTTATGGGACTTTGTGTAAACATGGTCTGTGTTATTTAGTTCGTTTCTGCTGCATTTTGTTGTTGTTGTTGTTGTTGGTGGTGGTGGTGGTGGTGGTGCTGCTGCTGCTGCTGCTGTTTTTATATACTACTTGCTGCATTCCCTGATTTATCAAACAATTTGCTTCCATATTTGTATAGATGGTTCAGAAGGTGTATGCACCATCACATTAAAATTTAATCATTTATCACTAAAGCTTCTGCATGCTCTCGAACAAAAATATGATCGCTGATTCGTGTTAGTTCCTTTTTTTCACTGTTCGACCTGAAAACGCCAGGCGAAAAGACGGATAACGCCTGACAAAGGACGAAAAGACAAAATAATGCCATGCGAAAAGACGAAAGAACACCATGCGAAAAAAACGAAATAACAGAAACACAAAAAAAGCACTTAAAGATGGATACAACGCCAATTTCAAACTCTAAATTTCGTCTTTTCGAGTGGTGGGTTTCATCATTACGCATGACGTCTCTTCGTTAGTTCGTCCTTTCGTCGAATTCCTCTCTGTTATTTCTACTGCCCTTTACTGTCTGTGTTTTTAGGGATGAGTGGACAAAAAGAAGTCATGCAAAAAATTAAAAACAATGCCAATGCGAAAAAATAAAAAAATAACGAAATGACGCCACATGAAAATACAAAAAAGATGAACAAGTCTGGGTTTCTGTATTTTCCTTTTTTCATGTGGTGTTATCTCGTCCATTTAGTTTTTTTAAATTTATTTCATTATTGTTTTTGGCATTATGTTATTTCGTGTTTTTAGCTCACAAAGTTGAGCTTTTGTGATCTGTCTTCGCCTGGCATCCGTCGTGCGACATGCAGTAACATTTTCTTTAAACAACATCTCCTCCTGAACCACTGTTCCAATTTTACACTTATGTCTCAGAAATGTTCCTTATATAACCTTCTACCAAAATTATATAACTAGTTTTGCTTTGCTGAATTAAAGGCCAACCAGAGCTGTAGATAAGAAATACCTTTAAATGACATCTCCTGAACCACTGGGTCAAATTCAAACTAATTTCAAAGAAATTTTCGACATAATGCCCTCTACCGAAATTGCACAAATGATTACGCAGCACTAAGCAAAATGACTGCTAGAGCTGTAGATGAGAAATCACTAAACCACTGGTCCAAATATAAAACAATTTCACAGGCATGTTTCTCATAATGTTCTCTACCACAATTCAACAAGTGGTTTTAATCCGCCAAATAAAAGGGCCAACAGAGCTGGAGATGAGAAATATCCTTTAAACAACATCTCCTCCTGAACCACTGGTCCCGATTCAAAATGATTTCACAAGAACGTTCCTCATAATGCCTGCAACCAAAATTGCCAAATGGTTTTGCTTTACTGAACAAAAGGGCCACCTTAGATAGGAAAAACTTTTAAACGACACCTTATCCTAAACCACTGGTCCAAATTCAAAGTATCTTCACAGACATGTTTCTCATAATGCTCTCTACCAAAATTTCACAAGTGGTTCTGCTCTGCTGAACAAAAGGGCCTACAGAACTGGAGATAATCACGGCCACCAATCCAGCCCCTTCATCGTAAAATGCAATGATAATAAATTCATGAGATTTCTGTACTTGGATTACATATTAAAATAAGTAAGGGTGCAAAGATCAGGAATCGGTACAATCAAGTACCATTCCTGACCAAGGATACCAATGGGAAAGTGACAAACTAACAGTAGACACCACAAACGAGAGCCAAGAGGTCAGCCCTTTCCCAGCAGGTGACCACAAAGCACATATAAACAGACACACACAAAGACATAGCAAACACAAGACAGAACAAAAACATAAAAGATCCACAAAAGAAGTACCGCCTTGGAACGGTCAGTAAAATATTTTACTGGAGGGCTTAAACCGGTTTAACGGCGCCAACCTCACCCTTGATTCAGATGTGGATCAAGACACATAGATATTTGGTTTGCATGAAAGGCATGCTTGTAAACTTGGGTGATTTCCCATACGTTTTCAGAAGTTTGTACTCTGTGTTTGTCATGCCAAAAACTTCAGCTTGAGACATTCATGGAAGGTATCAATATGATACAGACAAATTGGGCCTCAACGCGAGAAATCCTGTCTTCTGAGCTTGTGAACAATAAAGGTGCAGACCAGCCTGCGCATCCGCGCAGTCTGATCAGCGCATTCATTTTTCGTTCATTCGAAAGACTTGCTTCGAGCAAAATATCGATTTTCTAGCTAATCTGTGTAGCTAAGGAGACTGGATTGAGTCTTGCTTTGTGGGAAACCATGAAGACAGGTTTTGTCGCATCAAGGCCAATTATTATTCTTGGTCATTACTTCACAGCAGCGTTTTTCTTTTGGATGTTTTTAGAGATATAAAATAACCACTGGTTTCGTCTGTGAGGGTTCATAATAATTGTGAATTGCCTGTGGGTATTTACAATATTTGTGAATGCTTGGTTTGGGTAGGACGCAGGTGTTCAGCCAGGTGCGGTGTTGACATCTGTGACTGACATGTTTATGTTTTTTATAGGGAATTCTGACACCAGTTTGTTATTGTTTTTCAAATGTCATATTTATTAGCCTGTCAATTCTGATGGGATCTTTTACCACTTTCAAAGGTCATAATGACAGATGTTACTTAGTTTAGTAAAATTACATAGCCCAAATAAATAGATTGTGTCAATTCTGACATTGATTGGCAGGATTGCGCAATACATTTAATCATATGACCTTTGGGGAATTGCGCAACTGGTGTGACTATGAGTCACTTTTGTATTTTCTGATTGGTTGATATAAATGGAAGCTTACCTATGTAGAGGGCGCTATATAGTAAACTTGAAATATGATTGGTTAGTGATGATGTCATTAGGTGGCGCTGTGGTCAGCTTCTATCTAGTGACTTCATGGTATATAAGATGAAACCCAGTGGCAGAGCTTCAGATTTCGGAACTTTGGGTTATAGATAGTTTCTAGAAGTATTTTAGTTGGACTTAAGAAGATTTAATAAAATTATAAAATTGTGAAAGTCGTTGGTGAAATTTACAAGACTTAGAAATTCTAAAGAGACTTTTAAAACACAACGCGAACTTGAAGATTAGAATCAACTACTACCTTACAGAGACTCTAAACTTGTATCAGGTTGAGAATAGTAGGGCCAGCTAAACCAATCCGAAAGCAGTTTAAATGTTAACTGAATACAACAATCTTAGGTTGGGTCTAGATCTGTAAATGCTCAACACTTCAACTGTTGTTATCATCTAGGTTAAGTATTGTGACTCCTGATTCTTCATCATACGGAGAAAATTTAGCGACCGGTAACATGACAACTTTTCTGGTATGCAAATATATGCAGACCGAATTTTAGACGAAATTCCCATTTACATCGGGAAAGATTTACTTTAGCCTATAAGATATTGTCCAAACACTTATTTTGCTATATTAAGTACATTGATGTGTCAACAGACCACACCAGGAGGGTTTTTTCCTCCTTAATATTGATGGAACCAAATAGAATTGGGAAGTAAAAATTCGTTGGAAAGTAATTTTGACAATTTATAAGCTATATTTGAGCGAATATTGGTCTATATTAGCGAGACATTTGATGAAAAAAACAGATTTCAGGGAAGCGAGGCAAGAGTCGTATAAAATACTCGTGATTGGGCAGGCCATTTTGTCAGTTGTAGTGTTGACCGATTATTCCTGGCTATTCCTCACAGCCATCGTTATACACCAATGTCTCATCGCTATAACCTCTAAACCGAATCTTATAAAATATGAAAAATAATAGAAGAAACACTGACCTAGTACCTCAGAGTGTTGTGATTTTCTCGCTTCACTAATCGCTATATCCGGTGTACGATGCTATACGGTGAAGCAGGCCACCATCCGCCTACAAACGTAATGCCATTTAAATGGTGTTTCGCTGGCGGACCGATGACGGCCTAACATTGAATGCTGGTTGAAAAGCCTGGTGATTTTCCAAGATTCTTAAGGAACCATATGGCTTTGTAATCGTCCAGGGGTGGGGGACCGGACCATCCCCCCTCTAGATCCGTGCATGATACGTTTCACCAATATTTTATTACGTCTATCTCCACTAGCGATACCAATGATGCACTTATCCTTATGCTAATGGTTTGTTTTAGTTGGTTTCATAAATAGGTGGACTTTGAGCTAAAAAAGGTCCTGCTCCCCCCCCCCCTAGGGAATTTCGCAGACATATCCTGTCTTGAAGAAAATTTCAAGCCGCATCTTTTAAGAGATGTTTGCACTCTGTGCTCCGGGACGTTCGTCTCTGACAGCCTGTAACATATGTTACTGTAACAAACTAAGGAAAAATCAAAATAAAAGTTTGAGCTACAGAAAGAAGACTTTAAACCTTCTAATTATTCAAATTACTTATGTAGTTTGCAAGCTAGATGCCTTAGCTACATAAAAACAGCATTTTCAACAAAATTACAGCCTACAATGGTGTTATATGCGTTACATAGATTAAATTTCCCTTTGAAAGTTGAAATCGTGACTAACATCATTTAATTTTACAGATGATTTGTGCATTTTACAAGTGTTTTTAATCTTAGTTCGCTAAAATAATTATTTGACTAATAGAAAAAACAAAGTTTACTTGTCTATCTCAAATGCGTTGTTTTATATGAGCTATTAAACAACTCTACACCCAATTTTAAGTATCGAATTTCGGTTTCTATTATTGAAGAAAAATCTATGAAAATATTTGACGTTCGTGGATATTTTACATTTTTGGCACTGTCTTTCTAATGCAATAAAGAATCATACATTTGCAAGTTTGACATCAGAATCAGAGCACCCATTAAAGTATGTAACGTATGTTACATGGCATAATGAATGAGCAGGGAAATTGTCTTGGAAGTAGAGATTATATTACAGACAAAATACTATTTTCACATGTTTTCCTATTAATCTCTAGCCTCTGTTGCCTTAGTCTTAGTAATTATAGTCATTGCTGATAACAAGCCCATGGAATTGTGTTACAGATGTTATATATAATATTTGTTATCACATATTTCCTAATGCCTATAATACTAAAATATGTAGACGTATAGATAGAAAATAATAGTTCTCATTTAAATGACACAATTTAATAAGTATTCCTATTGAACATTATTATTTAAAAACAATCTTTATTCAAGTCACCCTCACAATGTCTATCATTGTGTCTGCTTCTATTGCAAAATAATCACCCTTTTTCATCACAACCAGTAGAATCATGGCATAGTATTAGGATCATTGCAAACTGAGTACAATCCTGTTCCTCTCCACCACTTTGGGAATTGTGCAGACATATCCTACCTTAAAGAATAATTCAAGCTGCATCAAATAAGAGATGTTTGCACTCTATTAACCAGGGGGTTAGCCTGTAATTGTATGTTACATATGTTACCATATCAATTTAAGAATAAATGATTTTTCACATTATTTCACACTATTTTCACACGTGTTCCTATTAAGCTCTAGCCTCTGGTGCCTTAGTCTTAGTAATTATAGTCATTGCTGATAACAAGCCCATGGAATTGTGTTACAGATGTTATATATAATCTTTTTATCACATATTTCCTAATGCCTATAATATTAAAATATGTTGACGTATAGATAGAAATAATAGTTCTCATTTAAATGACACAATTTAATAAAAACTCCTATTAAACATAATTATTCAAAAACAATCTTTATTCAAGTCACCCTCACAATGTCTATCATTGTGTCTGCTTCTATTGCAAAATAATCACCCTTTAATCACTTCCAGTAGAATCATGGCATAGTATTAGGACTGCAAACTGAGTACAATCCTGTTCCTCTCCAGCCCTTTGGGAATTGTGCAGACATATCCTACCTTAAAGAACAATTCAAGCTGCATCAAATAAGAGATGTTTGCACTCTATTAACCAGGGGGTTAGCCTGTAATGGTATGTTACATATGTTACCATATCAATTTAAGAATAAATGAATCAAAAGTCTGAGAATCAGAAAGAAGGCATAAAACTATCTATTAACTTGAATTATTCATGTAATTTTCATGCTGAATACCTTTGATACATATGAAAGTGTTTTTAACAAATATACAGCTTTCTTTGGTGGTATATGCGTTACATAAATTAAGATTACTTTTTAAAATTGGTAATTGTGACAAACATCACTTATAAGCATTTCGTGTTATCCTCCTCTTTTGCCATCAAAATTCTTAATTTTTTTGTATGTGTGGCCAGTGCCAGCGTCAAACAAATTGACTCAACTATAACTTGGATCCTTAGCATTTGTCAAAAGCAGAAACAGCATGTCAGTGTCATGGGATAAAACACCTATTAAAATTTGGGTTTAATGCCAGTTCACATATATGCATACAATGGAGTATGACTCTAGTATATGTCTGTTTCTGTGAAGTGGCAAGAGCAATCTTACTGCAGCTGCCTCTAAATCAATGCTATCAAATGAAAACTTTGCTCTGATTTTGCAAAAGCTATGTCTCTACCGTGTACCTCTAAGAATACTTTAAGATTTCTGACATTGGTCAAACAGAAATTTAATAGGCTGCTTTTTTGCATCATTTGCCATGGAACCTTTCCAGTCCTTTGGTGCTTAAGTCCTCAGGTCTTAGATCAATAGTATTTTGCTGCGCCCAAAGAACTTTATAAGTTTTCTTTAGTTACAATGTTGACACTTGATGGTTTTGGCAGACCGTCTGAAACGATTTCTGTTACACCTTGACAGTTATCTGGTATATGAGAAAGAACATGATGTTGGATATTGCCATCAATAAGGTTTGCAGCTGGTTGTTTTTTTTTCATGTCGGTACATTGAAGCAAGCCTTAAAATAATGTAAAACCTTTGATTTCTCAGTTTTTTGCAGCCATATCACTAGCTATTGCATTCAAAAGAAGGAAAGTGGACTATGGGTAGAATAGGATAACCAGTAGTTCTATATTATGCTCTATGGAAGATTTATACAAAGTAAACAAGTTGATATTGTTGCTTCATTTCATAATCCATTGAAAACACTGAAATTGAAAACACTTGCCTCTGACTGTGTAATCAAAAGGATGTCATGACAATGCCCTTGCTCATTTATTATGACGAGTTATATATGTTACATCCTTTAATAAGCGCTCTTATCTTAGAAACTTAGTGAATCATTGAGGTGAAAGGGTTTAATTTGCGCTCTGTTCATCCTTCATTTCATTGCTTTACCTGCTGTGATACATCTAGTTCGTTTATCTGAAGGGAAAGAGTTACCTCGGTTTCAGCACTTCAGAAGTACTAAGACTTCAAATAAGTTTTTGAATGCTTGTGGAAAGATAATAAGTGCAGAGACATTATTAGATGAAAATATGTTTCTTGCGTGTATGGAAAGGCTACATTTATAAAAGTTAACCAGCTAAGATATATTTCTTTGTCACAGAAGTATCAAGGTACATCAGTCCAGGTACTCATTGCTCTTAATGGCATAGTTTTCCTCCTTGTAAAGCTTTAGTCTTTCTCCTACTTGCAGAGTATCACTTGAAACACATACTCAAAGAGCCAACTATTAGGAATTCATATCAGTTTCTGAATGTTCCAAGCCATGAATGGCAAAATTGGAAAGAAAGTTGATAATGGCTCATCAATTTTGAGTGGACTGGTGGTAAAACTGTATAACAGTAAATGATTGAACTATTGTGTGATGATTCTACTAGTTGCAAGGAGGCGTGTGATAATAATGATTACCACAGAAGCAGACAACGACAAACGTTTAACATGAGTGTTAAATCGATGAGAATTAGTTTGGACCATTTCATTTATTGTATTGTCTTGTATAAATGTAAAACTATCTTTTCTATTTGTGGCTTTATATTTAGCATTATATGCACAGTATTAGGAAATGAGTCCTAAAGGTCATTGATAACATCTGTAACAACAGTCCATGGGCTTGATAATCAGAAATGAATATAATTTCTAGTGTTTTCGCACCAAAGACTTATAAGTACACATTAAGTGTCCTGATCTTAAACTTTATGGCATCTTGCAGATATATGAGCAAGACAGACTAAGGAAATGTAAAATATCCACACGCTGCAATCGCTTTCATCTGTTTTACTTAGACGGTAATAGCAAAATTTGCCTCTCGGTAAAACTGGGAGTAGGGCTGTGTATTAGCTCCTATAAGACAATATATCTAAGATAGAAAAGCCAACTTGTTTTTCCCTATTTATCAATTGAGTATATGTTTGTAAAATCTAATAAAACAGTTTGAAACCAAGTCATAGTAGTTGTTTAACTAAATGACGATAGCCACAATTATGGCTTTTAAATTATAACTAGGTTAATGTAACGCACATAACACCACAGTTAGCCGTATTAATGTTAAATATCTTCCATGTGTAGTAAAGACATCCAGTATGCAGACTATAAGGATGTCAATTTATTAGATAATTTTAATGTCATTTTTCTACAGCTCAAACATTCAAATTTCTTATTGTCAAATTGATATAGTAACATATGTAAGCAGCTATTACAGGCTAACGCCCCGACTTACAGAGTGCAAACATTTCTTATTAAATGCACCTTGAATGGTTACATAAGATGTAATATGTCTGCAGAATTCCAAAGGGGATTAGGGTGGAGCTGGCCCTTGCTCAGCTTGATGTCAAAATACTGTTTGATGGTTTTACTTATCACGCTAACATATGTAACACTCTCTGATCTTTTAAACTTGGTGACAACTAGCAGATCTATAAGTCTTTATCATACGAGCTAGCTTAAAATCTCTAAACAATGTAAGATATCCAGCAGCTGCGAGTTTTTTTCACAATTTTAGCTCAAACTTTCAAACTATATTTCCTTTATTTGATATTATAACGCATGTAACATGCTGTTTCAGACTTACGCCCCAACTCAGAGAGTGAAAACATCCCTTATTCGATGCAGCTTGAGTTGTACTTTAAGAAGGAATATGTCTGCAAAATTCCCTCCTGGAGATTAAAACATGCTAGGCATATCTTACGTAAAGACAATGAGCTTGCCCATTTATTACATCAGGTAACATATGTTACAGACGCTGATATTAAAAATTGTGTAACAAACTTGCAGATTTATGAGTGTTTTCATATAAGAAAATAAATGCCAAACAATGAAACATATCCATCGACTGCAAATATTTTAACTATTTTTACTTTAGTTTTAATACCAAACTTTTCACCTTAAAACTGGGTAGGGGTAGGGTTGTTTTACTGCTTATTCCAGAAAACATTTTTAAGATAGGGAAACAAACTTTAATTTTTATGTTATCCAATTGCATAAGCTAGTCAGACATGGCTTAAAACATTTTGCAAAGCACACAGAGAGATTGTGAATGTAAATGATGTTAGCCCTACTTGCAAATTTTAATGGGTTATCTGATTTATGTAACGCATATGCCAGTGGCCACCTTAGGAAGCCACAATTTTGTTCAAATGGCAGTTATACGTAGTTAAGATATCCAGTATGCAGACTATATGAATGATTTTTAAAAATAAATATTTTAATGTCTTTAATATGTAGCCCAAACTTTCAATTTACTTTTTCTTAATTTGATAAAGAAACGTATGTTATAGGCTCTTACAGACTAACGCCCTAACGCACAGAGTGCAATCATTTCTTAAAAGACTCGGCTTTTAATTCTCTACAAGATAGGATATGTCTGCAAAATTCCTTAAGGGGGGTGGGGGTGGGGAGCAAACCCATTCTCAGCCATCTGTCTAAAGCATGAGATGGTTCATTGTACATATAAAAGGGTCACTGGTTGAGACGTACTTCAGACACTGACGAGTGTTGTTATCTTAGAAAACATTGCAGACCCTAATGATATTCCACACAATGCGGCATTTCATCTGGGTCTTCAATATTTGCCAAAAACACCTCGTTTTAATTCATTTATGCCTAATCTAATTTCCCACTCTTATCAATTGGACCGGTCCATATCGATTTTTAAGGGTTGTTGGGTGGATTTTTCATTTTATTCAAATTTTAAACAGAACATTGTAAACAAACTGGAAACCCTGATCAGACGCCGTGTTCTGCGGCGTCTGATCTGGGTCTGCTCTGTTTGCATATGTCCCACAAAAAGGACGCTAGGCTTATATGGGTTTAAGTCACTTTTCCATTGGTATCTTGGTCAGGTGTGGTGCTTGATTGTATCGATTTCTGATCTTTGCCCTTTTTATTACTTTATAGGGGGTAAATTTGTATATGTGCTGTTTTCCAGAATAGCAAATTTACCATGAACCATGAACTGTAAATAAGAGTACCTTTACATCAAGTTTGGTAGCAGCTAAACTGCACTGATCTTTGTGTATATTTTTTAAACTGCTTTAAAATCTGTATTCTGTTCTTGGATCGTGGGATGAAAACTTATATCACAATCAGAGTTGGGGTAATTAAAATTGTAATTGTAATTAATTGCAATTTAATTACATTTTCTAAAGTAATTGCATGTAATTGTAATTAAGACATTTCTTTAATTACTGTAATTGAATATAATTAATTACATGGCCAAAAATGGGAGTAATTAACAATTACTTTCAATTACTTTTTAATAACATGTACTTTTCAGATCAGTTATGAACTTCAGTTACTAAAGATTATCATAGTTACTTAAAATACTGCTAAATGAATTGCTCTTGGCCTTTGTAAATGCATATATCATTTGCTGTACTAGTTGAATGCAACATGAAACACAAGAGAATTGGGACTAGTCATGCTAGTATCTATAGACATAAAAATAGAATATAGCAATTTTACAGCAGACACAGACTGTATGTTACTTCTACTATTCCTTTTTAAGCAACTTATTTATTCTTTGTTTATCTGCTTATAAAAGATATGGACCTTTATTTAAGTTACCAAAACAATTCAAAAACAAAGCAGGTGTGAAAATCTCAACAATAGTATTTATTCAGACAAAAGTGTTGGTTAGTGAATTGACTCCTTGAAGGCATGTATTTAATTTTCACATCTAGGATCAACACACTCATATGCTAAGGTGCATGACCCAATCTATCCACTACACTATTTAAAGCCCTTAAACTACTCATTTTCCCATTTTCAATAATAATAATAATAATAATAATAATAAATATAAAATAAAAAAATAATAATAATCATGAAATTAATGGTCATAAAATGTGATTCAGAAAATTAAACTAAAGTTTACTCATTCAGTGAACCTGGGGCCCATCATTGTTAATAAAAAAAAACAAAAAATTAAATGGATGTTCCAGTGGTGACTGAACTAGCGACCTCTTGCTTGTCAAGCAAGCTTTCAACAGGCTAGTAATATTTTAGTTTGTCACTAATTGATATTCCTTTTGTACTTTTTTGCCAACTTTCAGAACTCATAGGGCCACACAGATTTTTGATCAACACTTTTGAAGACGGTTATTCTCTGGCACTTAAGCTAGTTTTACAAAATAATTTCCATGGTTTATCATCCACAGTTGTATGACTTTTCTCAAGCCAATGTGTATTCCTGAACTTTGTTCTGTGATAACAGCTTGTTTGAGAACTTTGGCAATTTATCCCCCTCCCCCCTCCTTCAAACAAAAAAATAATAATAGTTTCTGTATTTTCTCTTATGTGATCATGTCATCAATCACAAAATACAACAAATGATTTTGTACATTTCATTTTGTTTAAGTTGCATCACTTGACAATAACTTGATACAAGAGGAAAAAATAAGATCAACCTAATAGACACATACCTGTATTGAACTCATTTCAAATATCTCTAAAGTCTGATGAAGCTCTCTTAGTGGCAGTGAAATGTAATTGTAATGTAATTAATTACATTTGGCAAAGTAATTGTACGTAATTAATTACTTTGCTCAAAAGCCATGTAATTGTAATTGTAATTTAATTGAACAATTTTCAATGTAATTGTATGTAATTAATTACTTTTACAAAGTAATTGACCCCAAGTCTGATCACAATATGTTATCCTTTGACCCCCTCTTGCATTTTGTTTCGTCAAGATCGGATCTAGGGATATACATACATTAATTTCAAAACAAAACAGGTATTGTATAACTCCTTTATTCTTTCTCATTTGAATTTCTCTAGTACTCCAGCTAAAACAGTTATAACGATTGATAGTCTGACTGGACACTAAATTTAGTATAACTTAAAAAAATTAGAGTAAGATTTACAATACACAAAAATGCAACTTTTGATTTTTTTATAGTTTACTGATATTGGAGCACAGACATCTTTTTGCTATCTTGTTAACATTTATAACTTTGTTGTCAAAATTCATGTATACATTTTTGTGACCAAGTATGAATCTTTTGTTATATCAAATTATATAAAACATAATATTTTCTGTTCTGTTCTCTTTGATTTCATGCTACAACAATAACAGGTAAAGTTGTTTAACAGTAATCACTTGAGAAATGCTTGTCTTAAATTGTTTTACGGTAAAACCTGTGATAAACGGTCACTCGAAAATAGACCAAACAAAGAATCAAATAACAAATGATAGCTTTGTTAATGAAGGTCGAAAGTATTGCAGAATGCTTTTTGACCTACATTAAGCGATATTTGGTCTTGAAAGCCTATTTTCGGTCTTTTTGAGAGTGGCCGTTTTACACAGGTTTTACTGTAATAGGAAAATAAGTGTAAGTGTACACCAACAGCTGATATGCCACCTCTTTGGGCGTTCACTTATACTTGCTTTTTACGGTACCACGAGAAAGTCTGATTAAACCTTGTACCGAAAACAAGGCGATGATGAGACAAAGCATCAGCGCAGTATAATCATTAACTGCCTATATAGGACATATCACAGTTTTTTGAGGATCTAGTACGTCTCTGTAGCTGAGCAGGATTATTTAAAGTCGCCTGGTCGGACATTCCAAATGTTGTTGTTTTTCTAGTGGGTGGGTTTTATATGAAAGGAGTCCATTACGTCGTTGTCGACAGCCCTTTACTCCTAAAGAGCCCTCTCATTTGCATTTTTAGCCTCTCTTTGTGAATGATCTATGAATCCGGCTCCAACCAGGTGACTCAAACTCTTCGCTTTGTATTGTTCAGCTATCTTTATGTACGTCTGATTAAATTGCTGAAAGTTACTGCTGGCGTCGAACCATTCAGTCCCAGCTTGCTGTCTCCGAGGTATCCTGTATGAGGCAAGTGCAGTATGCATTGCTTTCTCAGCTGCTCTCATATCTTGAACCTCAGACTTGTGTACAAAGACAAGTGATCGCGAATTCCCAGCTCTAAGGTCGCTGATACGCTTGTCAGGTGATCCAGCAAACCCGATTTTATAGTTGCCAGTTTCGTCACTATTAGCATGGCTTGTGTGTTCTCTGATCATATACACGTAACCCTGCAACATACACGAAACATTAAAGGCATGAATTCCGACCCCCGCCCCTGACAGAGAATTATATGCATTAAATGGTCGGAGCTTAGCTGATAAGAGATAACCCTTAAGTTACTTCTATGTTACCTTGTCATAGAAGTGTACGAATAGCAAAGACTCAGGCAAGCATGCACGGACGCGCAAGTATGTCCGAGCTTTCGCTTGTCTTATATAAGATCAGGGGCGTAGCTAGCCTAAAATTCAAAGTGCGCATTTGTGGGACAGGCTGAATACATTCAAAAAGGAATATATACAAACAGCGTAGACTCTGATGAGACACCGCAAAACAGGGTCTGCTATGTTTACCAAGATTAAAACAAACTCTTATAAAAATCGTATATGATCAGGCCCTCATTCACTTTGCATTCATCAAAAGGTGTCTATGAGGAGGCTAGGTGATACTAACATCCTCACAAATTCTGTCAAAATTGGATTCAGAGAGATTAATATTGGTTCTAGGCGCACGTTGTGTACACACATAATATCAAGAATCAATCAGAACTGTGATAGAATCTTCCATTATTATTGGTCCAAATGTGTACATACTTGCGTTTTTGAGATGAATACTATTATCGAAATTAACCAATTCAACTTAAACAGATAACTTTAAAAAGTATGCATATATGAAGGTCACACGACAAGACAACCATGCAAAAAGTTTCAACCTTGACCAGGCGTTCATGAATAACGTTGAAAAAACGTCAAAACTGCATTTTTAAGTCTAGAAGATTATCATTACGACATTTTGAATTTGTAAACATACTATTCGGGAGTCTTTAGAGTCAGAAAATCGAAAATCAACAACAAATTTCAACCGCGAAGTACACTGTACCATGCTACGTGTACATCAAAATGAGCATAAGAAGGCATTTGACTGGTCGCCGCCGTACCAAGAGTAATACGCGCGGCAAATATGTTTGGTTGCTCTCGCGCTATTGCACATAGCCTTGTGAGACGGTTTGAGCAGATAGGAATATCTATTGGTCCACAGGATTGTGGCGACGAAAGGAAACAACGTCAAGACAAGACCGTTAATTTACAGCCGGTAACTGTAGATGCTACGCACCTCAACGTTTTATATCAGACAATAAAAATACCAGACAATAAAAAAAAGAATTTGAACAAATGATTTTTGATGTGTGACTTTTAATTTTGACCTCTTACTGATTCCCAACGCTACCAGCAAGCACATGATGTTGCAGCTGTGTTTCAATTACACAGATATACTGCGAATTGAACACCCATTAATTTGATATGATTTTCTTTTACATAGGATAGGTATTGGCGGAGATATTAAAACTGAAGTATGTTTCTTTTTTTTTTTGTTCAGCATAGTTCTATAGATGCTACATATGGCAAGCAAAGTAAGGGATAACTGTATTCAAAATTTTCATTTGGGGAGGTATATCGTCGGATATACGGTCGGAAATTTAGTTTTAGGGCTGTTTCACATATACACCGAATCCGAACCGAAACCGAACCGAAACCGTAACGGCCACCGAATTGCATCGTTTCGTTTTCGGCAGACCTTTCACATATGAACCGAATCCGTGGACGAAATCTAAGAAAATGTCTGTATAATTTGGACTTATTTCCCTCTCAGATAGCAGAAATACCTTTACAATACAAATTGCTCAATATCACTGCATTAAGTTCGTGGTCTTTATAGTCGCTCTGGGTATTGCCCCACAAAAGTCTGTAGTAACCGGTATTGAGCTAGTAAAATAATTGCACAATTGTCTCGCTGGACAATCCATCAATGGTTTTCATGATTACTAAGTTATATACAACGCACGTGGTTGTGTATGTGCAGATTTTATTAAAATTACCTGTCGTGTTTGCTGAAATTCGGCCACCGAAACCGAAAAAAATAAAATCAAAATCGTGCACGTTTTCGGTTCGGCGTTCGGTTTCGGTTCGGTTTCGGTTTCGGCGCATATGTGAAAGCGCCCATAGGGTATAAAGCATTTTAATTTTTCGGTTCGGTTTCGGTTCGGTTTCGGTGTGTATGTGAAATGGCCATTACGGTTATCCCCATTCTAATGCACTTCTGCAGTCTCGTCTCAAATTGGAGCGTTGCAAGCCCCATAAAGCCACTCGTCATCCAACTAAACGTGACGTAATTAATGACATCAAACTATTTCCGACAGGAAATAACACAGGATATACTCACAGGGGGTTAACTCAGTCACAGTGCGGGGTGATTCTTTATGACAGTTGTCAATGATGCTTTATGAAAAGGGTTACAGGTTCTTTACTTTGGGTCAATGATTCTTTACAAGTTTCTATGCTCATGCCAAACGCGGGGTGAAAATGGTAATATTCGACAGTTTTAGAGACAAATTTTGTTAATAGACATATAAGCAGCATGTTTCATGATAGTCTATGCATTTATCATACAGTTTAACTGTCCAACAATTCACCAGTTACACTAGAGATGCTAAGTTGCAACAAATGCCATATGTGTATATTTCATGGTTTTATCGAGCCAAAAACGCTTGGAAACGAACCATTATATTATAAATTTGGTATCTGAAGCTTAAATTCTTCCTTTGATATACGTTTTAGCCAATTTCAACATTTTTCGAAGTAAATGGTTCTTTATGAAAGGTTACAAATGCTTTATGAGCCTAAAATTCGGGTTACAGGTTCTTTTAGAAAGTTATTACATATTCTTAATGAAAGAAGTTACAAGTTCTTTATGAGACAAATGCAATTTCGTCCTGATATACAGTCGTAATGTATTTTTTGCCCCAATAAATGGGCCGCTGGTATGTGCGACCAACAAAGGCTCAGACCAGCCTGCACATATGCGCAGTCTGATCTGAGCCTTTGCTAGTCGCTTAACTATTATATGACTGTTAAGCTATTGACCGATTAGCATTTGTAGTTTCTAAGCTTAAAAGGAGGCCGCACAGGCTCGTCTGAGTCTATTCGTGCCAAAATGCCAAAATGCCACATTGCTGGAAGTTTCTTGTCCCGGCTCAAATGTCTTTGTTCGTTTGTGTTGCTGTTCAGAAAAAGTTGAATTTTGACCTATTGACCCTATCCTCAGGGTCGGGGGGGGGGAGAGAGGAGGGGGTACGAGAGGGGAAAGTCAACAATTTTTCCGTCATATTACGGCATCCCACACTTTACTGGGCAAGCTTAGCTAAGGAGGTAATGCCCTATTCCACACAGACCACGAATCCCCAGAATCATAAAGAATCGATAAATGTTAGGATTCGTGGAGAATTGTATTTTTTTCAACCCATATGTGATGTTCTACGATTCAGTGGAAATACTGCAATAAGTTAAAGAATCGACCACGAATTAGTTGAGAATATGCCGAATGCAGCACGAATTGGGCACGAATTAACAGAAATCCGCGGCGATTCGTGATGATTCGCGAGATTTTCCCTCACGACAGTTATAAAAAAGGTCCATCCATGCTTCGGGGGCATCAGTTCCAAAATGAATGACCCTCGTATGTCAGCTGTAATATTTGTCAATTCGTGGGATTCGGGCCCTGTGTGAAATAGGGGTATAAAACAGTACTTTTTGCACATACTTTCACTTGAAACTGACAAGAACCCTTATTGAATCAGCGGAAGTTGGCGAATGAACGTATATCCGTTTTCATGACCAATCTCCAGGTAATAATGGACTTTAGTAGGGTCGCAATGAAACTTACGAACCCTAGATGAACCACTGGGCTTGCCTCCGACTGTGCTACAGGACCCAATAAAAATTATACTCTCATATGAATATTACCGATAGCATGAAGGTGTACCACTAGACTGATATCCGTCATAGATGCTAATATTTCCCTTATGAATCCATACCAACCGCTACCATTCCAAGGGAGTGCTGTGGCTCAGTGATAGAGTGCTTGACTCAGAACCGAGTGGTTGCGGATTCGAGCCTCACCAGCGTCACTGCGTTGTGTCCTTGAGCAAGACACATTCATCATTGCTTAATACTGGTTCAACCCAATAAGACCCGTCCTGGCATAACTGAAAGATTGTTGACCGGGACATAAAGAATCCACTCAGCCACCATCTCACAAGTTCAAGGTAACAACTTCAACTCAGATGTCTGTCCATCGATCATACATGCTTCGAGTCCCCTTGCTCTGTATCTCAGTACAGTTTAAGATATCCTCATGAAACAGATATCAATCAACATAAGACGACGTGTAAAAACAAGGACTTTAGCTCTGTATTACCCATTTAAAAAAATATGGCCCGTTAAAACGGAAAATTGTAGATTTTGCAATTTAAATCGTGCCCGCTCTGTAATAGAAGTACCTCGCCCAATAACCATTTTTGTTTATGGTAAGACTAGAAATATTTTCTCTAACGTGCATGGACATCGATTTTAGAATTGCTTTAATTTGATCCACTTACCAATTACAACAGAAGCTGTCTGCGTTTGTCGTATGCTGAATGTTTTTGAAGTCTCTTAGGCAAACAGTGTAGACCTAAACAGACTGTTGCTGTTTGCTTCTGACATTCTTTGATTTTTATGCATACTTTCAAACTTGATTGTCACTCATCAAATGACGACATGTTTTTGCATTTTTGCAGACAGATGGCGCAAATTTGTTGTTTTTGTCAATTTTAAAAAACTACACCCAATATTTCAAGTCTAGCTACTGTCCTGCCAGCCAAGAGTGACAGTGATGTCATGTTCTGTTTACACTAGTTAGGTAAAGCATTAACCTGTACACTCGAGCTGAGCTAACGCAAATCGATAGATCACTTGTGTATTAATCCTATCCTGTGGATAGGTTTAATACACTAGTGATCTATCGATTATAAGTCCCTGATAACATTGTAAGCAAAACATGACGTCACTGTCACTCTTGCCTGGCAGGACAGTAGCTTTTATAGCTCAAGAAGAAATTCACGGAGCGCCTTTGAGCCAGCTTGCATGCTTTTATCACTTTTCGTGGTACCTCAAACTACCAAGCAGTAGACACTATTCAAGGGCGGATCCAGAAAATTTTGTCGGGATGCGGGAGAGGGGGGTCCACGCCCATAAAAGTATGAGATGTTTTCTTAAAGGTTTATGCACCAGTCATTTGTATCTACGCCCCCCCCCCCCCCCCCCACCTACGGGGATAGCGGTGGGCTATGGTGCAGTGCAAGTACTTTTTGATTGTCCCCGCAGTACCGGGGAACTGCGGGGGTTTTAACATTGGGACACTTACCCCTGTGAGATTTTCTGTAGTGTAGGGCGGGGCTAAGAGTAGGGTTGTTGCCATCAGCTTGTCCCCACAGGACTCTGGAAAGGGAAAAGTCACTATCCCCGTAGGTGAGGGAGCAGTGGATACAAATGACTGGTGCATTAAGGGAGCAGTGGATACAAATGACTGGTGCAATAAGTGAGGATTATCGCCTGTATAGGCTTTATCACACCGGGTAGGCTCTGCAGTCAGACACGCATCGGTAACGTGTCTGGCTACAGATGCGTGTCTGACTGCAGATCCAGGGGTCGCGAGTTCGATCCCGACCCGGTACCATACTTTCGTGGAGATTGATCATGAAATAATTTCTACGGTCATTCTCCACCTTCCGCTGATTTATTCACGAAGGGTTGTTGTCAGTTACAAGCGAAAGTATGTGCACAAATTACTGGTTAACCGCTTGCTCAAGCCTGCTCAGGAAAAAGTGTGGTTAAGTGAACTGACCGTCCCGCAATGACCATAGCTGTTGACATGGGACGTAAAGCAACAAAAACAAACAAACAAACACCGGGTAGGCGGCAATCAAAAACGTTAATACTATCGACAAACGTAGATCAAAAATCGATTGCCGCCTACCCGGTATGTTTCTCATATTACACCAGCTTTGTGCATTGTTAGATGTTGCACGGAATACAATAACTAATACTAGATCTACCGACTGAAGGCTCTGTTTTCGTCTTCAAATTATGAGAAAACAACTCCACCGAAGAGAACTATAACTGCAACTGCAGGTACCCAGAACGAGAAATCTGGCTTCTGGGTTCACAAGTAGTCTGCTTTTTATAGGTTGATTGTTAGATTCTAATGATTGGCTATATCAATAGGCGAGGTAAGTCTGTGAATGTTGAAAAAAAACTCATTTGTATTTCTTTTGGGTACTCAAAAGAACCGTCTAAATGAGGCGTTTCTTTTGAGAATCCAAACATGTTAATCGTTGTTGTCTGCATGTCTCTTTTTGTTAATCAAGAGTAGAATATCAAGTAAGATAAAAGTTATTATGGACAATGTTTGCCTTAATCTTCCATGCCTGTGTGGGGCGCAGTGGCTCAATAGAAGGGTTGCTATTTTGAGACTCAGAGACGTCAGAGTCAGTGTTTTACCCGCTGCTTTTGTACTGGATCCACCAAGGTAGACCCATCCCGACAAGACTGAAAGATTGTTGACTCGGACGTAAAGAACCAAAACAAGCAAACGAAAAACCAAATGCTGCTATTTTGACCTGTCAGGCTCAACTCACTAATTCATGTTAAGTCCCCGCCTATTGGGACGTTCAAAATACGCTCAGCCACCCCATCCCCATCAATCCACCACATGCTCCTATTGGGAGTTTCAAAAAAGACATATTGATGTCTCGGATACAGTACGGGATACAGTACTGGATGCTGAAAGCTGGGTTTGGATGTTAACGATGCATGGGAGGATCCAGAAAATTCTGTCTTGGGGGGCTGGGTGTCCTGAGATCTTTATTTTAGTTTTTTTTTTATTTCACAGAGGGCAGTGCGGACCTGACCTCCCTTTCGAAGCAATTGGGCCCACGGGGTCCTACTTCTTCCCGATGTTGTCAATAACAGTATTTCTAAGGAAACATATAACAACTTTTGATCTTCCAGCTTGGGTGCAAACCCTCTGTCCCCCACCCTTAGGACACGCGACACATGCGATGCTTAGCTAACAATCTGGACTCTGTAGCTCGGTCAGTTGCCTATCTGCTTAATATGCAAGCAGACAAGAGATTGCACCCAGCATATTTTTCACGGAGAATTGTTTCTTCTCCTGATGTTTCAAGAAGACCAAGTTGCCAGTAACTTGTATAAGAATGAGCAAAAGTAATGGTAAACTGCCCTACAGTAGGCTTGCATAGGAACATTGTAGTTATGATAAACACAGCTGTTTACCATAGACAGCCAATCAAATCAAATAACAATTAAATAAAACGAATTCAGAGGCTATGTCTCGGCATCACTGATATAATATTGAAATAAATATTAACCTTAATCGTAATGATAGGGCGTGATTTGCTTGACTTGGGGCAAATTTGGATGGGATTGGGCCCTTTTAGTCTCTCCCTATCTCTTGGAGGAGTCCCATCATGACAAGAATATTGTTGACTGGGACTTTAAGTCTTAACTCAATCAATAAACAAGCCAGGGCTGTAGTAATAGGTCTAATTGCCCTGATATTTGATCCTAAAACCATTAACATATTTGCCAATTCTTTCATAAAGCATCCGAACCCTTTCATAAAGAACCAGTTATCCATCATTCGAACTGGTAAAGAACCTGTTACCAAAATGTGTTAATGATTCTTTATGACCAGTTTTTAGCTTGTCATTATTAATCATTTAAAATAAACTCTTTATAGTTTTACATGAGGAGACAATTGATTTTTCAAAGACATTTAGATTGAACTTGAAGTTGTATGCTAAATATCTTTGATGGAGTATGTACTTTGATAAAAATACTGAATTTTATTATGGGTTTTATCATTATCTTAATTAAACCGCCAATTAATCCCCGACACATAAACCGTCATCGCAAAGACTGAAAGAGTAAAACCTTTAGCTTTTCAAATAAATGAATTAACAGAAATAAAATACTTTCGGGCTTTGAAAATCTTAAGTTTAATGCCGTTTCCCATCACCTACCTTATACTGATTAAGGAAATCATAAAGCACCCGTAACCCTTTCATAAAGCATCATTGACAACTGTCATAAAGAATCACCCCACACTGTGACTGAGTTAACCCCCTGTGATACTGTTTATCGCAGGATACTGTCGTAAATTTTTGACGTTATCTAATCAGAGAATTGAATAATTACTATCACATGATTTCTTGATTAGTTTATCAATTGTTTTACTGAGATATAATTTTAATATCATAGTGTCATTTTATCCCCACGTTTTTTTTAAAAAAGCGTCGGGGATATTGCAATCGCCTCCGTCCGTCCGTCTGTCCGTCCGTCCGTCACGCTATCTCCTCCTTAACAATTGGACGAAATTCAACCAAATTTGGTGTATGAGTTGCTCACATGAATAGGGTGTGCAACGGCACATTTTTTTTGGGCCCCGCCCCCTGGGGCCCTGGGGAGGGGCCAAAAGGTCAAATATAATAAATATCATTAAATTTCAATTACAAAGTCAATTTCAAAGGTTTTTAAACCAAACTTTGTGTGTCTTCTCACAAATGAAAGATATAAAACATATCAGATGGGATTTTCATTCCGTTGCCTGGGTCATGCCCCAGGGGTGGGACTTGGGGGGACCGTGGGGGTTGAGTGGCCAAAAAATTTTTTTTCCCAAATTCAACCAGATTTGGTGTGTAAGTAACTAACATCAATGGCACATGCAACGGCACAATTTTTTGGATCCCCACCCCCTGGGGCCCTGGGGAGGGGCCAAAAGATCAAAAATCATTAAATCTCAATCACAAAGTCAATTTCAAAGATTTTTAAGCCAAACTTTGTGTGTCTTCTCAAAATTGAAAGATATAAAACATATCAGAGGGGATTTTTATTCCGTCGCCTGGGTCATGCCCCAGGGGTGGGACTTAGTGGTACCATGGGGGTTGGTGGGTCCAAAAACTTTTTTTCCCAAATTCAACAAGATTTGGTGTATGAGTTACTTACATGAATGGCACATGCAACGGCACAAATTTTTGGGTCCCCGCCTCCTGGGGCCTATGGGAGGGGCAAAAGGTCAAATATCATTAAATCTCAATTACAAAGTCAATTTCAAAGATTTTTATCTAAACTTTGTGTGTCTTCTCACTAATGAAAGAAATAAACACATTAGACGGGATTTTCATTCTGTCCCCTGGGTGATGCATGCCCCCGGGTTTGGGACTTGGGGGTGCTGGGGGTCAAAAATTTAATTTTATGAACATGGTCATGTGGCATATCAAATTAAAGGGGATGAGCAGTAGACCAGGATACACTAGCAAATCAAATTATAAATACTGCCTCAGGAGCTCCAGCAAAAGTCGGCAGCTTGAAGGCTACAACAGACGCTTATTTTGTTTTTAAATTTCACTCCTGCCTTTAAGCAAGGAATAGACATGCGCGTCCCAGCCACATAAAACCCAATCCCATCCTATCAGTCAAAGTATATCGTACGTTCTACTTCTTAACATTTGCTTCTGTAATAATAAAGCAACTGTATAGAAGTCGAAACTATGGTAGAACGAGTTATTACAGCAACTATTTAGACTGCGAAACTATAATAGTAACTGTCATTACTGAAGCCAATATTAAGAATACAAAACTATGATAGAACGAGTCATTACTGAAGCTGAGTATAAGGAATGCGAAACTATGATAGAACGAGTCATTACTGAAGCAGATATTAAGAATGCGAAACGATGGTAGAAACGAGTCATTACTGAAGCAGATATAAAGAATGCGAAACTATGATAGAACGAGTCATTACTGAAGCAGATATTAAGAATGCGAAACGATGGTAGAAACGAGTCATTACTGAAGCAGATATTAAGAATACAAAACTATGGTAGAAACGAGTCATTACTGAAGCAGATATTAAGAATACAAAACTATGGTAGAAACGAGTCATTACTGAAGCAGATATTAAGAATGCGAAACGATGGTAGAAACGAGTCATTACTGAAGCAGATATTAAGAATACAAAACTATGGTAGAAACGAGTCATTACTGAAGCAGATATTAAGAATACAGAACTATGGTAGAAACGAGTCATTACTGAAGCAAATATTAAAACGAATGTGTAACTATGACAAACTTAGTCATTACTATTCAAGCAAATGTTAAGAAGTAGAAACTTTGATATATTGATTCATTACTGAAGCAATTGTTCAGAAGCAGATGATTCATTAGTGAAGCAATTATTAAGAAGTAGACATTTTGATTGAATGATTCATTACTGAAGCCATTGTTAAGAAGTAGAAACTATGATAGAAAATTTCATTACTGAAGCATTTTTAGAAGTAGAAACTATGATAGAATGATTAATTACTGAAGCAAATGTAAAGACGATGAAACTATACTAAAATGATTCATTACTAAAGCAATTGCTAAGAAGTAGATACTATGTGAGAAGTATTCATTACTGAAGCAATTTTTAAGAAGTAGAAACTATGATAGAATGGTTCATTGCTGAAGAAATTGTTAAGAAGTAGAAACTATGATAAAATGATTCATAACTGAAGCAATTGTTAGGAAGTAGAAACTTCAATAGAACGAGGCATTACTGTAGCAAATGTGAAGAAGTTGAAAATACGATAGAACTAGTCATTATTGAAGCAAATTTTAAGAAGTAGAAACTATGATAGAACGAGTCATTACTGAAGCAAATGTTAAGAAGTAGAAACTATGATAGAACAAGTCTTTACTGAAGAAAATGTTAAGAAGAAGAAAATATGATATAACGAGTCTTTACTGAAGCAAATGTGAAGAAGTTGAAAATACGATAGACCTAGTCATTATTGAAGCAAATTTTAAGAAGTAGAAACTATGATAGAACGAGTCATTACTGAAGCAAATGTTAAGAAGTAGAAACTATGATAGAACGAGGCGTTGCTGAAGCAAATGTTAAGAAGTAGAAACTATGATAGAACGAGTCATTACTGAAGCAAATGTTAAGAAGTAGAAACTATGATAGAACGAGGCATTGCTGAAGCAAATGTGAAGAAGTAGAAACTATGATAGAACGAGGCATTGCTGAAGCAAATGTGAAGAAGTAGAAACTATGATAGAACGAGGCATTGCTGAAGCAAATGTGAAGAAGTAGAAACTACGGCAGAACGAGGCGTTGCTGAAGCAAATGTTAAGAAGTAGAAACTATGATAGAACGAGGCATTGCTGAAGCAAATGTTAAGAAGTAGAAACTATGATAGAACGAGTCATTGCTGAAGCAAATGTGAAGAAGTAGAAACTATGATAGAACGAGGCGTTGCTGAAGCAAATGTTAAGAAGTAGAAACTATGATAGAACGAGTCATTACTGAAGCAAATGTTAAGAAGTAGAAACTATGATAGAACGAGGCATTGCTGAAGCAAATGTGAAGAAGTAGAAACTATGATAGAACGAGGCGTTGCTGAAGCAAATGTTAAGAAGTAGAAACTATGATAGAACGAGTCATTACTGAAGCAAATGTTAAGAAGTAGAAACTATGATAGAACGAGGCATTGCTGAAGCAAATGTGAAGAAGTAGAAACTATGATAGAACGAGGCATTGCTGAAGCAAATGTGAAGAAGTAGAAACTATGATAGAACGAGGCATTGCTGAAGCAAATGTGAAGAAGTAGAAACTACGGCAGAACGAGGCGTTGCTGAAGCAAATGTTAAGAAGTAGAAACTATGATAGAACGAGGCATTGCTGAAGCAAATGTTAAGAAGTAGAAACTATGATAGAACGAGTCATTGCTGAAGCAAATGTGAAGAAGTAGAAACTATGATAGAACGAGGCGTTGCTGAAGCAAATGTTAAGAAGTAGAAACTATGATAGAACGAGTCATTACTGAAGCAAATGTTAAGAAGTAGAAACTATGATAGAACGAGGCATTGCTGAAGCAAATGTGAAGAAGTAGAAACTATGATAGAACGAGGCATTGCTGAAGCAAATGTGAAGAAGTAGAAACTATGATAGAACGAGGCATTGCTGAAGCAAATGTGAAGAAGTAGAAACTACGGCAGAACGAGGCGTTGCTGAAGCAAATGTTAAGAAGTAGAAACTATGATAGAACGAGGCATTGCTGAAGCAAATGTTAAGAAGTAGAAACTATGATAGAACGAGTCATTGCTGAAGCAAATGTGAAGAAGTAGAAACTATGATAGAACGAGGCGTTGCTGAAGCAAATGTTAAGAAGTAGAAACTATGATAGAACGAGTCATTACTGAAGCAAATGTTAAGAAGTAGAAACTATGATAGAACGAGGCATTGCTGAAGCAAATGTGAAGAAGTAGAAACTATGATAGAACGAGGCGTTGCTGAAGCAAATGTTAAGAAGTAGAAACTATGATAGAACGAGTCATTACTGAAGCAAATGTGAAGAAGTAGAAACTATGATAGAACGAGGCATTGCTGAAGCAAATGTGAAGAAGTAGAAACTATGATAGAACGAGGCATTGCTGAAGCAAATGTGAAGAAGTAGAAACTATGATAGAACGAGGCATTACTGAAGCAAATGTTAAGAAGTAGAAACTATGATAGAACGAGTCATTACTGAAGCAAATGTTAAGAAGTAGAAACTATGATAGAACGAGGCATTGCTGAAGCAAATGTGAAGAAGTAGAAACTATGATAGAACGAGGCATTGCTGAAGCAAATGTGAAGAAGTAGAAACTATGATAGAACGAGGCGTTGCTGAAGCAAATGTTAAGAAGTAGAAACTATGATAGAACGAGGCGTTGCTGAAGCAAATGTTAAGAAGTAGAAACTACGGCAGAACGAGGCGTTGCTGAAGCAAATGTTAAGAAGTAGAAACTATGATAGAACGAGGCGTTGCTGAAGCAAATATTAAGAAGTAGAAACTACGGCAGAACGAGTCATCACTGAAACAAATGTTATGAAGTAGACTACCATAGAACTAGTCATTATTGGAGCAAATGTTAAGAAGTAGAAACTACGATAGAACCAGCCATAACTGAAGCAAATGTTAAGTAGAATTCACGATAGAAAAACTCAAAGCGAAAAATAATGAAATAAAAGGTCGAAATGTGTTTTTGGTGAATAATCATTAATATAACTTACTTCCATCTTGGATACGGATACGACTCTGGATCTTACAAACTTATTTCGCTGCTTAAATATTGTTTTGCGCGTTGGTTACTGATAGCCTCCTGGCGGACTTTAGAAACTAGAAACAGCTACAAGGAAGTTTTATAGAAAGATACCCCGTTTTGTCGTTTCAAAAAATATCGTTCAAGGTAACTCTCTATTTTGATAATACGTTAATATTGGCCTTATCTCCATAATACATAAGTTTGGTCTACAACCCTCGACGTTTATGTACGTCCAGCTTTTTTGATAAACTGCAACAGTCTGGCCTCGAGGTTATAAAACATTTGCATGCTCAACTCGACTGAGCATGAAATTTGGATTGCTCGATTAAATATAAAAAATAAGGATTTTTTTGCATTGAATTACTAAGATGTTGCATTTATCCTGCTAATAAATGTTAAAATGCCAACGATTGTTGGTACTTTATCATTTATGAGCAGGATAAATTTCATGCTCAGTTGAGTTTAGCATGATGGAAGTTTTATAGCCTTGAGGCCTGATTAAGTGTTAGGAAGAACAAACATACGGAAATGATTAATGCATGCCATTTATAGTCTGGTTCAAGAAAACTGGCAGTATTTTACCGTTAGTAAAGCAGAGTTCATTATTGAAAACAGGACCTGAAAAGTAACTGTAAATTGTGAGTTGTTTTGTTTGTAACTGTACCTTTAAAAGTGATTTCAAGTATCAATCCACGATAGCGCAGTCGGGAACATCGCGGATTGACACAGGTTGTTAGCTATTGTAACGAAGGTACCTGTTCTAATCTCTTTTTTTATCTTTTTTTTTCAAAATTATCAATCCCTGGCATAACGTTTTAAGATAACTGAAATAACCACATGTTTAGCATTCAGACTGCAAGCTTCATATATCATTTAGTTATTAGCGAGTCGGTCAACTACTTTAACTTCTGTGAACTTCTTAAATGGGGAAGTGAGTTCGAACTCTGCTCGGGCCACATCCTTTTGTTGAGATAGTATCTCGCTACCGCCAACTGTGAAAATATAAATACACTAAGTATAAGAAATCTTCATAAGAAGCCTGTCCAGGATAGAATAACTGACTGGCAATCTGATAAAAGCGACATCACGACCCAACTATATGCTACAACAAGCACATGTTGCATATTTAAGTTACTCAAATAATGATCTGCCAGCTTTTTCCTTCAATGTATATCTTTTATGTTAAATGTTTTTGGCATTTAGCAGTTGTAAAAACTTTCTAGTCAGAAATAGGAACAAAAGGAAAATAATGAGATATAACAAAACAGAAAAAAACTACAAAAAACGCATTACTAGGATTCGAACCTCGGACCCTGGGTACTATACTGTCTGTCTTATCCTCTCAGCTATATGTGTATATTAATACCTTTGTGCTTTTTTAATGATTTCCATGAATGATATAGGTGTGATTTTTAAGGCTCGTGTACCCGTGTCTCCTGTTTACATCAATGCCCTCGTCTTGTTTAACGGTAAATTACTGCCAACTTTCGTGAATCATACTATATACACAGGTAACAACAACAATTACTAAAATAACAAAGAGAAAAAGGCATGGATAAATGACCTTTCTTTTAGGCGCTTAACGAGTGTCTTGACTTTTCAATATCATCAACGAACGTGTAACGGTTTGGCCGTTTTTTTGGCCAACGGTGGATTTGATCTTTACCCTTTTACATGTGTATGTTTTAAATTTAACGACGGCATATACAGCCACGTGAATTAAAGTTTCTCATTAGTGTGTGTTCATGAATGTGGATATTGTAAAAACTGTCCTCAAATATCATACCAAAATGCGTATGTTTATAATCGCCATGTCTATGCTGTGACTTGAGCACACACTACAATAATTAATTAAAACGATACTTAAAGGGGACGGCAACCCTGATGATTACTATGTTTTATATGAAAGATCTTAATAAACCATGAATTTTGATACCAGTTTCGTCTAAATCGGTTAAAAATGTGGAAGTTATGGGCGTTTGAATATTTGCAAATGGACTGTTATGGAAGCGGCCATATTGTAGGCTTAGTGACGTCACTCAGCCTAATTAAATATGCGTAATCAAAATAAAAGACAAACCAATGGATTATTTGCATTAATCTTTAATGAAACATTTTCCTTGTGTATAAAGCTACATATCTGCTGAAACACAGATGATGTGAAAGTAGTGATAACTAAAAATTAAGCAGTTGAAAAAAATCTGAAAACTAATTAAATATTCAAAATGGCGGCTAACTGTTGGCCATATTGATTTTTTTAAATGCTCATAACTTGCCCATTTTTCAACCGATTTTGATGATACTTGTGTCAAAATTCATGGTTCATAAAGCTCTTTCTGATAAAACATACTTATCATTAGGGTTGCTGTTCCCTTTAAACTTGGTTTTAACGTTGTTTGAGATGGGGGTTCCAGGTGCAATATATATTGAACATTTAAGGCCATTAGTGTTTTATCGCTTTTTCCAGTTATCTTCAGCACACAAACAAACCTATATAATCAGTAGGTCATGCACATCAGCGTGCATATATTAAACGCGGCATTAGATGCGTAACCTTGTTTGCTGGATTGGTATGAAGAACAATTCGGTAGCAATAACCTAAAATCCAAGATCACCAGGGCCACATAACTCCTTAAGTAGGAGGGGGCAACTCCACCTAATGTTATATACTTTTCATTCCTAACTCCCCTAGCTTGGCAATATTTAAACAGTGTCTACCCTGTTATGTGATAATACCAATAATTGATTTTATTATCTCTGATGCTCCAAAGAATGATCACATAGTATTGCATTTTGACAAAAATTTATCAAAGGAATGAGCCATGCCAAAACAAAAGTGGCGGTAAACTGTCTTCTTAAACACAGAACATACCAAAGGACTGTCTCCAAAAAGTCAGTGTATCAGTTAAAGAAGTGGGGAGGCATATCCACCCCCTCACTCTCCGCTGGTCTTTCTCCCTCTCTCTTTCTCTCTCTCTCTCATTCTCTCACTCTCTCTCATACGACTCCCATTTACTGAAATAGTGTTGTATTTGCCTTTCATAACTCAACATATCTAAAGACTGTTTGTAATAAATAATAATACTGATACGAGTTAGATAATATGTATATTGTATTCTGTTTTCGCACTAGCATCTAAAGTCTTTACAATAATATTCAGTACTCCCAATGCTTTGATAAGCATGAGTTGTATGGTACATTTCAGGATAAAATTTGCAGAAAAAGTCTTTTTACGGTACTTGCTTCATGCGGAACCGACTGACAGTTATCATTTTATGGTGCAAAATCATATACATAATAATATGAGAAATAGTTTTATCCGGTTTTGCATGCAGACATGTATGTTATTGGGTCACGACGCACACGAGGGTGTTTGGTTTTAACATGGACTTAGTGTTAACTGTGGTTGATAGGGTGCGCATTTAAACCTAAAATTTATCATAATAATATATATTAATGAAGAAAATGAATTGTGGACATTAAACTAGAGACTGTATTGTATCATTTGGTAATATTTGGGGGGATTTCTTTAT
Organism: Loripinus fragilis; assembly: GCA_964019695.1. Lineage (NCBI taxonomy): Eukaryota > Metazoa > Mollusca > Bivalvia > Lucinida > Lucinidae > Loripinus > Loripinus fragilis. The sequence goes on along the minus strand of OZ026524.1, from coordinate 62,143,638 downwards.
AATCGATAAGTGGGTCATTTGTAATACAAAACCGTTACACGTCCTATGATAATATACAATTATTGACTTCAGCGAGGTAGACATGAGGATTTATCTACCCAAAAAGTGATATTCACGGAGGCCGCAAGGCCTCCGTGAATATCACTTTAGTTTTTGAGGGTAGATAAATTCTTTTGTTGTATGACTGGATCGAATCCTGTCTCCTGATTGGCTCAATTTGTCTTTATAAATCTCTATGTCTAACCTGAAAGCCCAGCTAAACTGGCATACAAGTTAATATTGCATGAAAATAAGCTCAAACTAGTTTCCAGAAGTTAATATTTTTGCTTTTTTCTAATATCACCCTCTGAAGAGCTAAAAATAGCATGATAAATATAAAACTAGCATGTGCTGTATGAAATTGACATGATTTGCTGTTTCATATCCCAACAGGTACATTAAAGAATTTCATGAATTTTAAACAACTGTTTTGTTTTGTTTTGTTTGTTCATTTATCTTTGTATGAATAAAAAGTTTTATGATTAAATTTTACATTCCACACTCGGAGAATTAATATACATTTCAAGATGCAAAATACTACATTAGAATAATTTAATATCAGTTGATAAAACTTGTGAGAAAGTCCTAAGGTTGAAGGTTGAACACGCATGACTTCAACAACAAAAGTGAAAGTAGAAAATTTTCATTTTTAGTTGAAAAGTCATATAACAAAACATTTATTGACTTCAATTTCGGTAGACATGATGATTTATCTACCCGAAAAAGTGATATTCACCTCGGCCAAGTGGCCTCGGTGAATTATCACTTTTTGGGTAGATAAATCCTCATGTCTACCTCATTGAAGTCAAATGTGTCTTATATGACTTTTCGTCCACGAATGAAAATTTTCTACTTTCACTTTTGGTGTTGTAGTCGTTTTCAACTTAACAATTTTCTCACAAGTTCAAGCAACTGTTATAAAATAGAGGATCTTACATGAGTGCTCATGTTTTATTGAATTTATTAAACGAGTTGAGGAAAAGAGATAAAATGCGAGGCTTGCCGAGCATTTTATCTCTTTTTCGCAACGAGTTTAATAAATTCAATAATACAAGAGCACGAACGTTAGATTCTATTTATCATATGACAAATACTTTGAAATCTCATTTCTGACGTAAAAACGTTATAATTTTGTCATTATGTACGCAACGTTGTTATGGACGTCATAACGTTTCCCGTAAATCTATAAACCACTAGTGGTTTACAGATTTTATTGCATAGCGTTTTATTATATACCTATAACTGATACGACTTTAGAACTGTCTGTTTTCTGGCCATCTGATACAGAAAGCCAGATCAACGAACTGAGGTTTTCTGAATCCATATCACTATCCTTTAAAACGAGGCTAACGTCGGTTACCTGCTTTTGGGGCGACGTTACGTAAAGTAAATTGCAAGCATGGAACCAGAGACGGAAAACATGTTGACTCGACGTCAAGAAACGTAACGTTATGGCAAACGTTCCCGCAATTTTTCGGGGTTAAAGACCAAAACAGGTTTTTAAAATAGAAAGAATATCATAAAAAGGGCATATAATAAACATATTATCATAGTAGTAACTTGATCTGGCGTACAGTATCACGTCTCGTGGATGAGGCCATACCATTGAATCAACCTCGACGCTACGCGTCTCGGGTGATCCGATGATATAACCTCATCCACTCGACGTGATACAGTACGCCATATCAAGTTACTACTATGATAATGTGTATATATCACTCCCAGACGCGACGTCATGTGATAAAACATTTTAATGTAGTATTTTGTATTTTGAATTGTATATTCTCTGAAAGCGATATGTAAAATTAAATCATAAAACACTTTTTTACATTTTGTTTATTCAAACAAACAAAAATGAACAAACAAAACAAAACTGCTATCACAATTCATTAATGTCTTTAATATACCTGTTGGGTGGTGAAACAGCATTTAAATTTCATGCAGCCATTGCTCTTTTCATACTCATCATGCTATTTTTAGCTCTCTAGCGGGTTATATTACAAAAAAGTCTCAAAAATAATAACTTCTGGTAACTTGTATGGACTTGTTTTCATCCTAGATCACCTTGCAGGCCAGTTAAGACCAGTTTTCAGGTAGACATAGAGATTTATGAAGATAAATTGCGCCAATCAGGAGACAGGTTTCTCTCCAGGCATTGAGACGGTTGCTTTGAGTACCAACAGCATGTGATTTTAATCGCCAGTTAAGAAGAGTTAGTACAGAAAATGGATATTTTCCTTTGCATTGGTAAAGACATGTGTTGTAAGAGCGGCATAGGGAAGGATGGTGATATAATTTAGTATCATTGTCGCACAGGAAGTCCGCTAGCACGAACTAACCTGTCGCCTTTCGCTCGGTGCACACTGGGTTTGAACCGCCATTTTTATTAAAAAATATATTATGCAATCACTGCTTGCATGACTCGGGGATTTACATTCAGAAAATATTGACTAAATGAGAAATGATAAACTGTCAAAAAAATATTTTTTTTGCTGTTTTAACAATTAATTCTGTCACTACCGGAGTGCGAGAATTGAACGGGACTAGCCAAATATCGTTAGTTACCCATGATGCAAAGGGCGAAATGCGAGAGATCTAGATGAGGTATCGTCAGGTCTCGCGAGAATGAATTTAGTATAGAATAAGGTTGAGTGTCATGATAAGGAGGTAAATGCTTGAACCTAGAAACCATTGAAAATTAAAATCGACTTAACACCAACTTTATCAATCAAGGGCCCCCGATGTGCAAAACTTTTAAGTGTAATATTATAGATATATTTTTGTGTTTTACCTTTATCGACTATTTTGGATACTCAAAAGAGCCATCTTAAGAGACGGTTCTTTTGGGTGTCCACAACATGTGTTCTGGACATGAGATAGGAAAAATGCGCTCCATTATAAAGACTTCATTCTTTGCCAAAACTCTTTTACACCAATATACTGCTGTGATTTTACTATAATATGAGCCGTGGCACGTGATTTCCAACAATGTGGCATTTTGACAAGTGTAGGCTCAGACGAGCCTATGTAGCCTCCCTATAAGCTTAGAATCTCCAAATACTGTTCGGTCTGTAGCTTAAGACTCATAGAATCCTCAAGCGACTAGCAAAGGCTCTGATCAGACTGCGCGTATGCGCAGGCTGATCGGAGCCTTTGCTGGTCGCACATACCATATTGTTGGAAATCTCATGCCGTGGCTCAATTATTATTATATACAAGAATGTGAAGGCAGAGCTGTGGGCATGATGTGTGTGAGTGTCATACCCACAGATACAGATACAGGTGTTTTTTGAACTGCGCATCTGTTTGCCCTATGTATGCGTGTGTTTGTGTACATGATGTGTATGTATTGTTAAGGTTTTGCCTTGAAGGTTTGTAGGTTTTATCTGTAACACTGTACTGTCTGTCCGTCTCACTCTCTCTCAAGAATTGCTGAACTACTGAAAATGTGTTAATGTGGCTAAAGCTGTTAATTTTATGTCTGTCTGAAATATTGAAAACGTTGACTTTGGTTAAAAGAAAAAGATTGATTGAGGCTTATAGTCTCAGTCAACAATATTTCAGTCATGTCGGGACAAAAATGAGAAGACGAAACTTCATCATAAATCACCTAATATGCAAACATGTAATATGATCATAAACTAAAGAAGGCATTTTGACGGTATCAGCAATACGAATCCGTTAATTGTGAAATCGAAACTACAGTTGCGACAAACGATTTAAACGCGTCTTTGTAGCATTGGGGACGTGGGGCCTACCAAGATTGTTCAAATGATGATCCTAGGTTGACATTGGCCTACTTAGCATCAAGGTCAAAATTGCTTCCTAGACCAATGTTGTTAGCCTATATACTGTTTCAATTTTATGAAAGATGGATGCAGAAGAATCGGAGTGGCGAAGAATGTGAATGAAATGCAAACGAGTGTGCAGGAAATGTCCAGTTTCATGCAAAAGATAAGCGAGAATAACAATTTTTCAGTTAACATGAGCAATTTGCTGGCAACAGGCGAAATGAACAAATTTAAAAGTAAGTAATATTTTAGTTTGAACGCATAGCATGCAAACGATAGAAAATACATTAAATACTATATATGCAGAATGGTCGATAAGTACCCTTTACGATAAGACAAAAAAATCAATTAACGCGACAATTGAGGAGTTATTGCATGAGAAAAGGATTTTAATTTGATATCAGCTGTTGCACTTACATTATTCTTTCTTGGTTATGCCAATGAAGTATTATAGGACTTTTTGGGTACTGTAAAGGCGGCACCTCATAAATGCTTAATTAGGACTGGTCTACTTAAGACATAGGTAAAAGTTGAAAACGTGGGGTGATTTTATTCGAAAGTAACTGTATCGTAATACACCATAACATCTTAGTAAAGACAGTAATGATTTCACCTTTCAAATGCCAGCAAAATAACTACATTCGAAATTGACTGTTTATTGTTAACATAAGTATAAAGGCAAACAGTGAGGATCAAGATCAGACTGCTTCTACAGGAGCAGTCTTATCTCGATCTTCACTGTTTATTGAAAAGGCTTTAAGATATTTCAACAGCGCCAAAACCATACGACTTTTTAGGATATGCGCTTTAAGGGTAAATACATGTGAGTTCAGAATATATACGGTCACGATTTTCATGAAATATTCACACGTCTGCGCGCTCAAGCAACCAATTATTTCTTTAATAGCCAAATTATAAATAATCATTGACAGATGAAATAGCCGAACCACGCCCAGATATGAATATTAAAGTTGCCGCCTTTACAGTAACCAAAAAAGTATATAAAACTATTGTGTGTGACAAAAATGTGGTACTATATAATGCTGCGAATTTCGCATGCAATTTTTTATGATTGTTATTTTGAGAGGGTTTTTTTATGTTTTCTTTCAAAGAATACCCCTTGTCCTACTCAACTAGCAATTGTCCATATTTAAAAACACTGTAGACCCAGATCAGCTGGTTTCTGATGAAGCTATCTGATCGGGATCCATGCTGTTTTCCACTCTAGTTGAAGTACATGCTTACAAATGAATTGATGCATGTTAACAAGATATAAATTAAAGGAAGAATACAAAAAATACAAATATTCAGTAGGAGAAGAGCTAAGCAATGTAGGTCGTTTTTACCTGCGTCCCTTTAGCAAATGCAGGTCTAATAGTGGGTCCGCTCCGTCCGTCCGTCTGTCCGTCTGTCTGTCCGCCCGTCGGTCGGTCGGTCGGTCCGTCCGTCCGTCCGTCCGTCCGACTGTCCCTCTGTTCGCTAGACTTTTGTGTGCCTAGTTTGTGTCATTTGTATCTCCAAAAGTTTTCATTCCTTTTTATTCAAAATTTGCATAACGGCGGTTCACATATTGAAGATGTGCACCTTTTATTTTGTGCACATTTGATAAATATTTTCTCATTTTTACGGGTGTTGGACTTAGACATTTTTTCCATCCAAAATGCGTAGGGGGTGTCTGTTTTGTGTAATCTGTAACTCAAACAGTTTTCATTCCTTTATATTCAAACTTTTCATAATTATTGTTCATAAAGTGATAATGTGCACCTCACATTTTGTGCACATTTGATAAACATTTTCTCATTTTACGGGTGTTGAACTTCAGTTATTTTTTTATATCCGAAATGCTTAGGGGGTGTCTAGTTTAAGTAATCTGTAACTAAAACAGTTTTCATTCTTTTATATTCAAACTTTTCACAACAATTGTTCACACATTGAAGATGTATACTTTATATTTTTTGCACATTTGAAAGATATTTTCTCATTTTTTAGAGTGTTGAACTTAGACATTTTTTCTATTCGAAATGCCTAGGGTGTGCCTGGTTTAGTAATCTGTAACTCAAACAGTTTTCATTCTTTTATATTCGAATTTTCACAATGATTGTTCACACATTGAAGATGTGCACCTCCTATTTTGTGCACATTTAATAAATATTTTCTCAGCTTTACGGGTGTTGAAATTAGACATTTTTTTTCTATCCGAAATGATTAGGGGGTGTCTGGTTTGTGTAATCTGTAACTCCAACAGTTTGCATTCCTTTATATTCAAACTTTGCATTATGATTTTTCATACATTGAAGATGTGCACCTCCTATTTGTGCGCATTTGATAAATATTTTCTTATTTTTAGGTCTGTTGGACTTAGATATTTTATCCATCCGCAATGCTTAGGGGTTGTCTGGTTAGAGTAATCTGTGACTCCAGCAGTTTTCATTCCTTCACATTCAAACTTTGTACGTTATGATTGCTCACAAATTGAACATGTGCACATATATTTTGTGCAGATTTGATAATATTTTTGCGAGTGTTGAACTTAGACATTATTACGTCTACACCAACTTTGGAGTGCTTACATTGTTTATTTGTGTGTAAATCTAACAAATGTTATTTATTTATATTCAAACTTTGCACAATGATTGTTCACACATTGAAGATGCGCACCGACGACGCAGGTCCAGAGTAGAGTTTGGTCCTGTTAAGAAGTGTATATTAAGTGTCAATTTAACAAGATGTCTTAAGGACATATGCTACTAAATACTTCCCACATTGAAATATTTTCAATACTTTGCATACAGTTTGTTTTATGCATGGGCTATCCATTTATGAAATAAAAAGGATATGTCACCGTGCTTATTTTTTCAGAATCTCATATTGAAGTTAACAGCATTTGACCAATTTTCTAGAAATATAAAATAATAACACTAGTCCTAATTATCGAGCTAAAACGGTTGTAATCTTCAGCCAGCTTCTTTCTTTTAACTTAAATTACTGCCCATGACCTCAAACTTTTAAGAAAATGTGCATGTTTACTTGTTATCCCATGCTGTGACAAGTTATTGCATGATATATTTTGGCAATTCGTCGAAAAATGGAATTTGTTTTTAGAATAAATCATGTATTAAAAAATCTGACATTGAAAATCTTGAAAATTTATTTTTAATTCATGGACTATTATAATACCTTTCAGAAAAAAGAATAAAAATCTGGGGTCACCGAACTAATTCTCTTTCTAGAGGGCCAAATTTAACCCAACCCCCATAGGTTTCATGCGTAATTCAATATAAAAAGTTGGGGGACGACCATTTCGGTCGTTTTGATGATGCCATTTTACTAGTTTATGAAGTGATTTAGCATTAAAATGTTAAAAAAGAAAGAAAAAACACACTGAAAATATATGCGCATCCGGGAATCGATCCTGGTCCTCTGGCTTTGTAGCCAGACACGCTAACCACTAGGCCACGAGGTCAGGTCGTGCGCCGCTCGAAATAACCATACAAATAGTATAGACACGGCCATTATCGTATTCGTAACCAGGGTTATTGAGTACGTCGTTTGATTTCGACTGAGCTACATTTATCTGTCTTTAGTGCTGAGACGATCACTTCTGAAAAGATGTCAATAGATATTTCGAACACACTTTAATTAGTTATTTTGTGAAAAAAATGTCGGAACACGGATATGACATAAGAATATCGGAAGCTGTGTTGATCCGAATCCGTTAAGGGTCGAAAGACAGGACCCAGACAACTTTTCCCGTTTGCAGACGCGGGAAAGGTGCGCATTGGAAATAGCCGCATATGTCTTTAAATCATAAATTTGGTTTTCTTTAGCCAGCGAGAACATGCTTAATTTCTGGTTGCGGTCAATATCTGCTTGTCAAACCTGCTAAAAGTAAGTGAGTATGGTCAGGAAATATCACAATCACTCACTGCAGACAAACCCACGGCACCGTGAGGAAGAGTCACAAAACATTTACAGTAACAAGATATCCGAAGGACTATAAAAGCAAAGCAACCAGCTCTCTCTTCCAAGTCAAGATGATTGTAAAACTAGAAAGGACACAAAATAATGAACACCAAAACAAAGACCATCACAGAACCCCCACAAACAATGGGAGGTACATTAAACAATTGATCAACAACAACGGAACCACCGCCAGCCTAAGATACGGGGGGGGGGGGGCTTAAATGCATATTACTGGTGCCAAATTTTTGCCCTAGATTATGTTGTTACAACACAAAAATTGTTTAGCTCGCATGGAGGCTTCCTGCCTATGCAATGCATCGACACAGAGAAACAATCTTATCAAATTAACACACTATGACGAAACAAAGAAATGGCTCATGACTCACAGATAGTTATAGCTAAAGAAACCTAAAGTTGAGCTTCGATGGGCCCAGCCAAAGACAAGCATCAAGCACCATCCAACAGATCAAAGCTTTACGCCAGGGCCGTCATTGAGTCTGAGGCCTGACCCACCGTCATGCAATTAAAGAGGAAACCATAGTTATAAACCCTGATTGGGTTCACAACTTTCTGTGACTTTTCCATGGGTAGTAACCAGTACTGGGTCGGGAGGGTTTATGGTTGTGTGTGTATTTTATGACGGGAATTCCCGAAGGCTCACCCGAAAGTGGTTTTATGGAGAAGCCGGAAATCGAACCTGCAACCCCTGTTTACAAGACATAGGTTTATCCCCTACACAATGGCGGCTTATCGATTGAGACGGTTCTTTTGAGTACCCACAACATACGTTTTGGTTGGGTTTACAACCGGGCATGCAGACTGTCGCATGATATCCGTGTTTACCCTGCTCTTTTAAAACGCTGAATTATTTTTAATTGATTACTAAGACTTGGCTTTCCAACAATTCTTTGAATGTATAAACTTAATTACCATAAAATACATGTTCTGATATGCCTTGTTGCTGAATAATTTTTTAAACAAATATGACATTTAAGCGCCATGGTGATTTTATGCGAGCTTATTTGATTATGGTCAATGGGAGACAACTTGGATTATTTCTGAAGTGTATGACCGAATAAGTTATCCTTTGTGGGAAGGTGGTCAATGTTTATGACGAGTTGTTCCCCTTTGTTTATAGAGGGCACCCTCTCGCATAAATTAATTCTGGAATGATCAAAATCGCACAAATATGTTTTTCATATTTAGATAAAATATTTCGATAACACGATAACGATGACTTAGAACAGCCATGGAGACAAGGGTTTTTGGCTGAATTAAATATTTTGATTTAGAGTTTTCTACAGTTTACCACCTACTTTAACGAAATGTGGTTCCAAATTTTCATCTATCATACCTTGATCAAATCTTTGGATTATTTAAAAAGGACATTAAACAGTCATTCAGACAATGTCTTCTGACTTAATTGAGTGTGGCAATGTATAGGTTTCTTCAGTATCTAGTATATTGACTTCGACCATTTGCCATTTACCAGTTACAAATTCGTAAAACAATTTTGTTTTCGCTTAACTCATATATATTTATATTGTATGACAAAAAAGTCTGGTATTTGCCACATTTCAGCAAGACCTTCAGCTGACAAGACCCTCAGGTCTTACATTTGGTTAACATTTTATTTTTCTTTTAAATAATTATGTTTACCATTGATTTTAGTTTTAAAATGTGCTACCTCGAATTTAACTCAAATTATTTTAAATGAGACTATTTTTCAGAACTCTGTTAGATCTGGATGGGAGTTATTGCTCAAAGTATTAGTTGGCACTTTTTTGTTTTCCCATCTTTGATTTAAGGACGATCTTGTAATAGTATGACACTGAATCATTATTCAAACATTTATATATGAACATTTATTAATGGAGTTCATAGAATGTCCTGTTCAAAGTTTGCTTAAACAGAAAGTTCTATCATTTGAATTGGTAAATGAGCCTGTGTATGAGATTTCCAACAATATGGTATGTGCGACCAGCAAAGTCTCAGATCAGCCTGCGCATATGCGCAGTCTGATCAGAGCCTTTGCTAGTCGCTTGCGTATTCTATGATTGTTAAGCTACTGACTGAACACAATTTGGAGTTTCTAAGCTTAACAGGAGACTGCAGAGGCTCGTTGGAGTCTGCACATGTCAAAATACCACATTGTTGGAAATCACATGCACTGGCTCAAATGGCCTTTTCAATATTGGGGCATCTTCTGTATTCTTTTTATCATCCATAATCAAACAGCAACTTTTGCGGTTATCCTTGATTTAGAGATGGGTTATTATCTGCCTTTGATTTAAATATGGCAATTTCTGTTTACCCATCCTTGATGTAAGGATGATTAATTTTTGGCACTGATTTATTTATCTAAAGTATCATTGATTTAAGGATAAGGGCAGTGCTTTTTGCTTCCCCATCTTTAATTAAGGATGATTTTGTAATAGTACGACAACGCGGCATTTTGACAAGTGTAGACTCAGACGAGCCTGTGCAGCCTCCTTTAAGACTTAGAAACTCCAAATGATGTTCGGTCAGTAACTTAACATTCATAGAATATTCAAGCGACTTGCAAAGGCTCTGATCAGACTCGGCATATGCGCAGGCACATACTACATTGTTGGATATCCCATGCACTGGCTCAAATGGTTAGCATCTAGTGGTAAATCAAGTTTGGAGTAACACTGTGGGGACAAGAGCATCTGGTGTTGCCTGCAGTACAAATGTGGTATGGTCATATTGTATATTATGTTTGTAACACCATGGGGCGGTGGTGTGGTCAAATTGTATATTTTGTTGTTAACACCATGGAGCTGTGGTGTGGTCATATTGTATACTATGTTGTTAACACCATGGGGCCGTGGTGTGGCCATATTGTATATTATGTTGTTAACACCATGGGGGCGTTATGTGGTCATATTGTATATTATGTTGTTAACACCATGGGGCTGTGGTGTGGTCATATTGTATATTATGTTGGTAACACCATGGGGCCAAGGTGTGGCCATATTGCATATTATGCTAGTAGCACCATGGCGCCGTGGTGTGGTCATATTGTATATTATGTTGTTAACACCATGGGACCGTCGTGTGGCCATATTGTATATAATGCTAGTAGCACCATGGGGCCATGGTGTGGCCATATTGTATATTATGTTGTTAACACCCTGGGGGCGTTATGTGGTCATCTTGTATATTATGCTAGTAGCACCATGGGGCCGTGGTGAGGTCATATTGTATATTATGTTGTTAACACCATGGGGCCATGATGTGGTCATATTGTATATTATGTTGTTAACACCATGGGGCCTGGTGTGGTCATATTGTATATTATGTTGTTAACACCATGTGGCCGTGGTGTGACCAAATCGTATATTATGTTGTTAACACCATGGGGCTGTGGTGTGGTCATATTGCATATTATGTTGTTAACACCATGGGGCTGTGGTGTGGTCATATTGTATATTATGTTGTTAACACCATGGGGCCAAGGGCCTCGGGAGTCATAGTATATGGTTCATTTTACTTGTCAAATTAAAATGGAATATTGATTGCCATTGGCACCATCAATGTGTTATCAACACAGAGCAATCTGCAGACATACTCACACAATAATGGCAAAGATATGATCAGCTGGTACAGGGCGGCATATTAAGTTTTAATTTAGATTTCTTGTTGCCTAGTTCGTTCCTGCGGTCAGATTCTTGCTGGATGCAATTGGCCTGTGTGGGACAAGCTTCAGGGTAAAAGAAAATGTAATGGCTTATAGTGGATTCTTTCCTAGTGCAAACAAATATGAATGCATTTACTATTCAAACCTGTCATGAGCATATGTTTCTGCTTGTATGAGGTGAGCTGTTTAGTTATGGTCAAAGGGAGACAACTGGGATTATTTAAGATTGATTTACCCCGGCATCTAATTTAGGTTACCTTGCACCCCCAGAACAATTTTTCACGAGTGCCAATTTGTTCATTGGAACCCTTTGAATGCGAAACAAAGTTGTCCTAAAAAAACATTTGGTATCGGCTATGTGAAAATGCGTGGTTTACATGGCAACCCATAGCGGATTCGAGAAGCTGGGTATGCCTACAAAATTACTCATATCTCAGCTGTTACATATCCTAGACTACTAAAGTAAAAACCAAATTAAAGCTTAGACATAGGCCCATTATCCCCTTGTTGCATATGCAAATTATCTAAATTGCATATTCATAAATATTTATGAAATCATTAATAATGTGATTCACGAATGGGGGTTTACGTACAAAATCAATAATATCTCAGCTGCTTTTTGCCATAGATTACTAAAATTTGTACTACATTAAAGGCTAAGACATAAGCTTTGCATTTTAGGGTCAAATATGCAAGTTATCATATTTGCATAATTTGTGTATTCATGAATATTAATAAAAACGATAAAAAATAAGGGAAAATCATTAAAAATATAAATAGGCTGATTTCATCCGAAAATTGTCATTGTTACATTTTTAATATCATCAATGCTACAATTTGACAAGGTCATTCACCTAGTTGTCCTATATGAATATTATCTACGCTTTAATTTGGTTTCTAGTTTAGTAGTCTGACTAAGTAACAGCTGAGATATGAGTAATTTTGTAGACATACCCCCCTTCTCAAATCCGTTATGGGTTGCCATGGAAACCATGCATTTTCAAATAGCCCATACCAAAACATTTTTGATGACAACTTTGTTTCGCATTCAGGGGGTCCTAATGAACGATTTGGCACCCATGAAAAAACGTCCTGGGGGTGCAAGGTAACCTAAATTGGATGCCGAGGTAATTTGACTGAATAAGTTTTCCTTTGTTGGAAGGTGATCAATGTTTATGTCGAGTTGCTCCCTTTTTATAGAGGGCATCCTCTTGCATAAATTAATTCTGAAAAAAGGGAAAAAATGATCAACATCCCACAAACCACCCACCACCCACCTCCCCCCTCTGTCTCCCTGGCAATATAAAATGGCTCACTATATTTAATTTTGGCTAGTTATAGTTTTAACGACATTGTTTGATGTATGATGGGCATAAAATCTGGTACCCCATCTTTGATTTTTAGCAAATTGATAGTTTAAATGACATTGTTTAATATATGCTTTGTATCATTGCTTTTCTAATGCATACGATGCAAGTTTCGTTTCAGTTTGAAATCAGTTTTCGTCATTGATAACTAATCAAAGTCATTATTCTTGTGTTGTTATTGAAGGAAATCAATCGAGCAAGCCTGCGAGCAAAGGGACGCGGCACGTATAGGTGTTTTATGGTCTAAAATGGCCAAAAAGTGACCATAGGCTTGATATATGTCTTTTTATTGACAAGGGTTACTGCTCTCAAAATGATATTTGTTACCCTCTTCTGTTAAAATCAGTGATTTTTTTATGAATTCAATTTCATGTTTTTGATATATGCTAAATTCTAATGCACTTGAGTTTGTGACGCGACACCTGATTTGATAACGTCAAAAATTTGCGACAGTATATCCTGCGATATACTGTCGGAAACTCTACGTCATTACGTAACGTCGCTTTTCATTGGTTGACAAGTGAATATATGCAGCTGGCAAGCGGTTTTATGCAGCTGGCAGTCGCTGTACGTAGGCGCAACATAGTACATTTTAACTGTCTGTTTGAAGAAAAAAAGTTTATAGTGCATTTGAATGGGGATAACCATATTCAAAATTTTCATTTGGGGAGGTATATCGTCAGATATACGCTCGGAAATCACGTTTTACGGCTCCGCTTACGCGTCGCCATAAAACTAAATTTCCGACCGTATATCCGACGATATACCTCCCCAAATGAAAAATTTGAATACAGTTATCCCCTAATTATCTGTAATAGACCCCCTCATAAATAAAAATTTATCATTTGACCATTGCTCTACAGACTTTGGCACACCATAACAATGTTAACATCACAAAGCCTCTTTTCTCCCAAGTCGGTCAACTTCTCGCAACATCGATATTTCCCCAGTAAAAAGCAATTGCTGGGTGTGTTGACGAAAAATGAATTATGCAGATAATAACAATAACATTAAATTATTTTCTACTGTAGTAAGCAATACTTTACATGTCAGCATGTGCAAAATATTTTAGAAAAACGTCTGACCTTAGAGAAAAGACTTCTGGAATCCATATTTGTTATGTTAGTAGTCTCCCTTGAGCAATTTTGTTAAAAACATTCTGATTGGATTAGCCTAGTTCCATGTCTTTGTGGTAGATAATAATTACTTAAATACTAGTCTATTAGTCTGCAGTGTTCGATTTTCGTTGGCGCACTAGGAAATCGAATTTTACAGGTGAAAATTGGCTGTTGCGAGATGTCAGTCGAGTAAGCATTTTTGGTGTTTTGATGTAAACATAAGACTGATGCGAAAAAAGGATACAATATGTCTTCTTCGAAAATATTTATGGGTACAGCATTGATATACCTACAATCTGGCTCAAAGAGATTACGTGAAATTTAATTTGTGAACAGTTCTATGTTCGTTTTCAGTGAAGTGGGTAAAAAATATCATTTTGAGAGCAGAAACCCTTGTCAATAAAAATACATATATCAAGCCTATGTTGACTTTTTGGCCATTTTAGACTATAAAACACCTATACGTGCCGGGTCCCTTTGCCTGCGAATGTATCACCTTTGAATAAAGTCAAGCATAAATTGTATTTAACAATCAACTCTCTGAGTGTCTGTGATAAAATTTAGAAAAAGCTTTATGAAATTTATGGTATCGATAACCTTGTTTTAATAACTTAGAAGTCAAAAATGTGTTTCTGTTGTTGAAGTCATCAACATTAGACCATACTCTGGCAAAACGAATAATTCGCGAAGTTGATACACCATTGGATGAGGGGCGAGGAACATCTCCATCAAGAAATGAAAAAAATACTATTGCGAAATTAAATCATCCCGTTTATAATAAATTTTAGATGAAACTATGCCATTTGTTATGGGCAAGTCCAAGTCCAGAAAGGGGTTTCATTATCTGAGGAATTGGCCTTATTTAACTGAAGTTCAGTGGGATACATCCGACTTACCATTTATTCAAAATAAGGGTTATCAATAATTTGTAAACCATCTAGATATCTTGCAGTAGAGTTGAATGCTTCAACAACATCTGCAGAAAAAGTCAACATGAAGTCTCTTTCATAACAAAACAAAAACAAATCTGTAACAAGAGGACCACAATTAGTACCCATAGGAAGTACTACGATTTGTCTAGCCAAATATACAGTGAGCCACTTTAGTTACGCACCACTTATAAAATGCAAAATTACTCGGAAAATAAATATGATATTTTTATTCTGAGACTACCAGCGTGTAGCTCGTTTATATTTGCAGTAGCCACTGAAATTTCATTGTGATCAAATCAGATACAAATGAGAAAAAATATCTTGAAGGGCACTACCCTAAAAAGACCATTTCACATTGCATTAATATCAAATGAAACTAAGATCACATTGCACTTTTTTATGGGTCGAATTTCTGCTATTCCAGAGATAAGAGCCGATTTATTCTTGGCAATATCTAAGACTGGAATGTGTTCGTTAACTTAGTCATTTTTTAAACGTTTCAACTACTTTGGTTCCCAGCTGGCCAAGGTTTGAAAAAAGTTGGTTTTAGTACTTTTTTATATTTTATAGTTAGTTAAATTTCGTATGATTCAGAGTAAACTAGTTATCAAAACACTTCAATCTTTTATAATTTCATTTTAAACAACCATGTCTCCGCCGTTTATTTTCGTAAAAAAATTAATGGATTTATTGGCGTTATAGTGTTGACGTTATTGATGACGTCACTACTACCAAGGCTATAAGACGCGTCAATGATAAGACATTTTAGTGTTTGATGCTTGTATGTCAACAATTGACTCATAACAAAACAATTTGCGAAGGAAACACTGTTTAATTATTGTAACTGACGTTAATATGACGTCAAAATGAGCATTTCTTCAAAAAGTAACGGTGTTACTAAATTCAACGACCCAAAAAAGGGATTTTACTTGAACAAAATAATTGTTTTTGGTGTTTTTCTGTCACACCGATCATCATGGATAATGCCGAGCGCAAAACGCAAATAGAAAATATAGACGTTCAGGTTGCATGTGCACTTTTGTCAAAATTGCCTTTGGCGTAGCAGAATGATTCGCATGAGTGATTCCGATATCTTTTTGATGTCATTAAACACATAAAATGTCAATAGGTAAATTATCATAGAGAATGTTCAATTCCAGCATTCTTGTAAAAAATGTGGGCCCTGAAATAGTGGTGCGTATCTAAAGTGGCTCACTGTATTGTCCAAAAGATAATGGAGTGCGTCGAGAAACTTTCTGACATGACCACAAGTTAAAACTTTAGGGCTGTTCAGAAGTAAAAAAGATGCACATTTCTCATATTAAAGACAAATAAAGTGAGCCCTCTCTGTTAAAAGTTTGTTCAATTAATTTGGTTAATTTTTCTTTGATTATGTTATGAGGCATTGTAGTTTTGAGAGTAGAGAAATCATATGTAGACACACTTCGTGCTAGAAAACCTTTAGATTTTAATTTGTTAAGAAGCTCACCTTCCTCTCAAAACTGTTTCACAATATATATATATATATATATATATATATATATATATATATATATATATATATATATATATATATATATATATATATATATATATATATATATATATATATATATATATATATATATATATAAGAAAAAAATAAACAAATTTAATTTAATTTTTCTTATAATTTACTTGTTTTGTTGTTTAATTTTTTCTTATAATTCACTTGTTTGGGAAATTTTAATTAGTTTATATATATGTGGTTTTTAATCGCAGCAAGGCAAGAAGTAAGAAAGAGGGTAAAGATCAGAAATCGATAGAATCAGGCACCACACCTGACCCAGGATACCAATGGGAAACTCAGTAGTAGTACATGGGCTAGAATAAGCAATAAAACATGACTTATAGGGTCTTTTATGAGGTTTAGGTAACCAGTATAACGTAGTAGGAAGCTTTGTTGAACCGCATATTTCACATTTCGCAAATTTCACGCTGTGAAAAATTGGTACCAATTCTTCACCGCGCATGAAAATTGGTACCAATACGTCACATATTTCATACCAATATTTCACATTTTGTGAAATTTGCGCACGTAGTGAAATTATATGTAGCATACATGCGCAATCTTCACATCCATAAACTACCCCCCAAATCTGCTGCATTTTGCATTCGATTCCAATTCTTCACATATATGTCAGGATTTTATAACGTAGTTCAAACAGGTTACAGATAAATTTCATATGTTTTACAGTTGAAAAATCTTGGACAGGAGTAAGACTGCAAATCAATTATATGAGCCGTGTCACGAGAAAATGTTTCTTTGGAGTTCATGCTCCAGATTCGCCAGCTTGTGTCCATGTAGATACAGAAACAAACACTAGTCTTTTAATTTTAGATTGAGAATCTTTGGAGATTTATCAATCAGTGCAGGAAAAAATTCAATCAGTGTAGCAAAGAAACATTGGCTTTGATCAAGCTATGTATTAACAGAGCTTATCTGCGCCTTTTGGCATATGCAAAAATAACATTTTCTCAGGGTGACTGGGTGAGGCTTGTTTATAGCTAAAGGAGGGCTAGATTTTTTCACAATTTCATATATCTTTGAATGGTGAATCCTTTTTTTAACTCACGTTGTGGTCATAGGATGTCCGTCCTGCCAGCTACCCATCCGCCCTTCCGTCGTCCGTCAATAATAGCTTCCTCCTAAACTACTGGGTGGAATCTCACCAATCTTCACTGGGTTGATCGATCCCATTTCAATTTTGTTCAAAGATTTCAGCTTTATGTAGAAATCTGGTTGCCTTGTCAACCAAAAGGAAACACTCTAAAATCTTGTCAAAAACTTCTGGTCAGATATTAGGCACAAATAGTCCGTGGGACACCCTCTAACAATGTTGTTCAAATTATTTGACTTTTTTAAAATGTGACCGCTGTGTGGGGTAACCAGTTTGTCTATGTCAATATTGGTGAAACTTTATAGCAACATGAGCAAGGCCTAGTAAGAAATGCAACACTTGTAGAGCCACAATATGCTCCCTACACAATATGCTACCTCAATTCTTCACAGGTGTGAAGACTGGTACCAATTCTTCACATTTGTGAAAATTGAGCACCAATTCTTCACATCTGAGAAAAATTAAACCAGTCCTTGGCAGATGACACGAATACGTACCAATTCTTCACATTTAAAAATGAGAAAGATGTGAAATTTGAGCACAGATGTTAGACCCCCAAAATTATCGAAATTGACCATACGCAAATTTCACATTTTCCAAAAGTGACGTTTTGGTACCAATTCTTCACACTGTGTGAAATTTGCGAAATGTGAAATTTGTGGTTCAACAACACTTGCAATGATACTCATCAACAAATACACCAAACTTAGCAGCCGTATGGCATCGATGTTTATCTCGTCAAGCAACTTATGCTCATAAGTCATAGCAGTGCTAAGTTCTTGCTTTTAATTGTTTATGTAGAATATTTTCCAAACAACCACAACCTTGTTAGTAGCGTTATCTGCAGGCGCTAATACAAACTTCCTATAGAATTCCTGGACCCCTTTCTTCAAATTTCAAAGTGAATTTATATTTAGGTGGAAGGTCTAAATTACTGCAAAAAATGAAATTCTACTATCAAATACTTTAAAAATATTTAATGTTCAAGTATTTAAAGCATTAGATTCAACATGCTCTCACTTGGCATCTTCGATTGCAAAAAAAAAAATTGTAAGGAACCAGCAATTTCTTCACGACACTTGTTGAAGTATATCGATAAAGGAAATCTGTATTTAGGTCCTTTACATATAATAAAATACCAACTTATTGAATCAGTAATATTTCTTAAATCCCCAGTGATTATAAGGGCAGGAGGTTGATAGCAATATTTTGATTCCTTACATTCTCAAGAATCAGGAATAGCAGTTTCAATATCAAGTTCAGTTACTAATTCGTTATAGTTTAGTTTACTGAGAATAGGTTTATTATACATATAACAAATAATATGTGATTCCTTATTTTCAAAATAAGTAGGTATAGAAGAGATAACAGAGTTATCTTTAAAAATACTGGGTAAGTTAATGAATTCAATTCCTTTATTGACAAATTGAACTTTGATAAAATCATGCTTAATATGATTAATTTCTATGTCAATATCAGGTCAAAGAGCATGTTGAGTATAACATCTAGTGAGAATTGCTGCTTCATAAAGTCGATGAGCTCTATCATAGAATTTATTAGCCTCAATATCCAAATTACGAAGTGAAGAGATAGAAAGAGAAACTAAACGAGAAAGTACCATTTGGCGGCAAGATTGTTTTAATATGACACTTAAATCAGAAAGTGTTAAGCTATGTCTATTTTGTAGTTTTAGATTTTTTTATTTTTGCCTTCACCATGTGGCCGTTTATTACGTTTACGAATAGCTGATAGTCTAGAAATATTACCTTCATGGTAAATATACTAGTCAAAAGTTCTAACCGGCCACGTATGTTTTTATCGATTTTCATTAAAGCCAAGTGAATGAGGTGTTTGTAATAGTTTTATCCATTTTAATTCTGATTCATGCCTGAGAATATTCCTATATCTTTTAGTAGACTTATCATCATATAGAGACTTTTCCACTGGCTGAACCGAAATACACTGACCCAAAATGAAAACTTTACACTTTATTTCTTTGAATAACTGTTTTGTTAGAATACATGTCGCTGTAAGAGTTACGCATGCTTATCGAGACTTCGTCGCAGATAACGATTATGCAATTTTTATTCAAATCCCAGGTCTATTCAGGTGGCAACGCCAGAAAAACGTGTTTCGTACGCTGCACGTGCTGAGGAACAGGTGGGCCATTAACAGCTTTAAAACCGACCAGAAAACATTTGCAGCTAAGTCCTGATAATAAAAGATATTTCATTCTTACAAAGCGCTTTGATTTAGTGACGGCACGTCTTTCAAAAGATCAAAGAAACCATGTTATTGGCGGGCTCAAGGCGGGGTCTACGGTAAATGATATCGCGCATCAATTTGGGTGCTCTAGACCAACTATTCATTATCTTATGAACCGGTACAACAGATCTGGGTATGTCAGAGTTATGCAAAGACCTGGTCGCGCAAGTGTAACGACGTTACGTCCTTATCGCGTAAACACGTTAACTCACCCACGTAATCGTTTTAAACGGAAATCATTATTGCTCGTCTTTGCGGGGTTCATGCTCTAAAGATAATTAGTCATTTCGTGCAAAATAACGGCCTGGCATTTTCCAGCATGACAACGCAAGGCCTCACGCAACACGTAAATAACCACACAATTCCATGCTAAAAATAACGTCAACCTCTTGCCTTGACCTGCTTCATCCCCGGATATGAACCCCATAGAACATGTATAGGATGAAATGGGTCGGAGGGTCAGGTCCAATCATCAAATGGATGCGTTAAATGACTCCAATATGCACCTCTGTTAGCATTTCATACCTATCCCTAACGTCCCCATACAACGTTATGTAAATTCAATGAGGCGACGTATTCTGCTAAGCATTCGTAAAAATGAAGGTCACACTGGTTACTGATGATCTTTTTAACATCACTTAAAGCACGCAGCCAGTAATTTCTTGTTTCCAAACTCTGTGAGACTGGTTTAATTGTTTTTAGAATTTTTCATTTTGACCCCTCTAAACTGAATTATTCATAAAAATGATGCAATTTATGTTTTGATCCAATTTTTTTTTCAGAGACATCGATAAGGCATTGAAGATTTCATGGCCGAAAAAATTAACCCCGAAACTTAATTTATCATCAAAATATATACTTTTGAATACTATGTAAAGTTTTCATTTTGGTCAGTGTAGTACGTTTTATAATAAGTATTTCTCAAAAAAAGGATGTAAACAGTTTGTATATTAATACATAATGGCCCACAATAACGTCGCCTCCCTTGGGAGCGCAGTGGCTCAGTGGTTCAGTGCTTGACTCGAGACCGAGGGGCCGCGGGTTCGAGCCTCACCAGCGTCACTGCGTTGTGGTCCTTAAGCAAGACACATATTTCCTAGCTTAGTGATAGTCCAACCCAGGAAGACCCGTCTCTGTTTAACTGAAAGATTGTTGATGGGACGTAACGAATCAAATCAAACAAACAAAACAAAACAACGCCTCCTTAAAGTTAAGGAAGACTTAAGTTAAGTATTGATTTTTCAGGATGCAAAACATACATTGTAACCTTTCGAACTTATTTAAATCCAAACAATTTCTTTTTTCTGTAGATCACAATGATATGTTTGACCATAAGTACTTCTAAATCTATGCTGGCAATTTTATTATTAAACATTTAAAATAGCATGTTGAAGTATCAATACTTAACTGAAGTCGTTCTAAACTTTAAGGAAGCAGTGTATTGTTGGGCCCTGTCAAAGTTAAGGTAGACTTAGATACGAACTTACTTTTTCATAAAAAGTGCATTACAATCACTTCCCCTATCTGAAGTGTCTCTTTATCTCGACAACTACTTAAGTATTTAAGGTAGCAGCGAGGCCACCTTAAAGTTTGGATTTGACTGTTTGGTATATTAATGTACGTAAATGTGAACAATGGTGAACGTCCGGACATTAGTGCGACTGCAAAGACAACAACATTTTCATGAGCGATATCGTTTTTCTACCGCAACGATTATGAATATCCATGCGCGGATCCAGGAAGTTTCATGCGGAGGGGGGGGGGGGTCCAGGCCCTACTGACAGAAAAAAAGTTCTGAGTTTTTTTTTTCTGTTTTTTTATGCCCCCAAAGGAATTTTTTGGGTGGCATATAGATGCCCCCAAAGGAACTAGGGGAGGCTGCACTGTCTGTCCGTCCGTCAGTCCGTATGTCCACCCCGCTTCGTGTCCAGTGCATATCTCCTATGGTATGTGGATGCATCTTGAAATGGCGGAGTGTGGCGAACTAACCTTTGGTCACTGTGACCTTGACCTCTGACCTAGTTTCTAGAATCGGCATTGAGTCTGGTGCATATCTCCTATATTCTTTAAAATAGGAATTATAATGTTTTGTATTTGTATGCATCTTGGGATGGCTGAGTGTCACATACAAATTTCGGGTCACTGTGACCTTGAACTTTAACCTAGTTTTTAAGATAATTGTGTCAAGAGCATATTTCCTATCATGTTTGAGATAGGAATCCCAAATTTGGTGTGTGAATGCATCTTGGGACGACGGAGTGTCGCATACCATTTTTGGGTCATTGTGACCTTGACCTTGACCTCTGACCTATAGTGATTCCAGAACTTAAGTGACCCCCGTATTTTGCTAATTATTCTTTAATGGTGATTTTAATCGAAAAATAAATTAGAGAAATGAATTTAGATATAGACCGCGTAATTGAATTAATTTTTTCCACATAAAGGTGAGCTTTTGCATAGGCTAGGATTAGATGGAATTTTGGTGTGTTTTTGCCGCTCCTCTTTGAGTTAGTCCCCAAGTGAACCTAACGATATAAATAAAACATGGCTTACAGGGTCAGTGGAGGTAATTCGTCAGTCCTACAGATAAGAGTGCGTAACAGAAAATAATTTTTTCCTATTTCTCAACCAAAACATATTTGCAAAAAAATATTTGGTGTGCACTCAAAACAACCATCTCGATGATGCGGTTCTTTTGAGCACCCAAAACACGTGTTTAAGCTGATGAAGACAGTCGCAGCTTCACGCTAAAATTGCTTAACTGGACCAATCTTCGCGCATTAGGCTATGATTCACTGCTTAAACATGTTAAACTGACTTATTAACTTCACTGTACATCTAAGGCGGACGCATTAAAATGGCCTATGTTAAAAAGCAATTCAAGTAATAGCATTGTCTAAACCTTAAATGCTGGGTTGGTGTTTTTCTTTCGAGATAATTATTTTCTAAAAAATATGTCTTTCAGGAATACAAGTAGGTTTTCAAACAGTATGGATCCAGATAATGCCCAACATTTTAGCCTGAACTTGGCTACAGCTGTTGACAAAGTTTATCAGCGAAATATCTTAAGCAGGCAAATATTTGATGCTCTTGAAGTTTAATGTATATCCCCGATTCGCTAGATCTCTTGCTTGAATTGTCATCATAAACTCTTTACTTACTATTATTATACCTCACAAAAATTTCCAATGTAAAACCTCCATAGGCCGGCGGGCAGTAATTTCGACTATCACCCTGCGATAATTTCGACTATCACATGCGCGACTTTGATGCGCGTACGGTTCGTTTACGCGAGGAGACGCTAACTTTACAATGGCGGATACATGTATGATGCCATGGCCTGGTCACTTTAATCTCCATATAACTTCGTTATTTGTGGTCAGAAACATAAAGTGTGGGTACTCGTTTTCTTAGTTAGAACGAGAGGAACACTTTGAGATCAAAATTGAGCAGATCAGGCGAAATTTTCTGTCTTGCAACAAAACCGCACCATCCAAAGCAACTCCATTTACAATGTAGATCTAAGCGACGCTTCTTAGTAGCCTATTACATTTGCCGCCATCAGTGATTAGGGCCTATGGCACGATTTGTTTAAAATGGCGATTGTGATCAGCTTGAACACTTAAACAGTTTACAAACACAACCCTTTTGTGAAAGACATTATTTCATCCATTCGTAGCAAATGCGCACTGTGCTGTCCTTGGATCTTCCCGCATCATGGTAAGAGGAAAAAATGGTAGAAAAATAATGGAATGATGTTCGGTATAATAAAATAAATAAAACATTCTTGAGAGGGTGCTAGTCGAAAAACCATCCCTCGAAATATGATTATCAACCTCGGCTGCGCCTCGGTTTATAATCACATTCCTCGAGATGATATTTTCGACTAGCACCCCCTCAAGAATGTTATATTTATATAGTGTCGTCTGCTAATAACCTTTGCAAACCATTTAGGCCCGGATCAGACCCGACGGGCATGATCTTGATCCAAACTGCTTGACACTCTACTGATATTACCGATTTTTTTTTAGAAAAAAAAACAAACAAAAAAAAACTGATTTTGAAAAGAAAATCAGCAGACGACAAAACCATGGCAAATTACCAAAAGACTCGATGAATTGAAATGGAAGGTGCTACATGTACATGCAGGTTTCATGCTTAAGCCTTATATTTGCCTGCTTTCAATACGGCACGGTCTAGGGCCCATATTGCGTGTGTGTGTCAAAGTGATGACGAGTGAGGTTTGCGGAATAGATTTTCGTTATATCAGCGGATATAGATAATCCTGTAGGCTAGTATATATCATCATAGATAAACATTAAGCATTCTTGAGAGGGTGCTAGTCGAAAATATCATCTCGAGGAATGTGATTATCAACCGAGGCGCAGCCGAGGTTGATAATCATATTTCAAGGGATGATTTTTCGACTAGCACCCTCTCAAGAATGTTTTATTTATTTTATTATACCGAACATTATTCCATTATTTTTCTACCATTTTTTCCTCTTACCATGATGCGGGAAGATCCAAGGACAGCACAGTGCGCATTTGCTACGAATGGATGAAATAATGTCTTTCACAAAAGGGTTGTGTTTGTAAACTGTTTAAGTGTTCAAGCTGATCACAATCGCCATTTTAAACAAATCGTGCCATAGGCCCTAATCACTGATGGCGGCAAATGTAATAGGCTACTAAGAAGCGTCGCTTAGATCTACATTGTAAATGGAGTTGCTTTGGATGGTGCGGTTTTGTTGCAAGACAGAAAATTTCGCCTGATCTGCTCAATTTTGATCTCAAAGTGTTCCTCTCGTTCTAACTAAGAAAATGAGTACCCACACTTTATGTTTCTGACCACAAATAACGAAGTTATATGGAGATTAAAGTGACCAGGCCATGGCATCATACATGTATCCGCCATTGTAAAGTTAGCGTCTCCTCGCGTAAACGAACCGTACGCGCATCAAAGTCGCGCATGTGATAGTCGAAATTATCGCAGGGTGATAGTATATAAATATAACATTCTTGAGAGGGTGCTAGTCGAAAATATCATCCTGAGGAATGTGATTATCAACCGAGGCGCAGCCGAGGTTGATAATCATATTTCGAGGGATGATATTTTCGACTAGCACCCTCTCAAGAATGTTATATTTATTTTATTATACCGAACATTATTCCTTTATTTTCTAACCATGGTGAGAGAAGTTTCAAAGACAACGCAATGTGCAAATAAAAGCACCGCAAGCACTGCGTAATACCCCGCCACTGCTGGGGGCACCAAAAGTTATTTTGTGAGATATATAATGCCTAAATAGCAACAGAACTGAGATAGACAGTGATATGACGTCCTTAGTCACAATATGTAACCTTTGATGGTCAACATATCTGTGAAGTTTCATTCAGATACTCCATATAGTAAATGAACTACAGGTCAAAAACCATTTTTCAGATCAATCAAGGGCGGATAACTCATGAACTGGAAAGGTAAGGGTGACGGTCCTTACTAAAAATATGTAACCTTTGATGTTCAACATATCTGTGAAGTTTCATTCAGATATTCCATATAGTAAATGAACTACAGGTCAAAAACCATTTTTCAGATCAATCAAGGGTAGATAACTCATGAACTGGAAAGGTAAGAGTGAAGATCCTTAGTCACAATATGTAACCTTTGATGATCAACATATCTGTGAAGTTTCATTCAGATATTCCATATAGTAAATGAACTACAGGTCAAAAACCATTTTTCAGATCAATCAAGGGCAGATAACTCATGAACTGGAAAGGTAAGAGTGATGGTTCTTTGTCACAGTATGTAACCTTTGATGTGAAACATATCTGTAAAGTTTCATTCAAATATTCCACATAGTAAAGGAACTACGGGTAAAAAACATTTTTTAATTCAATCAAGGGCGGATAACTCACAAACGGGAAAGGTAAGAGTGACGGTTCTTAGTCACAATATGTTACCTTTGATGTGAAACATATCTGTGAAGTTATATTCAGATATTCCACATAGTAAAGGAACAATAGGTCAAAAACCTTTTTTCAGACCTATCAAGGGCGGATAACTCACAAACTGGGAAGGTCAGAGTGACGGTCCTTAGTCACAATATGTAACCTTTGATGTGCAACATATCTGTGAAGTTTCATTCAGATATCATGAACAGTAAAGGAATAACAGGCCAGAAACCATTTTTCCAATACGAAAAAGGGCAGTAACTCCGTTAAAAATGGACGGATTTGCCCATTAACAATCCCATACCACTCATCGCCGATAACAATATGTATGCAAAATTTGAAAAAATTCCGTGAATAAATACTCAAGTTATCGATCGGAAATGGTGAGCACGGACGGACGGACGGACGGACAGACACCGAAGGGTATAACATAATACCTCGCCACACTTTAGTGGCGGGGTATAAAAAGTACGAACGATTGAAATAATATCTTTCACAAAAGGATTGTGTTTGTAAATAGTTTGAGTCCTCAAGCTGGTCGTGATCGTAAACAAATCGTGCCTAATAATCACTGATGACTTCAGACACCTAAGGTAACTTAGCTTGCAGCGTCGCGGAAATCAACATTGTAGGCTAAATGGAGTTGCTGTAGATGATGCGGTTTTGTTGAAAAACAGAAAATTTCGCCTGATCTGCTCAATTTTGGTTTCAAAGTGTTCCGCTCATTCTAACTAAAAAAACGAGTACCCACACTTTATGTTTCTGTTCACAAATAACGAAGTTATTGGGAGTTTTAAGAGATCATGCCATGGCTCATTCATGTACTATCCGCCATTGTAAGCTAGCGTCTCCTCGAGTAAACGAACCGTACGCGCATCTGCGGCGCGCATGTGATAGTCGAAATTATCGCAGGGTGATAGTCGAAATTAGCACCTGCCGGCCTATGGAGGTTTTACATAGGAATTCTATGTGAGGTATAATAATCGAAATTACTGCCCGCCGGCCTATGGAGGTTTTACATTGGAAATTTTTGTGAGGTATAATAATAGTAAGTAAAGAGTTTATGATGACAATTCAAGCAAGAGATCTAGCGAATCGGGGATATACATTAAACTTCAAGAGCATCAAATATTTGCCTGCTTAAGATATTTCGCTGATAAACTTTGTCAACAGCTGTAGCCAAGTTCAGGCTAAAATGTTGGGCATTATCTGGATCCATACTGTTTGAAAACCTACTTGTATTCCTGAAAGACATATTTTTTAGAAAATAATTATCTCGAAACAAAAACACCAACCCAGCATTTATGGTTTAGACAATGCTATTACTTGAATTGCTTTTTAACATAGGCCATTTTAATGCGTCCGCCTTAGATGTACAGTGAAGTTAATAAGTCAGTTTAACATGTTTAAGCAGTGAATCATAGCCTAATGCGCGAAGATTGGTCCAGTTAAGCAATTTTAGCGTGAAGCTGCGACTGTCTTCATCAGTTTAAGCACGTGTTTTGGGTGCTCAAAAGAACCGCATCATCGAGATGGTTGTTTTGAGTGCACACCAAATATTTTTTTGCAAATATGTTTTGGTTGAGAAATAGGAAAAAATTATTTTCTGTTACGCACTCTTATCTGTAGGACTGACGAATTACCTCCACTGACCCGTGTAAGCCATGTTTTATTTATATCGTTAGGTTCACTTGGGGACTAACTCAAAGAGGAGCGGCAAAACATAACATAACTTTTATTCTCTCATATTGCAAAAAACAATATATGAGGAAATAACTTCTAATCAGCTAATGACATATCTACGAGGGCTGTTCAAATATGAATGCAAGTAGCTTCATAACTTTCTTTACATATATGCTACGACAAATTGTCATACCTTTCTGGAAAGGACTATTTGTCGCCTTTAAAATGGCACCAAACATAAAGAAACACTCACTATATTTCTCGAGTTACAGACGTTTATATAAAGGCCATTCCTATAAACTGAAGTTTTTCTGAAGCAAATTGCCATACACGTTTTGGTACATGTACGGATATAGTGTCATATCTTTGTAAGTTTGAGACACAATGGCACCAAATTTTAGATGCAATTTAACATACATTGAAAAAAGTTGCTGGCAGAAAAACGTTTATATAATCTTGTTACAATCTTGAGTAAACAGGCACGTTTGTAACGTCATCAATTTTATGATAAACGTCATTTTGAGTTATCTAATGGTGATGCAATAATGAACATCGCTGTGTCTTTTTTCTTTGCGTTTTGCTTAAAACATGCTTAATATGTCATAAGGAAGTTTTCAAAACGCCCCGTCTTCTATTTACAGAGTTATCACATTTCGTATTATTTTAAAAGCATTTTTCTGCTTCATTATGACGTGTTTACATTAATTAAAATGTGTTCAATCGGTCTAGTCCTCAAGACCATGTGAGTAATTTTATAGTAAATAATGCCTATTTTGGTAAAACTTAAAGTTAACGTTAAAATTTAGATTAAAACCGCAATGTTTTGGCATGATAAGTAGGTATAAGTTCTATAACCCCATCACTTAAGGCAGTTTTGACTTAATAAAAATGCTTTTCAGCGTTTAAAAATTACCAGCTGTCCTTCAGTGATTTGTAGCAACAACTCAGTATGAGCGATCAACATATTGTCTTTGAGTTAAAACTAGTTTAAATGTTGCTTCGTGCATTTTGTTAGAGAAAAACTTGAATGAAAACTGAAAGGTGGTGTTTTGTTTACCATTTATTTGCAAACATAAGGAGACTTTAGTGAAAACGATTCGATGTTATGTAGCAAAAACATGTCAGATTTTCGCAACGTTCACAGAATCATTACATAAGTATATGGGGATACTTCCTTAAAAATTTCCAGAAATTTCACCGATTTATCGAATAATTATACGCTCGTCTATATCACTGGTATGTTCGAAGCATTGAGTTTGTTAGTATACTAAAGCGACCCTCATTCAAAGGGCTATAACTCGATTAGTATACTGTATTTTTCTTTAGGGCTGGTGCCAGTTTAAAGGTGACATATAAACCTTTATAGAAACGTATACCATTTTGTCGTAGCATATATGTGACGAAAATTATGAAGCTACTTGCTTTCATATTCGAACAGCCCTCGTATACGATAAGGTGCGCGACTAAAACTTACTGACACTCGTATAGGAATAAACCTACTAAGTTGTTTTAACAGCTTCAAATTTTCAGTAGACATCAGTTTTTGAAATTTAATGTATTAACATGTTGTAAATAGAATTTTGGTTATTATTTCTTTCTTCTGTAAAGTATGTGCACTCGAGCAAATAGTGGAACTCATCGCCCAACATGTTTCCCGTACATAGATTACAGAATCATTGTGAACGGTCAACTTTTTCCCACCTCCCCCGTTCTATAGGCAGTCGGTTGTTTGTTGTTCTGATTCTGGATTAATTGATATATGAATGGGGCTGAAGTTCTGTAATCTAAGGTTCAATTTCAAATTCTGTTTTAAAAATTCTGTAGTTGATGCATTTTGGGCTGGCTTGGACATCAGAGTTAACGATACACATAAAATTTTGAACAAGATCGGCCAACACGCCTCTGCGATATCGAGTTCAGAAAATCTGACTATAGCCCGGTATAGTGCATTTCATGTTTTAAAAATATCAATCAAGGCCCATAACCCTATTACAAATTTATGAAAACCGACCGGTAAAATTCCATCCAAGATATTGCCAATATAAAATTGGGTGAAATTCCATCCATTTGTTCTCACGCTATCGAGTGGAAATGGAATTCTGACATCACTAAAGGGCCATAAGTTACAAGTTGGAGAAAACTGACAGGTAACATTCACAGCTTGTCTGTATCAAAGCGTATGCAAAGTTTCGCCAAGTCTTGCCCATGTACATGTATTCTGTAAATATTGAGCAGAAACGAAATTAAGACTTCAAGACCATAACTGTTATAAATTTGCAAAAATGGCAGGTAACAATCCCGTCTTTATATAAAAATTTGGTGTAATTCCATTTTGTTCTCAAGGTATTGAGGGGAAACAAAAGTCTGACATTAGCAAGGGTCATAACTCGGTTACAAATTTGCGAAACATGACAGGTTACAATCTCAGCCTGGATCATGCCAATTTCATTGCATATATCAAATTTGGTCAAATTCTATCAATTTGTTCTTAAGATATTGAGCGAAAACGAAAAGGTGAAGTCAATCATGGGCCATAACTCCGTTACAAATTTGCGAAAAATGACAAATAACAATCCCAACCTACATCTTGTCAATATCAATGGACATACAAAATTTGGTCAAATTCTATTAATCTAAGCGCAAAATGAATTCTAGATGAAATTTTGACAGCAGTCAAGGGACATAACTCTGTTACAATTTTTTGAAATAATGTGTAACAAACCAAATCTGGATAGTGTCTATATAAATGTAAGAGTTTACATAATCTGATAAAAACTTCTATCAATTTGTTCATAAGATATTAACCTGAACGAAATTACGATGCAATGACAAACGGATGGATGGACAGAATGACAGACATCCCAAATCAAATATGCACCCCTTTTCAAAGAGTGTCTATAATTAAAATCAAGGGTATCCAAGAAATGCAATCTCACTTTTGAGCCTTAGGCTCAAGGTAGCTGAAAATCAACTAGAGCCACTAGAGGTTCGTTTTACTATTCAGAGGCGTAGGGTCAATACTACTATGCAGAAGCAATGTCTCTGCCACCAGAGACCAGTTCTACTTGCCAGAGTCACATTCATTGCTGCTAGAGGCAGGACTGCTATCAAGAGTTTCTGTTGTTTCAACAAAATATCAGTACTATATTATCTGTCGGTAGAGGTCAGAACTACATCCCAGAGTCCTTGTTTCTGCACCCGAGGTCAGTATTACTATCCACAATCTCACTCATCGCCACTAGAGATCATTACTGCTATCCAGAGTCACTATCTTTTCCACTTGAAGTCAGTACTGTTATCCAGATTCTCTGTCTCTGTCACCAGAGGTAAATAATAGTAACTATAGGCCACGAATCTGCCTCTAGAGGTCAATACTGTTATACAGAGACTGTCTCTGCAACTAGAGGTCAGTACTAGTATCCAGAGTCCTTGACTCTGCAACTACCGGCCAGTATTAGTATCTAAGGTCCCAGTCACTGCTATTAGAGGTCAGGTAAATTATCCAGAGTCCCAGTTTCTGCTACTAGAAGCCAGTACTACTATATTCAGAGGCACTGTCTCTCCCATAGGAGGTCAATATTAGAGTCATTGCCACTGGAAGTCAGTACTAGTACCTTAGTTACAGTCACTGCTATTACAGGTCAGCACTAGTAACCATAGTCACGATCTCTGCTACTAGAGGTCAGTACTCGTATCCATAGCCTCAGTCTCTGCTACTAGAGTTCAGTACTAATAATCACTCCTAGGTCAGCACTAGTAACCATAGTCACGATCCCTGCTAATAGACGTCAGTTCTAGTATCCATAGTCTCAATCTCTGCTGCTAGAGGGCAGAACAAGCATCGCCAATCTCAGACTCTGCCACTTGAGGCCAGTGATAGTATCCAGAGTCTTAGTAGTTGCTACTGGAGGTCAGTACTTTAATCCATAGTCCCAGTCTCTACTATATGGTGGGTACTAGTATCCTAGTCAATGTCTCTGCTACAAGAGGTTAACTAGTACGAATATCAATAGACCCAGTCATGGCTACTAGAGGTCTGTAATGGTATCCAGCGTCCCTAGAGTCCCTCTTATTGCAACTAGAGGCCAGTACTAGCATCCAAAGTCGTAGACATTGCCACTAGCGATCAGTACTAGTATCCAGAGTCCATGTCACTGCCACTAGAGATCAGTGCTAGTATTAAGACTCACGGTCATTGCCACTAGAGGTCAGTACTATCAATCAGAGTCCTAGATATTGCCACTAGAGGCACGTACTTGCATCTAGAGTCTATCTATCTCTTCATACGGCATACACCCTCATATGAATATTACGTCCCTGTCATTGACACTAAATATCAGTAAAGTATCCAGAGTCCGTCCCTGTCATTGCCACTAGAGATCAGTATTAGTATCCAGAGTCCTAGATATTGCCAATAGAGGTCAGTACTTGTATCCAGGGTCCCTGTCATTGCAACTAGATGTAAAAAAAATCAGGAGTCCCTTCCATTGCGACTTGAGGTAATTACTAATTTTAGAGTCCCAGTCATCGCTACAGGAGGTCAGTTAAAATACCCAGAATCCCTGGCAATGCTATCCAGAGTCTCTGTCATTTCCACTAAAGACCAGGGTCAGTATTAAGGGTCCCAGCCATTGCCACTAGAGGTCAGTAAATGTATCAAGAGTCCCTTTTCTGCATGTAGAGGCCAGTCTTAATATCCAAGGTCCTAGACATTCCAACTAGAGTTCAGTAAAAGTACCCAGAGTCCCCGTCATTGCCACTAAATATCAGTCAAAGTATCCAGATGCCCTGTCCTTGCCACTAGAGATAAATTAAAGTATCAAGAGTCAACGCAATTGCACTCGTATCTAAAGTCCCAGTCATTGCCACTAGAGGTCAGTAAAAGTATCAAAAGTCTTTCTCCTTGCCACTAGAAAACAGTACTAGTATCCAGAAATCCTGTGATTGCCTCTATAGGTCAACAAAAATATCCAGAGCCCCAGTCTTCGCCAATTATTGGCTATAAAAGTATCTAGAGTTCCTGTTCTTGCCATTTGCTACAAGTACCTATAATATTTTGAGTCCCTATCATTGCCACTAGAGGTCAGTAATTACATCTAGAGTCCCTATCATCGCCATTAAAGGTCAGTACAGGTAGACAGAATCCCTGTTATTGCCACTAGGGGTCAGTAAAAGTATCCAGAGTCCATTTCATTGCCACTATAGATCAGTAAAAGTATCCAGAATCCCTGTCATTGCCACTAGAGGTCAATACAAGTGTTCAGGGTCACATTCATTGCCACTAGAGATCAATAATAGTGTCCACAGTCCCAGTGATTGATACTTAATATCAGTAAAAGTATCAAGAGTCCCTGTCATTGCCATTAGAGGTCAGTTAAAGTATTCAGAGCCCCTTTCATTACCACTATAGATCAGTAAAAGTATCTAGAAACCGTGCTACTAGAGGTCAATAAAAGTGTTCAGAGTCCAATTCATTGCCACTAAAGATCAATGATAGTGTCCGGAGCCCCAGTCATTGCCTTACGATGTCAGAACTCGTAACCAGAGTCTGTGCCATTGCCACTACAGTTCAATAAAAGTATCCAGAGTTTCAGAGTTTCAATTGAGGCCAGTAAAAGTATCCAGAACCCCTGTCACTAGAAGCCAATTAAAGTATCCAGAGTCCCAGTCATTGCCACTAGAGGTCGTAAAACAGTGTCCAGAGTCCTAGTCATTGACAAAAGAGGTCAGTAAAAAGTATCCAGAGTCCTAGTCATTGTCACTAGATGTCAGAACTAAAATTTAAAGTCCCTGTCACTGCCACTAGAGGTCAGTATTACTATCCCGAGTCCCAGTCACTGCCACTAATGTCGTAAAATAGTGTCAAGAGTACAAGTTACTGACCAAAGAGGTCAGAAAAAGTATCCAGAGTCCCATTAATTGCCACTAGATGTCAAAATTAGTATTCAAAGTCCCTGTCAATGCCACTAGAGATCAGTATTACTATCCAGAGTATCTTTCCTTGCCACTAGAGGTCAGTATACAATCCAGAGTCCCTATCATTGCAGTAGAAATCAGTTCTATAATCTAGGGTCCCAGTAACTGCCAACAGAGGTCATTTGAAGTATCCAGAGTCCCTGTCCTTGCCAATAAAAGTCAGCACTAGCATCCAGAGTCCTAGACTTTGCCACTAGAGGTCAGTACTAGTATCCAGCGTCCCTTTCATAGCCACTAGAGGCAAGTACTTGTATCCATAGTCCGGTTCTTGATACCAGATGTAAGTAAACTTATCCATAGTCCCTTTCATTACCAGTAGATGTCAATTCTAGTATCCAAAGTCCCAGTTATTACCAAAGGAAGTCAGTTAAAGTATCCAGAGTCCCTGTAAATGCAACTAGAGGTCAGTAAAGTATCTTGAGTCCCAGTCGTTTTCATTAGAGGTAAGTAAAAGTATCCATAGCCCCTGTAAGTACCGCTAGTCGTCAGTAAAGTATCTAAAGTCTCAGTCATTGCCACTAGATATCAGAACTAGTATTCAAAGTCCCTGACACTGCCACAGAGGTCTGAATTACTATTCAGAGTCCATGTCATTGCAACTGGAGGTCATCAAATTATCCAGAGTCCATGTCATTTCCACTTGAGATCAGTACTAGTTTCCAGAGTCCCTATCATTGCAACAAGATATCATTACCAGTATCTGGGTTCCCAGTAATTGCCAACAGAAGTAAGGACCTCGGACAGTCTTATTGAAGGATTGCCCATAAAATTGACCAGAGAAAAGTTTCAAAGAAAATGATATTTTTTCTATGAAAAAGATAGTAGGTTCAACACTCGACTTATCCACAAAAGCAGTTTTCTCATTGGACAAGTACCAATTGAAAAATATGGGTTAAAAACTCTGTTTTTGCTATTAAACATATAGAAAATATAAAAAGTTTTACTGAAGTGCTTCCCCCCCCCCCCCAGTGACCAAACTAATCCTTTTGCATACAGTTGTAGTTTTACATTTTACACATCATATAAAAACGGCATGATTGGTCACGGGGGGGGAACGCTGTCAAAATGCTCAAAAGCACTTTATTATAAAAACATATTAGAAACTTATTTTGTAAAAGTCTGTAGGTAAATATCAATTTGCAATGGCATGTATCAGGGCTTTAGTTAAGAGTCCTTATAAAGTAATTACTTGTCCCATTTCTCAACCAAAACATATGCTGTGGGTACTCAAAAGAACCGTGTCAATGAGACGGTTCTTTTAAGCACCAAATTATAGCCTAAATCTGATGTGTAAGAAAATATTAACGATTTTACGCTCAAAAACTGTGTTTATCTAGACTATGATTTATACAGTATGCAGAAAAGATACACCTCAATGCACTTCAAATTGGTTGACCTTGAAACATTACAGGTATTAGTCAAAAGTTATTGACAGCACACTTCTTTAGATGAAACAATGAAAATCTTCTCAACCCGAATTTTATGCAAACACATCACTTTCGTCTCAAGTTTTATGCCGCAAACATTATATTTACATGTATTTAGGGGAATACTCGCCGAAAGTTTGACTTTCTGTGAAATAAAATTTGGTCACAAAAATACCCCCGCCCCCTTAACCATAGAGTCCTGACATAATATTGCATTTTTTCAAAATATTTTTATTTTGCTAGGTGCACTAAATGTAAGGGTTTGATTTAAGCACAAAACTATGGTTGACAGTTATGCATTATCCTAGCCTCAGGCTGTCAAAATTTGGGCAGATTGAATAGGAAACTGTCCGAGGTCCTTTAAAATGTCCAGAGTCCCTGCCTTTGCCACTGAAGGCCAGTTCTAGCATCCAGAGTCCTAGCATTGCCACTAGAGGTCAGTACTTGTATCCAGAGTCCCTGTCATTGCCACTTAATATCATTAAAGGTAACGAGAGTCCATGTCATTGCAACTAGAGTTCAGTACTAGTATCCAGAATCCCTGTCATTGTCACTAGAGGTCAAAACTTGAATCATGAGTCCAGTTCTTGATACTTTAGGTCAATAAAAATACCCAGAGTCATTGTCATTACCACTAGATGTCAATTCTAGTATCCAGAGTCCCAGTCATTTCCAAAGGAGGTCAGTCAAAGTATACAGAGACCCGATAAATGCGACTAGAGGTCAGTAAAGTATCCAAAGTCCCAGTCATTGTCATTAGATATCAGTAAAAGTATCCAGAATCACTGTAATTGCCACTAGAGGTCAGGGTTAGTATCTAAGGTCCCAGTCATTGCCACTAGAGGTCAGTTAACGTATCCTGAGTCCTAGACATTGCAACTAGAGGTTAATCAAAGTATACACAATCCCTGTTCTTGCCACTAGAGATCAATAAAAGTATCTAGAGTCCCAGAAATTGCCACTTGAGGTCAGTATTTGTATTCAAAGTCCCAGTCATTGCCGCTAGAGGTCAGTTAAAATATCCAGAGTGTATCAGATTGCCACTAGAAAACAGTCCTAGTATCCAGGGTCCCAGTCATTACCACAAGAGGCCCGTTAAAGTATCCAGAGTCCATTTCCCTGCCGCTAAAGGTCAGTCTTAGTATCCCGAGTCCTAGACATTGCAACCAGAGGTAGAAAAAGTATACAAAGTCCCAGTTTTTGCCACTAGAGTTCAATAAAAGTATCCAGAGTCCCAGCAATTGCCACTTGAGGTCAGTACTTGTATTCAAAGCCCCAGTCATTGGTACTAGAGGTCTGTGTCAGTATCCAGAGCCCCATTCATTGCCACTAGATGTCAGTTAAAGTATCTAGAGTCACCTTTCTTGCCACTAAAGGTCAGTTTTAGTATTCTGAGTCCTAGACATTACAACTAGAGGTAAATACAAGAATACAAAGTCCCTGTTCTTGCCACTAGAGATCAATAAAAGTATCCAGAGTCCCAGCAATTGCCACTTGAGGTCAGTCACAGCCCTAGTCTCTGATACTAGATATCAGTACTACTCTACTGTCTATATACTATTATATTGGTGGTTAATCTTCGTAAGCGCTATATTTGTTGCAATATGACCCAGTAAAAGAACATAATTCATACTAATTTATGTGTTCTTATACTCATTTCTTTTCATTTGCTTCGTACCTTTAATGGTTCGGTTATCCGCCAGTCATTTGTATCCCCCCCCCCTCGGGCCGGGGAAAAGCGGGGCTTTTAACTTTTCAAATTTCAAAGCCCTGGTAAAAGCCCTGCACTGCGGGGTCAAATTTGTGGTAAAATCCCTACAGAATGCCCCCGCCCCCGGGGGTTGACAATAATGACTAACAACAAATGACCAAAATCATTTGAATTAGCTTTCCGTCTTTACACCTATCCCATGGTGGTGCCACATGAAAAGCTTCAGTTGGCCCAGTGGTTTCAGAGAATTTACGAATATATTGTCCAGAGCATAAGAGGTATGACTTGAAACTATACTGGTAGATAGATCTCGATGAGGAGAAGTACAATGTACAAGAACCGTACCTCTCTTTCGCATAATTTAGGAGTTATAGCCCTTTGTTATTTTTCACACTTAATTTGTGTCCGGAGCATTACTTGAAACTTCAATGGTAGATAAGATCTCGATGAGAAGAGATACAGTGTACAAAAATCCATAACTCTCTTTTGCATAATTTAGAAGTTATTGCCCTTTGTTATACTTGAATTGTGTCCAGAGCAAAACATAAACACTATTAGTGATATCAACTGGCAGCTATTGAACAACCGTATATTTAGGAGTATCTATCATTTCTACCGATTCTCTTGATTTCTGAATCCATAGAGAGGTGAGGGGTCAGGAGATCCGTACCCCTCCCCCACCATCCCCGGAAAATTACAAGTGTTATAAGTTTCTTTAGGAATAAGTGTGAGGACCTCCACACCCTCTATCCCAGAGCGCCTAAAAAGCTTCGACTCCCCCACCCTCCCTCTTGGAAGTTTTAGTTTCCCTTGGAATGGTCAATTGGAACACTCTGTAAAAAGTAAGTAAAATTTGACTAAAAATCAGTCAGGCTTGGGATTCCCCCTCTCCCACTGAAACGATAATTTCTTGATCCGCCCCTGCCCGAGAACATGCGAATTTACCACCAAGTTGCACCCCTTTTGGTTTATATTGGCATATATATAGGTAGATGTTTAGGTGCGCTGTTAAGAGGACGTTTAGACAAGCCCTTTTTAAACGGGAAATTAAAATCCCGGCACACCCACAGCACTGCGGGAACATATCGTATGTTTAATCCCGGTACCTTAGCCCCGCTTTGTCCCAGGTATCCACGGCCCCAAGGGGCGGTGCTGCCGCGGATTATTATCTCATAAACAGAATACTATTTATTCAATGCGGATGAAAGCCCGTGCGCACGAGGCACGAACACACGGAGTTGACAGTCTCAAATGGAATTTTAATTTTGCCTTGAAAGCCGATATTTAAAATAAAACAGCATGTGCGTTAGATAGGGCGCGGGGCTAACCAAATCCTGCAAAACACACACACGCACATGTGCACGCACGCACACAAATGGCATGTGTCCTGGTTATATGATTATTTTTGCGGTGGAAGCCGTTTATGTTGAAAAAGTAAGTTTGCATATATTTACATTTAGCGCTCAGGACCATTTTAGAGTCTGCTTAGCGCACCATAATAGATGCCAGTCGGGGCCAATATAGATGCTGGTCAGGACCATAATATATGCCAGGACCAGTTTAGATGCTAGGACCACTTTAGATGATGCACAGACGTCTTTTTGTCCTAAAAACATTGTACGAAGTTCGTACGTTAAAAATCGGGTTTCATCAAACTATTGAACTTTGCAAACTTCTTACTTTTTGTTGTATATTTAAGACGAATATTTAGGTGTCGCAGCTGACATCTTTGTCTTAAATATTACCAACTTCCTACTTAGCTAATAAGGCTGCTGCATTTCACACGATTAGACAAAGGTTTAAATACCTCGAAAGTACTACAATCAAGACCGCCCTTTACATACTATGGTTTATGGTTTACCAAAATGAGAAAATAAGACCCCCTTTCCTTGGTGCTTATGAGTTATTTATTTGTCCGAGTAACCCTCCCCCACCCCTTCACCTACCACGCTGTATACTGTCACCAAGAGATTCGCCTTTGACCACCGTCAATAGCTGAATTTATGCATAACCATCACGTCTAAGGGAAGGGAACAACAGGATATTTTTGTACTTTTTCGCATGTCGCCATTGCTTAAACATAGTCATCGTCAATTTGCATGACTGCCGATGAGGGGGCTTTCGTCAAACTACCATACGTCCTACATTCGATAAAGTTACAAAACGCATGTCGTTGCATGAGTATGTTTATCACAGTATGTAAACTGAAATAAACATCCTGTACCCATTCCTCCTAACTCACGCCTTATACATTATTAATTACAGCACTCGTGCGTAACCAGTTGTCGGAAATCGTGATGTGAGCTGTAATTGCGAGGGCCCACCTATTAAAATTCATTTTTCCATTGATCTAAGTAACTGTTACAGTTACAACCATGTAATCATGTATACATGTGATTGCCAATTCCACTAAAACCGTGCAAACTGGCATTTAAGCTCGTTTTCGACACCGAACGGCTCTGATTGTGAGCAAGTCGTTTTTTAACAAAGCAAAATGCAAAGGAGGAAACCGTTAAAATCATGGAATAAAACGGAATAAAATAGATAAAATGGCTTTTCTTACCTTGTTCGAATGTGTATTGTCTGTATCGCTAACAATATAAATCGAAACGTGTACATGTACCTAAATACACGCATTTTCCGACTACTGGTTCCGCACGAGTGCTGTTTTTCATGTTTATAAGGCGTGAGCTAGCGGAGGAACGGTACAGGATGTTTATTTCAGTTTACATACTGTGTTTAAACCACCCTTACCAACTGTATGAATTAATACCTCGTGTTGTGCAAGGTCTACACTGATGTATAGGGAGCGAAGTGGCTCAGTGGTAGAGTGCTTGACTCAAGACCGAAGGGCTGTGGGTTCGAGCCTCACCAGCGTCACTGTGTTGTGGTCCTTGAGCAAGACACATTTATCCTAGCTTAGTAATGGTTCAACAAAGGAAGATCCGTCCCTATATAACTGAAAGATTGTTGACGGGACGTAAAGAATCAAATCAAACAAACAAACAAACTACACTGATGTAGGTGGTATAAAATAGTTATACCATGTTTGTCCACTTGTACGTAAGCTAATCCACTCGCTAAAGCTCGTGGATTATCTCCACGTACAGGCGGACAACCCATGGTATAACTATTACATATGTGAGAGCTGTTCACAAGAGCTTTCAGAAGAACTTTACATTCTCCATGAGCCGGGCCGCGTACCGCAGTCGGTAACGTGTCTGGCTACAGATGCGTGTCTGACTGCAGATCCAGGGGTCGCGAGTTCGATCCCAGTCCGGTCCCATACTTTCGTGGAGATTGATCATGAAATGATTTCTACTGTCATTCTCCTCCCTTCCGCTGATTCATTCAAGAAGGGTTGTTGTCAGTTACAAGCGAAAGTATGTGCACGAACTACTGGTTAACCACTTGTTCAAGCCTGCCCAGGAAAAAGTGTGGGTAGGTGAACTGACCGTCCCGCAATGACCATAGCTGTTGACTTGAGACGTAAAGCAACAAAATAAACAAACATTCTCCATGAAGGGACAGAGGGTTAGCACAATCTCAATTCCAACCGTATTACAAGTTGCATTCTAGATTTTTACGTTTTCGAAAATTTGGACTTGTTATCTCAAGCACCCGGGGTGTGATGTTTAACTCATTTACGCATTGCCTCAATTTTGTGGGACGTTGGCAAACAGTGCAGATCCAGATCAGACGCCTCATAACCAAGGTGGTGTCGGATCGAGTTTTCCGCTGTTGTTCACTAGAAATTTGAATAAAAAAGAATAACACCAAAAACAACACCCAAAAGTGGTTATGAGCTCGTCCATTCGACATGTAATGGTGAACATAAAGTGTGATTATGAGTAGTTTTCGGGACACAGTTTCATGAAACATGACATGTACCATTTTGTTAATCAATACAATATGATCTATCTCTTTTATGTTCAAATGATAATACATGTAGTATGTCCCTCTTATAGGGATCTGTAACACAGTATGTAAACTGAAATAAACATCCTGTACCCGTTCCTCCTAGCTCTCGCCTTATAAATATAAAATTATGTAGCACTCGTGCGTAACCAGTTGTTGGAAATCGTGATGTGAGAGTTGTTGGTACAGCTGTAATTGCGAGGGCCCACATATTTAAATTCATTTTTCCATAGATCTAAGTAACTTTTACAGTTACAACCATGTAATCATGTACACATGTGATTGCCAATTCCACTAAAATCATGCAAACTGGCATTTAAGCTCGTTTTCGGCACAGAACGGCTCTGATTGTGAGCAAGTCGGTATTTAACGAAGCAAAATGCAAAGGAGGAAACCGTTAAAACCATGGAATAAAACGGAATAAAATAGATAAAACGGCTTTTCGTACCTTGTTCGAATGTGTATTGTCCGTATCGCTAATAATATAAATCGAAACGTGTACATGTACCTAAATACACGCATTTTTCCGACTACTGGTTACGTACGAGTGTTGTTATTCATGTTTATAAGGCGTGAGCTAGCGGAGGAACGGGTACAGGATGTTTATTTCAGTTTACATACTGTGTGTACATGTAATAGAGCATTACAACAATCAATCATTGGGATGTGAAGAAAAGCCGAGACAACCGCCCATAATGCCCACGAGACAGAACCAAATTTGTCGGCAGTATTTTATCTGTTTGATGCTATCATTAATTATGTAAATTGAATTTGTATAATGGTTGTCGAGGATATTAGATTTCATAAAAAATAATGAATTTGAATTATTATTTTTCATCCAGATATGTTAGAAAAAAACAACACTACAGTTTCTAGTTCCTCTCAAGATATTTCGTGGTTTTAGGTAATCTTACTGATTTGTGCCTTTCTTTGACATGGTTTCTTATGATTTCGGGAAACCCGTCATCTAAGTGTCAAAGAGTTTGGCTCCTGATCAGATGGACGTTTGACACAAGCATATGCACAGAGTTAAAGGGATTGATTTCTTAATAGGGTATGCTGTCGCCTGCTCGCCTGCTCGTCTTCTCATGCGCGGGTCAAGGAATTTTTGTCCGTAAAATGTCAATTTGCAAAGTTCTGGTAGGGGGATCAAGCATTTTCCAGGTTGTCCACTTGCTAATTTCTATGGAAACCTATAGAACTTGCGATTTTCCAAGGGGGTGGAGGTCCAGACCCCTGCTTTAATTCGGATCCGCACATGTTTTTTTTCTTTAAAACATTCTGCACATACCAACGTATTCGACCACTTTACATGGCTATATAAAGTCCGCACGTGACAAATCACATGATATTTGGAGACTGGAGTTAAGCAAAACTAAAAATACGGCGTTTTTAGTGAAAGGCATTTTTTTGTTCTTACGAATAGTTTAAGATGTTTTGATGAAACTGACGTACGCACTTCTCAGAAAACAACGTACGCACAATTCAAGATATATCGTACGAACTTTATTGATGAAATTGGCCCCAGGTTACATATGTTGAAATATAAAAATGATCCAATAACAGGGAAGTTGTTCTCATTTTCTAAATTCTTATTGCAATGGCTCATTAAAGGTGTATTTTAAGTCGGAAAAGTCCTTATAACAGTCCATTCCAAAAACATAACGAATTTGCGGCCCCTTCAGGGCCATGTATCCATTATTTTTCAGGAATGTACAGTTACTATGACTTTCTCCTATACATAAGATTGTGTCAGCGATGTGAGCAACCATGCGCGCATCCAAAAAGTTTTGTCAGAGGGGGCCCAACTCTGTTTGTTGTTGCTGTTCTTTTTTTTGCTTGTTTGTTTTAAGTTGACGAGAGGAGAGAGGATCCAAATGCCACTCAAAGCGAGTCATTATGGGCCCACAAACGATGGTGGTCCAACATTGAATGCTGGCTCGGTAGCCTTGTGATTTTTCAGGGGATCCGGACCGGTATTGCTAAAAACCTATATTTTTTGTGAATTTTAAGGGGGGTCGTAATTGAGCCAGCACACATGGTTTTGGAACTTATCGCATATGCCCAAATAGCTCTTATAAATGCCAATCTGACATGTCTAGGCTAGTGCTGAATTTTGGTATGAGCCTTTATCTACATCCATACTTCTTGTATGCGAGCAGTGAACTGAGTATTCGCTGCCGGTGATGCGCTACGTACCGAAATCTCGTGCAGTGTCCGCATCATGTTGTTCATTGAGATGTGGCATTGCTGATTCCTACGGCGGCGCACCAGTTTGCCTAATTAATTAATACAGTACATATTGCGAAATTGGTTTACATTTGTTCAAGTGTCACAGTTGTGGCTACATGAGACTCACCTTAACTTGAGTTCCACAGAACCAGACTTTTCCGTTTGAGTTAAAAGCGGTTCGAGGTAAAAGTCTTTTGATTTAGAACATAATTCGTCGCCAGAAAAGAAAAAGGAAGAAACAGGACAAAGATCAGGAATCGATACAATCAAGCACCACACATGACCCAAGATACCAATGGGAATGTGACAAAACTACAATTAGACATCACAAACGAGAGCCAAGAGATCAGCCCTTTCCCAGCAGGCAATAAACAGACGTTCACGCAAGCATAACAAAACAAGACAGTAATAACATTAATGATCCACCAGTGAAGCACGTGCAAACTTTGTTGTTTGTTTGTATGTTTGATTTGATTCTTTACGTCCCATCAACAATCTTTCAGTTATAAAGGGACGGGTCTTCCTGGGTTGAACCAGTACTAAGCTAGGATTTATGTTCTTGCTCAAGGACACAACGCAGTGACGCCGGTGAGGCTGGAACCCGTGGCCCTTCAGTCTCGAGTCAAGCACTCTACCACTGAGCCACTGCGCTCCCTCAAACTTTGTTGTTTGCTCTCCGTAAAGTACAATAGCTAAACTTGTAGTAGCCAAAATGTCAAGATTATAGCTAGTCGCTGTATCTGAGCAGACTAAATACAGCCTTACCTGGCCGCATACCCTGTAGACACGTGTAACATACCTAAAAATTGATTTCACATACTTGCAAAAGATAGAATGTGGTAGCTATTGAGTCGTATTGATCGTGCAATCTTGTAGTTCCCAGAATATTTTTTTTAGTAAATAAAGCAAATAAAAGTAGAGGGGAATGCAAAGATCAGGCCTCGAGGTTATAAAACGTGACAGTCTCAAACTCAAAATGAAGCGCAATGATTGGCTACTTGCGGAGCCAATCATTATTATGACCCTTATTTCACGTGTAAGGGTATTATATCATCAATTCGCGATTACAAATCACAATGAAAGTATTTTAAAGTCCAAAACCATGAGCATTTTAATGAATATTTTTGTTTGTTTGTTTTTTTCTATCTGATTTTTAAAAAATATTTTGAAGTGCAACTGTAGTCTATATTCAACCGTGATGACAATGTATTTACCTGGTGCAATATTATGCAGCAATGTATTATAACCATTCATCCATGCGTAAAGTACACCTATTCAAGGGCCATGTAGATTATGTGTATTGGATAGATACGGTATTTGTGCAAAAAATCTACCAACAGAATTTAGTAAAGGGACGATTTTAATAATCTAAAGTAAAATATGCTAAAAAGTTATATATATATATATATATATATATATATATATATATATATATATATATATATGACTAAGGGGTTATGAAAAGGAAACTTACGTTTACTAATTGGAAAAAATATTTTCAAGACAACACACCAAATTCCAAATACTGATGTCCAGGCTCGTCCAGATATCACATTTTCGGCTGTGGGATATCATTCCCCTACCCCCTCCTAGAGTCCCAACTAGCTATTCACATATTTTGAAAAATATGAGAACACACTTACTTGCAAAACGATCGGTTAGGACTCGGGCAGGGGGGAAATGCTTTAAAAATATTTTTTCTATCTCAGATATGTTTCATACAAAAGTGACCTCTCCCCCCAAAAAAAAATGTAAATAGGAAATCAAATGCAATATCATAAAATAGGGAACAACACATAGCTTTTATATGGGGATGGAAGCATTTATTGACTTTAATTTTTGTCAAAAATGTAGGCCGCAATACACTGTGATTCCAATTACCACCATCAGAGGTCCTTTATCAATGTAAGGAATCTATAAAATTTAAGCCCCCTGTTGGTGTGATGGTTTTGTGCTGGGTCTAGATTTTGTAATTTTGGTTTCTTTGTGAATTTTTTAGTTCGGTAATTTTCCCGCTAAGGAAGTGAGAGTTTCTTGCTCTACTTTAAACATTGAATTGCTTTTGTGTGTGCATCTTTCTTTTTCTGTGTTCTATTGTCTGTGATATTTCATGAAAGATAACTTACGACCAGAGTTCTAGCCAGGGATGTATTTTTATATATTGAAACACAAAGCGTCAGTAAGGACATGTGTTGAATTGTTGGGTTTCTTTTGCTCCGGTATTCATAACCTATCAGTTGTTTGTACTGTCGTGTCCTTATCTTTCTTT
Organism: Loripinus fragilis; assembly: GCA_964019695.1. Lineage (NCBI taxonomy): Eukaryota > Metazoa > Mollusca > Bivalvia > Lucinida > Lucinidae > Loripinus > Loripinus fragilis. The sequence goes on along the minus strand of OZ026524.1, from coordinate 62,098,666 downwards.
TATCTCCTTTTTATATCTTGATTAGTATGTACTAGTGAATGATGCATCGATAAGCCAGGGATTTCATGCAAGCAAAACACCTTTGTCTTTATTCACATCAGAATTAATGGTGATGTTGGTACCGTTAAACTTGTTTAAGCCCTCCAGTGAAATTTTACTAACCGTTCAAATGCAGTGCTTCATTTGTGTTATTTATGTTTCATGTTTGTCTTTGTTATGCTGTCTTGTATGTTCCTTGCAGCCTTGTGATTACCTGTTTGGAAATAGCTGACCTCTTGGCTGTCTTGTGTGTGATGTTTTCTTGTGCTTTTGTCACTTTCCCTTATGGTGGCCCTGGTAAGGTGTGATACTTGATTGTATCGATTCCTGATCTTTGCCTTCTTCCCTACTTTACATTGCCTGCCCAATAATATTATTTCCCTTATTATAGAGGACCATATATCAGTCCTGGGCGTAGCGACCATATCCGCAAAAGCGCATTTGCGTACACATTTGAACTGAAAATATGGGATTATGCTTTCCCATTTCTGAATGTTTCTTGATGAAAAGCATTCAAAATATTCTTATTCAAATTTTTGGAAGGGTTTTTATATGATGGCATCATCTGCTCTATGGCCCTTTAAGGGTTTAGCACCCATTATCGAGGGGAAAGAGGTCCTGATTCATATAAGATTTAATATGGTCCACCCTTACCAAGATTGTGCTCAACATGGCAAATAGTGCAGAGCCTGATGAGACGCCGCGTGTTGCGGCGTCTCATCTGGGTATACGCTATTTTTAAATGCTCCATTCTTGGATATTTTACATATATGCATTGACCACGTCCCCACAATTGCGTACATTGGATTTTAGGCAAGTTACGCCCATGTCAGTACTCATGTTTTATGGAATTAATTAAACGAGTGGAGAAAAAAGAGATAAATGTGATGCTCTGTCATGCATTGTATCACTTTTTCGCACCTATTGTTTATCAATTCACTAATATATGAGCAGAAATGTAAGATTCTGTTTATCACATGAACCTAAAATTCCGGGAAACTTCATGGAATTACTAGTGTGCAGCCTCCAATATAATTTCTCTCAGAACGGTGCTTCTGTTATCGCTGTATTATGTAGACCTAATGCTTCATGGCTCTCACAACAAGTGGGCTTTGAAAACTGATAACCAATAAATGTTTTCTCTTTCGGATATCAGATTCATGTTGCTTCTTTCGATGTGATAGTGTGCTATAGGGTTGTTTAGCATTAGTGTTCTCAGCCGTTGTCAGTTTTCTTCTCTTTTAGAACTTTACATAAGGTAATTTACAGACCTCAAAAATGTAAATCATTATTATTCTAAGGCTGATCAATATTAATTCAGTCACAAGATGTACTACTAATAGTACAAAAGTCAGTTAGACCGTGATCGTACACAGTAATATATTTGTAGAAATCATATCGAAAACCAACTATTTTTTTAAAAAAAAATATCAATGCAGCCTCTTTGTAGTTTACTTCAAAGCATTGCTTTGCAATAATTACTGTTTACACTGGATACGCATCGATAAAAAAAACGTTTATTGACATGGGTTGCAATCCAAAAGTATCACATAAGTTTTAATTTAAAAAGGAAAGGAAGATAGGTCCATTAAGCGAAAAGCTTATTGGCATGACATTATTTCATTTGTATATATGCGAATATCTCATAAATGTTGTTAAACCAGGCTAAAGATTGTGCCTGATCTGGGTCCAAACCGTATGTAAAGGTTATCAGCAGACGAAACTTTAAAAAGTATGTCATGTGCAAACATCGATCTTTTTTTACATGCAAAATAACTTTTTTTCAAAAAATCAGGGATACAATTTGCATCAAGATCTGGCCCGACAATAATTCTGGGGTTCAAACTGTTTGTAAAGGTTTATATCAGCAGTGGGCTAGCAGGTATTGAAATTCCATTCTGTCTCGGACTCAAAATAACTGGGTCCGAGATTCTGTGTATATGTGGGATCACAGATTGTGCGGACTGCAGATCCAGGGATCGCGAGTTTGATCCCGAACCGGTCCCTTACTTTCATTTACAAGCGAAAGTATGTGTACGAAGTACTGGTTAATCTCTAAGTCAAGCTTGCCCAGGAAAAAGTCATCTTCGGTAACCCAGGCGTGACCCATCCCTTACCCACTGCATTCGAATGCAGTTGGTACGGAAAGGGTCACGCCTGGGTTATCGTGGTTATGTGAACTGACCGTCTCGACATGACCATAGTTGTTGACTGGGCGAAAACCTCAAACAAAATAGATCCGTGGCTGATCGCATATGCGATAAATACCAAAATCGCATGCGCTGGCCCATTTATTGACAGAGTTAACCCTTAAAGTGCCAAGAAAAAAATGCATTTGAAAATGTCGTCTGCTGAAGTCGTTTGCTGCAAATAATTGACTAACATTACTGGCGAATTAAGTATAGAGGCAAACAGCGTGGACCCAGAACAGACTGCTCCTATAGGAGCAGTCTGATCTGGGTCCCCACTGTTTGCCATAGAGGCTTCTTAAATATTTCAGCAGACGAGAAAAGCAGGCGACTTTTGTTGCGATTGGCGCGTTAAGGGTTGAAGTTTGTAAAACAGTTATCAATATAGAATAGGCAATAATACTAGCCCATAGAGACCTAGAAAACTGCAGGATGTGAAAATTGATTAGGAATTGAATTCTGGAGTAACAATTTGGTAGCAAAATATTATGGTGTCTGAAGATCACAGCTAAATACGAGAGATGAACATGTTCCGACAGAGGATTAACAATAAAGTATGGACAGAGAGCCAGAAACGCTACAGGTACGTCTAATTTGTCATCACAGGGGGTGGGGGATTGGTGGGATACTGTTAATTGTTTCTTCCTATATAGGCTCAGCCCCAGCATCTACTCCCCCCCCCCCCCCCGCCCCAACAAAAGCATTATCAGACATACCTCAACATTACTTAAAATTTTAGTATATCCAAAAACAATACCCCCATTTTGTACATTAAACTAAAAGTAACCCTTAAACAAAGAAATGACCACACAAAATAGTCCCTAAGAGGTGCCTCCTAATATAAATCGACCAAGCATATGTACATGTATATACAAAAATATCAAAGTACACCCCTCAGTGAGGTTTTCATCTATCTATCTATCATAGATCTATCTATCTATCTATCTATCTATCTATCTATCTATCTATCTATCTATCTATCTATCTATCTATCTATCTATCTATCTATCTATCTATCTATCTATCTATCTATCTATCTATCTATCTATCTATCTATCTATCTATCTATCCATCTATCTATCTCTGTCTGTCCGTCCGTCCGTCTTATATTTAATTCTTTAGTAGTTATAGACATTTTAGTAAGGAGTCCCAGATACAGGCTAAAGTGGGGGGTGTACAGTGTCAATAATATTATTCCTGTTGGTCAATCGGCTTAGTATACATGCAAATACCACAAGGAAAATAGCCAAAGCACTGCTTATCAGCAAAATGAAGTCAATATACAGGTAACACCTAATTATCACTACCTACAATTACCTCCTTGACTTCTCAAAATAACAGTGAGACGAGACGTGGTAAAAGCAGCAAAAGAGGAACAGAGAGTGGGATACAGTAAAACCTGTGTAAAACGGCCACTAAAAATAGACAAAAAGAAAGATCTTTATCTTAATGATAACTGGTAGCTTAATGAAGGTCAAAAGTATTGCAGAATGCTCCCCTTGGAGCATTCTGCAATGCTTATGATCTTCATTAAGCGATCATTGGTCTTTAAAACCAATTTGTGGTCTTTTTTAGAGTGGCCGTTTTAGACAGGTTTTAATGTAGTTTCTTTTTGTTGTTGTTGTTGTGTTCTTGCTGTTGTGTGGCTGTTTGTGTACTGTGTCTCTTCCTCGTGGTACCGTGTGTTGGTCTGCAGTGTGGGATTATGGCATTTCCTGGTCATACATTGTTCGTGTCTGAGCAACAAAACTAACTCTTCTCTTGCTGGCGGAGACTTTTGTTGTCTGCTGATTACTTTTGCAAACAGTTTGGACCCTGACCAGCACTGACATAACATCGGTCTTGATCTGGGTCCAAACGAGCTAGCTAATAGTGGGTTTTGCTGATAGTGTTCCTGAAAATATTGTTAGAAAACAAATGAAAAATGTCCGAAGACGTCAGCAAAATCATGAAAAATTATCCAGCATGCAAACTGTACATCAAGGAAGGTTTACCGGAGCTTCCGTCTACGGGTAGATGGGTAGCTACATTAATCCTGTAAAGTTGTCACATTCCCATTGGTATCCTGTGTCAGGTGTGGTGCTTGATTGTATCGATTCCTGATCTTTGCCCTCTTTCTTACTATGATAATAACAGAGGGAAGAGCGAGGGCTTTGTCAGGGCTGTGTTGCTATTTGCTAATGCGGAACTGTTGGTTTGAGAGCTACCAAGCTCCTGACAATAATATATTGAAAATATTACTGACAGATGTTAGTTTACTTGAGTGGTTGCAATCATTCCAGGTGGCATCGGCAATAGAAAACGGTAGTTCATGATCACAAGAGGCATTCGAGGTACATTCAAGGAGGTTGATCTAGGTCTAAAATATCCGATAATATCTTAAATCTGAGCATAGCAGGTCAAATATCTCGAATGTTTAGCGTAAATCTTATGAATGAACTTTAGCAACGACCCCCCCCCCCCCCCGCGTTTTTAAATACCCTATGAAAATGAAAAAAAAGAAAACAAATATTTCATTTTCATAGGGTGTTATAGAAAAATGAGATAAAATCATCAAAGCTAACCCCTACACCTTTATACTTATGAACCCCCTTTCCAGAAATCCTGGATCCGCTTCTATTTACTTTGATGTTGTGGCTGCTGTGTTCCGTGTCTCTTCTTCACGGTACCGTGGGTTGATCTGCAGTCTGTGGTTGTGTAATTCCCTGGTCATACTCACTGAGTTAAATATTTGAGCCGCAACATGTAATTTCGACAAGTGCAGCCTCCTTTTAAGCTTTGAAACTCCAAACGATTTTCGGTCAGTAGCTTAATATCAATAGAATATTCAAGCAACTAGCACATACTCTGCCGGATCAGACTGCGCATATGCGCAGGCTGGTCTGAGTCTTTGCTGGTTGCACATACAACATTGTTGGAAATCTCATGTCGCGGTTTAATATATTTTACTTGCATAGGATCTATGTTGTTAAGGTTTAAAAAAAAGTGTTTCGCTCGCATGGAAGCTCCCTATCTTATGCAATGTATCATTACAGGGGGCAGTCAAATCAATTTAACTGTGAAGGGACAGCCTGAGCATTGTGTGGCGTCTCATCTGGGTCTACGCTGTTTGTAAATATCCCCCTACAATTGGGGCCCTTTGAGTAGATGCTAAAACCCTGTTTCCACTGTGCGCACTTTTAATTGATCTTTCAATCTTAAATACTGAGCCCTGTCCTGTTCACCTGTCTCTTTTTATTGTGGACTGGTCTGATTGACAGTGATTCGATCAACTACTATCATGATTAGGTAGCTGTGAAGTAGGTGAACTGTTGACATTGTTATATGACTCCTATAAAACACCTCCCCTGATTGGCTGAAACTAGCTTTGACTGCTTATGGCGGATCTTGATGTCTACCAGCGATGACCTAAATTTAGCCCAGGACAGGTCGACATCACTAAAATAAATTGAACTAAATTTAGCCCATGACAGGTAGACATCAAGTTTTTTCACTGCTAACTGACAGCTAAAAATAGATAGTGGATAAATAAAGAAATCATGTATATCAGAGGTCAAATGAATGTTTTGAATTAAGAATTTGTTCATTTTAGGAGAACGGTAATTTAAAAAATGCAGTTCTTTTGCACATCTCGTAAGAGTTTCAGAAACTTCAAAGCAGTTGTTAAAATAATATTGTTTTCAGTTCACAAGGAACTTCTGACCTGAGTAAATTTATAAATTTGAAAAGATTTTATATAAAACTTGGAAAACAGAGACATACAGTGTCATAATAATATAACAATTGGTGCATTCTTTTTCTGTTAACATCAGGAGAAGTCAACCTCAAAGCTGATGTTCACCAATACTTCGCCTCGGTGAACACCGCTATTCTCAGTTTCACAAATCCTGATTTGAACCTCAAAAGAATGCATCAATTGTATAATATGGGCCTCGTCGCGAAAAAACCTGTCTTCGGGGGTTTGCGAACAACACATGCGCAGACCAGCCTGTGCATCCGCGCAGTCTGGTCAGCGCCTTTGTTATTCGCGTTTTGGAAAGTTGCATATGTAAACTTGGTACAGGTGAATTTCAATTTTCTAGATACATGTGTAGTCTTTGTAGCTGAGGAGACCGGTTTGAAACTCGCTTTGACGGAAATCCCAAGGACAGATTATCTCACGATGAGGCCTATATAGCCAGTACCCTTTTCGGAAAATGCGGAAAATGGTGTTTTGCATTTTTGAGAGTTCATAGCGGAAACAGAAGCTTTCTTGAAGGATTATTATTAGTAATTACTTATACACAAATACAAGTGATTGTTTCGTGATTTTCCCAGCCGACATTTGATCATGCATACTTGAAGCATTTAGATCCCAAATTAGATGTTTATGAATACAATATTAGCTCAAATACATCGCATCTGAATCTGCACTGCTTACCGTGTTTACCACATTTGGTGGCGGAGAATAACTACAAAAATAACAGGTAGAAATGTTTAATAACATGAAGAAATGTGTTAACATTTATCGCTGGAGAATTGTTGGCCTGAATTTGATTAGTAGAATACACAAATGGGGGTGGCAGCTTGGCTGCCACCTCTTTTGGTGTAAGCAAGCACCTATTTTAACAGTGATTGTGTCAGTAACATATGGTGTACGTACACATTGGAATTGGCTCTATGAGGCAATTTCCAATGTGTACCTACAACATATGTCTTTTCAATAAATTAGTTTTTCACCATAATATTTTTTAAACTAATTCGCATCACTTTCATTGTTTCAGTGAAATGAGGATGTAGAAATGAACAACTTTTTACACCTGGATGACAATGATAGACTGTCTATTTTATGCTTCAGACAACCTATCTTGAGATGTTTCATTAATTGCTAACTGCGTGGTTGTAAGTGGTCTGTGGTCCTCACAACTCTTCAATCACAACGAGGCTACCATAGAATTACATATTGGACCTAGTTCAATCAATAAAAAAAGAATGAGATACCCAGGTGACCACCATATTTTACCATTTTTGGCCCCTGAAGGTGGGCACCCTACATTAGAGGAAAATTCCATTGAAAAAAATAACAGAATGCAAGGTCCTTTTTTCTAAGTCACATCAGTAAACTTAATCAACAAAAGCAATGAGATGTTGTTTCAAAAAGTACAGCAAAGATATACCCGTCTAATAAATACAATATATTTCTTGTAAGTTTATTATTGATCAATCATGAACCACTTTACAACTTAAATATTGAGCCAATCACTGCCCTTTTTACAAAAATCCTCAACATCTGTTTATGGCCAAATTTAAGTGAATTCTTGATGGAGTGACCATGTGATTATGGCATTTCTACAATAATAATCTGGAAAAACTGATCCTTCAGTAAAAGTCATCCTCAACATAAATCTGTTAAGTAAGCCGAATGGAATTCCCCACTCCAGTCAATTGGACCAGACCATTTCCTTTTTAAGGGCTGTTGGATGGTATTTTTCATTTTTATTCAATTTCTAATAAAATATTCCGTAAGCAAACAGTGGACCGTCTGATCTGGGTATGCAATGTTTGTCTATGTCCCACAAAAAGGAAGCTATGCGTATATGGGTTAAGTGAATTCAGGTTGAAGCGGTAATGTGATGATGGCATTTCTACAGTAAGTTTGTTTAGAGCACATTTTCAAGCGAATTCTAGTTGGGCAATGCAAATTTAAGAATGATATTTGTTCGGTAAAAAAGCAAATGTGTATGACCAGGAAATGTCACAATCATACACCACAGACAAACCCATGGCATCGTGAGGAAGAGGCAAATAACAATAACAGCAACATGGCATCCAGAAGACAACCAGCCTTCTCTTTTCGCAGCGGGATGATTGCAAAACTAGAAAGGACACAAAGTACTGAATAACTAAACAAGGACCGAACACAAAAAACACAAACTATTGGTGCAAGAATGAATAAACAAAAGCAAAACCACTGGTTTAGAACGGACAGCAGACGAAGTCATGGGCGTGAGGGTGGGGGTGGGGGCTTAGATTAATTTTCCTGGCAAAAATCATCGCCTTAGATTAATCTGTTGTAAAATACACAAAATTTACTTCAGCTCGGTTGGAGGCCTCCTTACTTATGCAATGTATCATCACAGGGAAACAGCCAAACCAATTAACCTATACTTAAGGAATAAAGAAACGCAACAAACACTTCGAGTCATTGTAAGCATACATTATGATGCAAGTTTTTCGTGCAAATGATATTTATCCATAGGAGCACTATGTGTCCGTCAAATTTCAGCAGGTTTGACGTAATTATCGATTACGTAATCATTTTGGTATGCGCGTAATCAGCCTGACCCCCGTAGTAAACTGCTGAAACTGCTGAATCGGGGTCAATAAAAGAAAAGTTTGAATCAGCCATCGGTTTTATTGTTTTAAAAAGTCTTGGCATAGATTGCGGATCGAGGAAATGATCAAATGGCGACGTTTTGTATGAATCTGAAACGGCTTAACGTCATTAACGTCAACTCTTAATACTGCGTGAAACGCGTAAACTTTCTTTTCTGCTTGAGATTTATTCATTACAAGGACGTTCCGTTCAAGAATTATGACTTGAGATCTTCAGATGTCAAAATAACCTAAATTCTGACGTCCAAATTCGTTATCCTACGTTTTAATAGTTTCCATGATATTTATCTGTTCTTCTAATGATAAAGTGGTCCAGTGACAAAGTTTAGGTTACAGTTAACAAGTTTGGTGTTCACTCTCAGCATGTAATCAGATGTTTTCTCTTCCATTTTGCCGTGTTCTGTTTGGCTAACGTCAATAGAAACACCTTACCAGCGTATTTCTAAGGTATCTGGAAAGTCAGTTTTCCCATGAAAGCATGTTCTGATTTCTCTAGGTTTATCTTATCCCGTAAATTCACCAGCGACCCAAAACCGGCGGCTCTCAGTGACGTTTATCGTTTATTCACTACCATTGTGTATCTTGCCAATCAAGTAGCGTGTTTTGACGCAATATTTGACTGCATTACGAATATGATTGGACGTTTGTTAAATTTGCACATTGTCTAGTCGACGCCAAATAACCAAACGTGGAAAGGACGGGCGTATCTTGATCTTTATTCTGACGTTAACGTCACATTTTACGTTTTCATATGTTTTCATCTTGTAGCGTTAAATGTAGCGTTAAAATGACGTTTTGGCATTTCATCAAATGCTTTAAATATTCAAAAGAAATTTTCAAAAGAGATTTCACCAAACCGTCATTTAAACAGTGAAAAATTAAATTTTTGTCTGTTGCGTTTCTTTATTCCTTAAGTATACTTTGTTGAAACAAAGAAAAGGGCCCTCAACTCACAGACTGTTAAAGCTAGAGAAAACTGGATGGGCCCAGTCATAGACAAGCATCAGTCACTGACCCAATAAGTGAATTCTGGTTGGGGCGATAATGCAAGTATGGCGTTTTTACACAAAGTCTGTTTAGCACATATTTTAAGTGAATTCTGGTTGACGATACAAATTAAGAAATCACATTGTTACAGTAAAAGTAAAGAAGAAGGCTAAGATCAGCAATCGATACAATCAAGTACCACACCTACCACCAAGGAACACCATAAGAGAAAGTGACAAAAACACAAGAAAGCACCACACAGATGAGAGCCAAGAGATCAGTCCATTCCCAGCAGGTGATCACAAGGCTACAAGGAACAGACAAGACAGTATAATAAAGACAAATAATAAGTCGGTTTAGAACATTCCTGTTGGAGCAGTAATGTAAGAACATTTCTACAATTATTATGTTTAGCACAAAGTTTTAAGTGACTTTTGGTTGGGTCCATAATGTAATTATGGTATTTCTACAGTAAACAAGTCCTGGCTGGGAGATAAACTGTGAGAGTAACAGCCAAAACGAGTTAAGTTCACCAATCGGTAATTTTTGTGTCCCATCCCCATTTTAGCATGTAAACAGTGTATTTTCTAACACTTTAAGGTTTAAAACTTTAGTTTAGGTTTTAATTGACAATTAAGTAAAAGAAAGGCAATGGAAATGGTCAATAGTCATTCCTTACGACGTTTATCAACAGCAAGTGCCCCCAAAATTGCCAAAAATGCTGCCCCATCGTCACATTATGTTATTTTAAGAATGTACTATGCCCAAATGGTTTTTTTCTATAAGCGGTTTTCAACTTTATTTTATTGACACACATATAAACCTTTCATTTAATGCCCCTCATTTGATTGAAAAGTGAAAAAAATTGTTGTATTGATGATTAATGTCCCATAATCTAATGTGAATTACGTTACCAATTTAACCATCTCACAAATTACACACCATGCATCATAAGCTCACAGCAAATATCTCTATGTCACGAGGGATAATATGTGCATGGACAAAAGAAACAAATTTTGGGAAACATTTGTTTATCATTCGCAGATGAAAAGATATCTGAGGTTGTCTAAAATATCTGCAGTTTTGTGAATTACGTTACCCTATGTGTATTATTTGTATAAGAAGAGGTACAAATATTGCAATTGAAGTCAATGTAAGAACTTTAACCTAACTATATAACAAACCATACAAGAACTTTACAAGAAGTTGTTTGCATAGAAAAAACAAGTGGAAACATAATTTTGTAAATTACGTTACTGTGAATTACGTAACTACAAAATCCAAATACCTCTCTAAATGCATACACTAGCTGAAAAAATGTTTGTTTTTAATCAAAGCAAATCTGTCCCAGTTAATAAAGATTAATTTAAACCATATTGCAGTTGTCATTTTATTTTGACAAGGATTTACCTTTATGCTTTGGGTACATCAACTCCCTAATTCATGTAACTTACAAAGATACTCATTGTATCAACACACCATATGCAAAGTAATCTGTTTGAAAAACAAAATTGAATAGTGTAAATCTCTAAGGGATTGTTCGTATGGTTTATGAAATGAGCTGGATTAAACATAGGTTATGTAATTCACAAGTAGGTAACGTAATTCACATTCTACGAAAACTCCAAATTAGTCCAATCCAAGGGCCAAAGGCAACAGATCAATGGTGATTATAAGTTTCTGACTCGTTATTCAATTGTTATTTTCTCTTTTTCAAACCATTTTATCTCATTGCTGCTACCACTGGAGGTGTATTGGTGAGTTTATGTGTATACTTTGAAATTGGCACTCACGTTTTTGCATCCTGGTCCATTCCAGTTGATCACAGTGACATCAAATGATCTCAAGACTTACTATGTTGATAACTTCTATAGTTTATATGATAGATAAAATGAATTACTTGAATTTATAACTTCTAATCTCATATTGAAGAGAGCAAATTAGTTATGTGAATTACATTACTTCAATAAAATTGGCTGCAATTGGTGAAGTTAACTCGTTTTGGCTTGTAAGTCTGTTTAGCACATTTTTTAAGTGAATTCTGGTTGGGCCAATAAAAATTATAGCATTTCTACAGTAAGTGAATTCTGGTTGGCCGATGAAACTTAAGAGTGTCATTTCTATAGTAAGTATGTTTAGAACATTCTGGTTGAATAATAATGTAGTTATGGCATTTCTACAGTAAATCTGTTTAGCACAAAGTTTTAAGTGAATTCTGGTTGGGGTTTTAGAATTTAAGCATGACATTTCTACAGTAAGTCTGTTTAGCACATAGTTTTAAGTGAATTCGTGTTAAGGCGATAATCTAATTATGGCATTTCTTCAGTTCAGCACATAGTGTCAGATATATTTTGGTTGGGGCTATAATTAAGAATGACATTTCTACATGCAGTAAGTCTGTTTAGCACATATTTTAAGTGAATTCCGGTTTGACCAATAATGAAATTATGGCATTTCTAAAGTGAGCGAATTCGAGCTGGGCGACAAAAATTAAGAACGTCATTTCTACAGTAAGTCTGTTTAGCACATATTTTAAGTGAATTCTGGTTGGACCAATAATGTTATTATGGCATTTTTACAGTAAGCAAATTCTGGTTAGGGCTATAAAATTAAAGTATGACAATTTTACAGTAAGTCTGTTTAGCACATATTTTAAGTGAATTCCAGCTGGGCGATAAAATTAAGAATGACCTTTCAACAGCAAGTCTGTTTAGCACATATTTTAAGTGAATTCTGGTTGGGTCAATAATGTAATTATGGCATTTCTACAGTAAGAAAATTCTGGCTGGGCAAATAAATTTAAGAATTACATTTCTACAGCAAGTCTGTTTAGCACATATTTTAAGTGAATTCTGGTTGGGCCAATAATGTAATAATGGCATTTCTACAATAAGTGAATTCTGGCTGGACGATAATTTAAGCATTACATTTCTACAGTAAGTCTGTTTATCACATATTTTAAGTGAATTCTGGTTGGGTCAATAATGCAATCATGGCATTTAGACAGTATGTGAATTCGGCTGGGCGACAGAAATTAAGAATGGAATTTATATGACATGTCCACATCAAGTCTGTTTAGCACATATTTATACCCCCGGTACGAAGTATATAGGGGGTATATAGTTTTTGCCTTTTCTGTAACTGTGTGTGTTTGTTTGTCTGTTTGTTAACTTTTTTCTGTCAAAGATTTCTCAGCAACTACTTGACTTAGGATTCTGAAATTTTGTACAAAGCTTGATCGTGATGTGTTGTATTGTGTAACAAAATGAAAGCCACATATTGTTTATCAGTGTCTTTATTTGTTCATTTATCTTTCTCTCCAATGGAAATTTCCGTCACATATTTCTCAGCTCCTATTGGAGCCAGTGTTTTCAAATTGTATGTACACCTTAAGGTAGGCAAAGTGTATTGTGTAAAGGAAAAATAAAGATGCTAATCCTTATTTTGCGTTCTTTTTTTTCAAGTTTTCATTTTTTCCTTCTGTTGCTCTTGTATAATACATATGGACATTTTTTCTGTCAAAGATTTCCAAGTAACTACTTGACTTAGGATTCTGAAATTTGGTACAAAGTTTGATAGTGATGAGATGTATTTTGCAACAAAACAACAGCCACATATTGATATCAGTCCATTTTTGTTCATTTTTCTTTCTCTTCAATGGAAATTTCCGTCACATATTTCTCAGCTCCAATTGGAGCCAGTGTTTTCAAATTTTGTGTACACCAGGTAAGCAAAGTGTATTGTGTAAAGGAAAATAAAGATGCATATCCTTATTTTGCCTTCTTTTTAAAATTTTCATCTTTTCCTTCTGCAGCTCTTATATAATACATATGGATATTTTTCTGTCAAAGATTTCTCAGCAGCTACTTGATTTATGATACTGAAATTTGGTACAAAGCTTCTTAGTGATGAGTCGTATTGTGTAGCAAAACAACAGCCACATATAGCAACCAGTCCCTTTATTTGTTCATTTGTGTTTCCCTCCAATGACAATTTCTGTCACAGATTTCTCGGCTCCTAATGGAGCCAGTGATTTCAAATTTTGTGTACACCTTCAGGTAGGCTAGGTGTATTGTGTAAATGAAAATAAAGATGCTAAAGCTCATTTTGCCTTCTTTTTTTCAATTTTTCCTTCTGTCACTCCTTTATAACACATATGGGACATTTTTCGTCAGTTTTCTCAGCAGCTACTTGATTTAGGATTATGACATTTTGTGTACACTTTCAGGTAGGCAAAGTGTATTGTGTAACTGAAAATTAAGATGATCATCCTCATTTTGCCTTCTTTTTCAAAATTTCAATTTTTCCTTCTGTCACTCCTATATTTTACATATGGACAGTTTTCATCAAAGTTTTCTCAGAAACTACTTGATTTAGAATTATTAAATCTTTAACAATTTTGTCTTTTCTCTGAAAGTTTTGCAACCTCTGAAGGCTACCGCCGGGGTATATGAGCTTTTCTCACTTCTTGCTATATTTAAGTGAATTATGGATAGGCCGGTAATGTGATTTGCTGGGCGATAAAGTTTAAGAATGACATTTACACAACAAGTCTGTTTAGCACATAGTTTAAGTGAATTCTGGTTGGGCCAATAATGTAATTTTGGCATTTATACAGTAAATGAATTCTGGCTGGGCGATAACATTTAAGAATACATTTCATCAGTAAGTCTATTCGGCACATGTACAGGTATAAGACAGTTACGAATGCGTAAAGTGACTCTACAGGCTGGTCACTATTACGAATAGATCACATATAATTTCCCCACTTTAATGATTTTCGAGTGGCCCACAATTTCGAAATGAAGAAGGATCTCTATCATTTGTTGTTTTATTCCATTGTGCAACCAAACTATCCCGTTGCCTTATGCACCGAGCTGTTGGTGTGCCGTTAATCACAACATCAACGTCAGGAACAACAACAACAACCAAACTTTCATTTTCATGAGATTCACTAACTTGTATCACATAAAAACGCATGCTCGGGTCCAGAAAGTATTGTCAAAGTAGGTCCAACTCAAGTCATGTTTTTTTTTTGTTTTTTTTTTTTTTTTTTTTTTTTTTTTTTTTTGGTGGGGGGGTAGTTGATGAGGGGAGAAAGGACCCAACTTAAATGGCGTTACCCTGGCGTGCCGGTGATGGACCATCATTGAATGCTGGCTTGGTAGTTTTGTGAGGTTTCATTGGATTCGGACTACTATTCCTAAGAAACTCTAGAGCTTTGTAATTTTTCGGAGGGGGTGTCTGGACCCCCAGCCCCCCCCCCCCCCTCTGAAACCTGGCATGGGACGTGTTACACATACTGACATAATAATTGCAATGATGCAATACAGACTAAGTGGAGAAGTATTGTTTCAATAACTCGGGAACTCAAAGACAAATAAACCTTTCATCTTTTATTAACAGGTGAAACTGACTTTAGTTAAGAGTGCGTAGCAGAACAATAATTTTCTTATTTCTCAACCAAAGTATATGTTGTGGGTACTCAAAAGAACCGTCTCAATTAGACGGTTCTTTTGAGCACCCAATACATATGCTAGAAATTATGGGTAAGAGAATATTAACAATTTTACGCTGAAAATATTTGTTTATCTAAACCTGTGATTAATTTACAGGTGAAAAGGATGGTCAGATGAAGGGAAATGTTCGAGCTCATATACAGCTGGAACTTATCTCTGAAAGAAAATTGGTGCAACTCATGTGCGAGTCCAGAATTTTTTTGTCAGAGGGGGTCCAACTTTGACAACGCTTTTTGTTGTTGTTTTTTAGTTGATGAGGGGAGAGATGATCCAAATACCAACAACAGCGGGCCATCAGCAGCCCGCCAGCGAAACGCCATTTAAATGGCGTTTTGCTGGCGTGCCGATGATGGCCCAACATTGAATGCTGACTTTTTTTTCAGGGTTTCCCGACCATTATTGCTAAAAAACCTATCTTTTTGTATTTTTTCAGGGCGGTCCGGACCCCCTGCCCCCCCCCCCCTTGATCCGCGCATGCAACTTATGAGATTTATCATACTCACTTTTTAATATTTATCGCAAATGCTCAAAATCAAAACCGCGGGCCTAGATGTCTAAATGGCCATAGTCTTCATTGCTCGAAATGTCCATTGAAAGGTTTAGCTCTGGAATTATAAGTGTCTATGGACAATTCCTATACATTAGATAAGTATGTAGGTATATGGTTTCCACACAGTCTCGTAAGCTATTCGAACTCACAATCGGTAATTGTTGAATCCGGTTTCTGCAGGACCCCTAAAAGACTGGCAATCGTCCAAACAGTAGAAAAATGCCTAAACTAAATCAACACCTCATACTTAGAAGAAAGTATCCTCTCAAATGGCACTTTAACTCTTTTTTTAAATTGTTTCATTGAATTCTCACCAGATTCTTGAAAAGTCAGTTAAATAGATATTTGAGAGAATAGTTGTTATAATGATAACATAAAAATATATAACCTAATTGAAAGGACTGCACAAGTCTAGCCCGTCGAATAAGGCCAAACTATGTTACCCAAAATCTGAGCTGGTTAGTGTATGCACAGCCCCAACTGATAGCAGGCCTTCATGTCTGTCTCCACGCATGCGCACTTCTCCAAATCTCAAGTAATACTTTATAAATTGTGTGGCGTATTTTGTAATGATTCCTAAGCAATTACTGTTGCCTGGCTTTCTGTAATACTAATTGATCCGTTCAAAATGCCTTATTTACGGAATTTTATTGGTTTCACTTAGGCAGACAAGACAACAGCATCCCCATTTCAATAATGCTCTATTACATTATGGCCGTAAGATCTGGATTTATCAGTGGCTTTCCAAATATTATAGGACACGTAATCAATAGAGAGATGGTTGAAACTGTTTTGGTCAAATAGCTTTTATCAAATTGCTGAGATCGGCCTCAAGATAAATTTAATCAAATGTGCAACGAAGTAGGATAGTAACTGAATACGTCTCGACGGAATGGAAGAAAAAAATCTTTGCTAATCAGACGAGGTTTCCGCCATTTTGAACCATGTACAATGTAAGGATTTACATTTGAGCCAGTGCATGAGATTTCCAACAATATGGCATTTTGACATGTGTAGACTCGGACGAGCCTCTGCAGCCTCCTTTTAAGCTTAGAAACTCCAAATGGTGTTCGGTCAGTAGCTTAACAATCATAGAATACCCAAGCGACAAGCAAAGGCTCTGATCAGACTGCGCGTATGCGCAGGCTGATCTGAGGCTTTGCTGGTCGCACATACCACATTGTTGGAAATCTCATGCACTGACTCATTTTGTGTCTCGCAAGTTAACTCTTTGCACGCTGGGTAAATAGTGCATGCCCTTTCTTAGTTTTACCACTGGATACACGCTTGCCTATAGAGAGGTTGCAGATGACATCATACACCTTGAGTTATCTTTCTTGCTGGAGACCACCAGCAATGTTTTCTACTCTATCTTAATGTACTTTGAGCGTGTTTTTTTTCCGTTATCCCTTGGTAAACTAAGATGAAACCTTAATTATTCAATTTCTAAGAGCCTCAAAATTAAACATGTTGAAGATCCAAATCTCAGACCCTTTTGATCACTGCGTAATCATCTCATAAAAATGATTAAAATTGTGTACAAAACCTAGTTTATTGTCTCCAATATGGTGGATCAAGGGAGAATAATCTTACAAAAATTTGGCTTATGCAACCTCTCTATAAAAAATGAATAGGCCGATAACAGATCTGGAATCATGCTACCCATATGAAATCGAATCTCCTCGGCTTACATTATACAAAAATATGAATGAATCCGTTGTCTGCGCATGTCATATTTTTCAAAGTCAGTATCCCTGGTAGTGTCTTTGGCTTGGACCACCGTAGCTGAACTTGAGGTTTTCTTTAGCTCTGACTATCTGTGAAGCATGTGCCCTTTTCTTTGCTGCATCACAGTGTGTAAATCTGATCAGATTGTTTCTCTGTGATGATGCATTTCTTTAGTTAGGAAACCTCCATGCGAGCTAAACAATTTTGCGTTTTAACAACAACAGAATCTAGGGCGAAAATTTGGCGCCTGTAATGTGCATATAAGCCCCCCCCCCCCATCCCTGGTAGCTTAGGCTGCTGTCCGTTCTAAGGCGGTGGATATGATGTTCTTGACATATTATATTATGTACCTCCCATTGTTTGTGAAGGTTCTGTGTTTGTCTTTGTTTTGGTGTACGTTGATATGTGTCCTTCTAGTTTTGCAATCACCTTGACGAGGAAAAGAGAGCTGGTTGCTTTGCGATTATTGTCTTGCGGATGTCTTGTTATTGTAAATGTTCTATGGCTCTTCCTCACAGTGCCGTGGGTAGGTCTGCAGTTTGTGATTGTGGTATTTCCTGATCATACTCACTTACTTTTTGAAAACATGCCACCTAGCGAAAAACAATAGACAAAAATCTACGTTTGGTTTCCAATTGACGCTTGTATCTCTGACAAATAAAAGTTATGTCAGAAATGTAAGCAGCTGATGAAGTGATATTATCTAAAAGAGAATTTGAGGTTACCCTTCAATCACAGCACCTATGCACTTCGTTTTTGTTCCATAAACTTGTTCATTTGCTAGCTCAGAAGCTTTGACGATCGAGCTCCCCAGTAATACGTCATTTGCCCTGCTTCTGCTTCAAATTACTCCCCAGCAGTAGTTGCGTCTTGGTGCAGGGAGATTTACATTATACAATGTACTTTACTAATTACTAGTTTGCTGATAAAAGTATTGTTTGTAACATGCGCGGATCCAGAATGTTTTGTCAGAGGGGGTACAACTCAGACAACTAGAAAGGACACAAAGTGTTGCATTACAAAACAAGGAACATACACAGATCCCCCACAATGGGAGAAACAATAAACAATGAATCAACAACAACAGAATCACCGCCTTAGAACAGACAGCAGAGCAGTATAAGTCACTAAGCGCCATCTATAACTTTTCTGTCATAGATAGGGACGTTCAGACCGATTCAGAGACTTTTGACTAGCAAGATGTCAAGTTAACAAAAATATGAACCTGACTAGGTTAATAGCTCGGCTGCTATGAGTAGTTGATAGACACACAGGTCGTTTTGTTGGTTTTGGCATGGATTGGCTCAATTATCATAGAGATAAAAGTTTTGACAGTCCATCATCATTAGATGAAGTTGTTCAATCTTTATAAAGAGAGGAAGCGATATATAAAAAGCAAATAGATTTGCACACTGGTCCATTCTGTCCACAGTACGATACGAACCAAATTCTCATGTGCTGGCTCAGAGGCTGGCTCATTAATGTTGCAAGGAAGAAAATAAAAATAATTTGCTAATAGAGATGATGATAATCATACATGACAATAATGGTCACAGAATGAACAAGTAAATAAAGCATAACCACCTGACGCTTCTGTATATGTTATACTTGATTACATAATATATCCATCTAGAATCCGAGCGATGCTTCTCTTTAATCACTTGGCATATAGTCTATTGCGAATTTTAAATATTTCATCTACTAGCGGCTAAGCCATATTAGTCTAGCCAGCTGGTTTTAACCTTACATGTCTGTTACCTGCTCGCAAACACCGAAGATAGATATCTTACGAAGAAGTCCCAGGGGCGGATCCAGGATTTCTGGAATGGGGGTTCATATGTATAAAGGTGTTGGGGTTCGCTTTGCTTATTTTATCTCATTTTTCTTAAATATCCCATGAAAATGAAATAATTTGGTCTCACTGAGACCAAATTATTTCATTCTCATAGTATATTAAAAAACGGGGATGGGGAAGGGATTCGCTCGAACCCCCTTGGGTTCCGCCACTGAGTCTATATGGCATTTTGGTCGGTAGAGCATTGTCTCTAATATAGGGTGATTATCTTTTCTCTCTCTCTAGGAGTGATATTAATGGCTTATTCTCTCGCCAACTTGTTAAGAATATAACAGCAGTTCTGACAAGACCTGTCGGATTTGGCACTGTTTAACCTCTGCAGATTAGTAAAACAGACCACCAATATTGATACAATAGGAAGTATTCTATATATACAGAATATACAAATGGGGTCTCAATCAAGTAGCCTATGTGTCCGATTTTCTTGCTGTGATATCGCACTTTTCATATAAGGCCAGATTTTTTTTATTAGTTGATTTACGGGAAATTTTTTTTAGATCTAGGGTCGGGGGGACGAAAAAAAAATAAAAAAGCTCTGAAAATTACCAGTCAACTGGTCATTTTCAGAGCTTTTTTTTTTTCAGAGCTTTTTTTATTTTTTTTTTTCAGAGCTTTTTTTTTCTTTTTTTCTTCAATATCTCCAGAAAAACAGTAAAACTAGTAAGGTAATCTTTAAATATTTCATCATTTTCCTAAAAATCTGGACAGGACAATCCCTTTTAACAGTGTCAGTCTCAAAAATGCACAGACAGAACCTCAAAAAAAGATTATTTTTTTCAACCAAAAAAATAATATTTAGAGTCGGCGGATAAAATAAAAAATATTTTATAAATTAAATTTTATTTTTTTCCTACTTTCCGGAAAATTACAGTAGGAGGGTTCGTAAATCAACTAATAAAAAATTCTGGCCTAAAATAAATGAGAGTTGAGTCTGATGAGAATCGACGAAAGAAGAGCAATCCTCAAACAGTAAGGGGTTTTTTCAATTGCATATAGGACCCAGTACTTGGCCAGCCGTTCAAATCGCTAAAATCAGCCTGTAGCCCGGAAAATTTTAAATCGTACGTCACTCATTACTGAACACTACGTCACATATATCGCCATTCATGCAGACAATCTCACATCGTACACTACGTCTCATATGACATAACTCGTGCACGTTCGTAATGTATATTATCATATATAATACATGTACAATATCATGCACTTCGACAGTCATTTATTACATCATTCATGCAACGACTCTACATTTCGTACACTGCTTTATATGGCATCAGGCATGCAGATAATCTCCACACCGTTCCCTACGACATACATAAACACACTTCATATCGTTGATTACGTCATATATGACACCATATTTACATTTCCGCTGCGAGTCTTTAAATGAACCTCTACATTTGAGATGTGGTTCATACCTTCATGAACAAATCGATTTAAGCCACACCCACATACGAGCCGTTTGAGCGGGCTAACGTTAAGTCCATCCAATAACGTTGCTTGTTTACTGACGTTTGCGTGACGTTGAACACGTATCGTCATGACGTTAAGCACGGAACTTTGGCGTTTTGGCTATTCCAAACCCTACGTTATGTCTGATTCAATTCAAAATTTCTGGAAAACCAGCTAAGTTATGTGAAAATTGAAAATTGATACTTGACTGATAATATAAAATATAAATATAAGCAATAAATTCATTTTTTCTAAGGTTCGTGGAATCATGAATACTTCGGGTCTCTTGCAAAGTTAGCGTGAAGCCCTTCGGGCTAACTTTGCTAGAGACCCGAAGTATTCATGATTCCATGAACCTTCCAAAAATCGAATTCATTTCTTAAATATATGTAAACAATCTCCATAACATACACTCGTACGTCTGATGTCAACAATCTCAACATCGTATACTACGTCATGTATGACATCATTTATGTTCACAATAACCAAACCGTACACTACGTCATATATGACATCATTGATGCAAACACTATGAGCCAGTGTATGACAACTCCAACAAACTTGTTTGTTTGCCCAGCAATGACGCACAGATCAGCCTTGATATCCGATTCCTCACTGTGCACTCAATTCGTAGCTTACAGGGTTGCCACGGTCAGGGAAAAAGTTCTGGAAAATGAAAAATTTTCCAGGTCAGGGAAAAGTCATGGAATTACATTTTCAGCCAGGGAAATTTTAAAAAAAATGAAAAAAGTCATGGAAAAGTCAGGGAATTTCAAATTTTCCTAAAAAGATGCTAGTTAACAGGCTTCTGGAAATTTTAGTTTCCATAATTTGCAAGCAATATTAGAAAAGGAATGTTCCTGAACATAAATTGCAAGCAATTTATGTTCAGAAACATTCCTTTTCTAATATTTATGGTTTAAGATTTTTCTTTTAAGATTAAATCAGCAAGTTCAAATATTTGTGCAAAATCTTCGAATAGTCGATAGATGAAAATGGCTAAAATTGGCCTTCCAAAAGGGTCTGGAAAACGGTTGAAAGTCAGAGAAAAGTCAGTGAAAAGTGAATTTTGAAATGGATATTGAGTGGCAACCCTGAGCTTAGTCCACATGGTTTCATCGTGCGGTTAGCAACGACTCTGCTCAGACTGGGCGGATACCCAGGCAGGTCTGCATCGTCACTGAGCACATAATTATGCTATTTTTTCAAGTTCCCTTGATTAAGTAAACAAAATACCTTAACCCTATAAATTTTGAACTTGCCTTGTTTACTCTAGAATAAATTGTGGTTCAGATTTATGTTATTAAGTCACGTGACTCTGTTGACAATATTTCCAGAATCAGAATACTTTCAATCAGACGCGCCAGATTGGGAATGCTTCAGCTTTGTAATATTATCTCCCGGACATCACTGTTATAATGAGATGGTCATTCAGCAAATACATTGTAGCTTTATTATTTGCACAGCAAAATTATATTTGAGCCACGACATGTGATTTCCAACAATTTGACATTTTGATAAGTGTAGACTCAGACGAGCCTGTGCAGCCTCCTTTTAAGCTTAGAAACTCCAAATGATGTTCAGTCAGTAGCTTAACAATCATAGAATATTCAAGCGACTAGCAAAGGCTCTGATCAGACTGCGCGTATGCGCAGGCTGGTCTGAGCCTTTGCTGGTCGCACATACCACATTGTTGGAAATCTCATGCCGTGGCTCATTTGGTATCCAAGAAACGGACAGCCATGCAACCACACGATTCTTAGAGAAAATACATATATAGGCGCGTTACTGAGGCATTTTATAGAGTATGCACTCTTGGAGGGTTTTGGGGGTACTCCTCCCTGTATGAGGCCAGGGTTGAAGCCCTGTGACAGAAAATGGCTTTGGGGCATTTCAAAGAGCTAAAATGAGACACAAAAACACGCAACTAAACACTTTCAGTTGCACTTTTCTTCAAAAATCAAAGTATATACTGTAAACCCGTCTTAAGCGGCCATTCAAAAAGACCAAAATTGAATCTCAAGATCCATTATCGCTTAATGCAGGTCAAACGCATTGCAGAATGCTCCAAGGGGAGCATTTTGCAATACGTTCGACCTTCATTTAGCTACCATTTGTCGTAAGATCGGTTTTTGTCAATTTTTGAGTGTCCGAGCTCTAGATGATAAATGTATTTAAATGACGTCTTATCCGGAACCACTGGTCCAAATTTAAAATAATTTCACAGAAATGTTCCTCATGATGTCCTCTGTCAAAATTGCACAAATGGTTTTGCTCCGCCGAAAAATGGTTGGTAGAGCTCAAGATAAGAAATATCTTCAAATGAAATCTCCTGAACCAGTGGTCCAAAATCAAAATAATTTCACAGAATTGCCCTCTACTTAAATTGACCAGAAGGTTCAGCTTGGCCGAACAAATGGCTACCAGAGCTAAAAATAGAAATATCTTTTTAATCATATCATATCTCCTTCGCCACAGGCCAATACATCATCTACTCATGTGTGAGGACACAGGTGAGCGATCCAGGGCCCGAGTGCCCTCTTGTTTTCGTGTGTTCTCAGGGGCGAAATTCGCCCCCATTCCCAATGGAATTTAGGTGACTTTTTTCCCAATTTGGAATATATCCCAGTCGAAGATTGCTATTTCTTATTATTTTTTTTTTTTTTTTTTTTTTGAAAATTGGCAGTTTCATTCAGTCAACACACACATACACTACATAGTGGCATTCTCCTTCAGTTTAATGGCAATAATATGTGTAATAGCTAATTTGTTTTATTGACCAAAAATGACATAATTGTGCACTATAATAAATTTCCTAATTTAGGGGTTTGCCGCGCTAATGTTCCCAATCTGAAAGGCCCTAGGGCCCCTTCCAAAAATTGCAAAAACATCACTGCATTAGCTATTCGCAGGCTGGGTAATTTTTCATACTTTTATTGTCGTCTGCTGGCTTTTTCAAAATTATTGTTTTCAAAAACAGTTTTCAGGAACACTATCGGAAGATCAGAGTGTCAAACGGTTTGGATCCAGATCAGCAATTTCCATGCTTTATTGTCGTCTGCTTACTTGGTTTTTCTTCAAAATTATTGTTTTCAAATAAAAAAAACTTTCAGGAACACTATATCAGAGTGTCAAACGGTTTGGATCCTGATCTGTCCCAACTGTTTGCAAAAATTATTGGCGTAGCCAGAACGCTGAAAGGGTTACGCACATCAAAAGGAGACTACTGGATCAAGCAGTGGTTCTCTTCAATTGCTTCCCTTTTCAAAATGGGAACTTCTCTTAAAGGAAAGAATTTGCTCCCTGAGGGAGCGAATTCTTCCCTTTTAAGAGCAGTTCCTTATACTTTAGAAAGTCACTTACAACATAAAGGGACATCACTTGAATGTTACTCTTTTAATACGCACGTGCGTATGTGCGTAATGGGAGCTACGCTAATGAAAATTATCAGCAGATGAGAAAAGTCGCCTCAGAGAATGTACGCTGCCATACATACAACTAATTATGCAACCATCATTATGTTATAGTCCTTACATACACGTATTGATTAGTTTACATGTAAGGAGTAATTAAACATTCCAATTTAGAGCTCCATGGGGAGTTATGATGTCACTTTGATCTATTCTTGCGTTTTATTGTTTCTTACAATACATAAAACGAGAGCAGCACTAACCGCTTTCCGATATGATTAGGTGAAAAGCAGATAAACAGATCAGACTCAATCGAGAAAGTCCAAAATTCGAGAATCGGATCAAGCCTCAGGCATACAAATGTACGTATGGCGCATTACGCGTAGTACTATCGAAGAAGCTCCATTTTGTTAGCCGGAACTGACGTCAGAAAAATTAGTTCTGTAGCATGTTCCACCACTCTGGATCCGCGCATGGACCATTTCACTATTAGACAGTGTGCCATGGGCGCTGCTTCCAGGCATGGATTCCTATGACCATGGTGGTGGAATGCACATACTGAATTATTCACTCGCCATATATAGTCAGCGATAAAGCTGCATTATAGTCAGCTTATTTCAAATAATCTGGTAAAACGGATCCTTCAAATGCGGGCTAACCCTTGTCCTGTCGAACCTGGATATAACCACTCTAAAACAATGTAAATCCAGATCATTTAGCTGATCAGGATCGACATAATTTGGCAACATGTGCACCCATGGTGATAAATATGAGTATGCAACCGGACTGCTTTCAAATAAGTATGTAAAACTATCAGCAGAACAATGCTCAAATCCTTATATGTTGGGTAATTTTGCAGTGTTGTCTGCAGATTTATACAGATATTTGTGTTCTAAAACAATAACTACAGGAATTCCACCAGAGACTCAGAAACATGTAGTTTCAATCCAGATCAGTTCCGAGGTTTTGTCGGGCCCGATTTGGTTCCTGGCTGTTTATGAAGTTTATCAGCAGACTAATAAAGTCGCAACTTACAGGGAAAGAGTTAAACCACGGAATAAAGGGATCCATAGGGAATTGTTGTACGCAATAAATGGACAGAAATCAGGAAACAAAACTATAAAGCGGAAAAACATATCCTGTCATTCCCATTTACAGATTTAACCAACCATATATTCGATGTTATAAGTATTTAATGATCGTCTTTACATGAGCCATGACATATGATTTCCAACAATGTGACATTTTGACGAGTGTAGACCCAGACGAGCCTGTATAGGCCCCTTTAAGCTTAGAAACTCCAAATGGTGTTCAGTCAATAGCTTAACATTCACAGAATATCCAAGCGGCTAGCAAAGGCTCTGATCAGACTGCGCGTATGCGCAGGCTGGTCTGAGCCTTTGCTGGTCGCACATACCACATTGTTGGAAATCTTATGTTGCGGCTCATTGACAGATTTAACCAACCATTATTCGATGTTATAAGTATTTAATGACCCTCGTTACATAGTGGTTGAGAATCTTTTGACACGCAGCATTAGAAAACATCGCATTCTCTACTTTCGTAATCAAGACAGAATATCGCCCCTAAAACTGACTTTTTTGTCTAAGAGAAACGTATGAAAGTTTTCCTAGACAGCTAGCATACAGATTCCGGCCGTTCTGCGATTTTCTGACAAATTACAGAAACTATGCAAAATAAACCAACATTAAAACGATAAACACGGGAGTAATCACTTCAACAATTTGATTAGCCTATAACTCCGACCCTACAACCACTTTTTCGTTTTGGAGTATTTCGATCAGCAGTGTCCTATATTACAAAATATAGACCACTGTTTTCAGTCAACCAAGAGCAAGAGCGATATTTCCATAACACGCACTTACGAGATTCCTGGATCACTTGCCATATCCATTATGACAGGAAATTGTAACCTACCAACCAGCAAACATGTACAATCTCGAGCCACTGTCGGCCCATCACTGAAATGGAATTTGAATTTCGTTTGGCTGGATGGCTGAATGTGGTCCGCTTTTTATATGCATACAAAGAGCAGTTTCATAATAGCTTTCTCGCAGAGTGACAAGCACCTTCGCAAGCCAAGGGTAGTTAGTTCCCTTAGTTCCAAATGCGTATGCATCTTTACAAGCCAAGTGTACTACTAGTAAGTCCACTTAGTTCCATATGCGAATGCAACTTCACAAGCCACGGGTACTAAGTCAACTTCGTTCCATATACGTATGCAAGCCAAGGGTGAAGGTACTAAGTCCACTTCGTTCCGTATGCGTATGCATCTTCGAAAGCCCACTTCGTTCCGTGCGTATGCATCTTCGCAAGCCAAGCGTACTACTAGTAAGTCCACTTCGTTCCATATGCGTATGCATCTTCGCAAGCCAAGGGTACTAAGTCCACTTCGTTCCATGAACGTAGGCAAGCCAAGGGTGAAGGTACTAAGTCCACTTCATTCCGTATGCGTATGCATCTTCGCAAGCCAAGGGTACTAAGTCCACTTCGTTCCATATGCGTATGCATCTTCGTAAGCCAAGGGTACTAAGTCCACTTCGTTCCATAAACGTAGGCAAGCCAAGGGTGAAGGTACTAAGTCCACTTCGTTCCATATGCGTATGCATCTTCGCAAGCCCACTTCGTTCCGTGCGTATGCATCTTCGCAAGCCAAGGGTACTAAGTTCACTTCGTTCCATATGTGAATGCATCTTCACAAGCCAAGGGTACTAAGTCCACTTCGTTCCATATACGTAGGCAAGCCAAGGATGATGGTACTAGGTCCACTTCGTTCCGTATGCGTATGCATCTTCGCAAGCCCACTTCGTTCCGTGCGTATGCATCTTCGCAAGCCAAGGATACTGAGTTCACTTCGTTCCATGTGCGTATGCATCTTCACAAGCCAAGGGTACTAGGTTCACTTCGTTCCGTGCGTATGCATCTTCGCAAACCAAGAGTACTGAGTTCACTTCGTTCCATATGCGTATGCATCTTCACAAGCCAAGGGTACTAAGTCCACTTCGTTCCATAAACGTAGGCAAGACAAGGGTGAAGGTACTAGGTCCAATTCGTTCCGTACGCGTATGCATCTTCACAAGCCCATTTCGTTCCGTGCGTATGCATCTTCGCAAGCCAAGGGTACTGAGTTCACTTCGCTCAATGTGCGTATGCATCTTCGCAAGCCAAGGGTACTAGGTTCACTTCGTTCTGTGCGTATGCATCTTCGCAAACCAAGAGTACTGAGTTCACTTCGTTCCATATGCGTATGCATCTTCGCAAGCCAAGGGTACTAAGTCCACTTCGTTCCATAAACGTAGGCAAGCCAAGGGTGAAGGTACTAGGTCCAATTCGTTCCGTACGCGTATGCATCTTCGCAAGCCCATTTCGTTCCGTGCGTATGCATCTTCGCAAGCCAAGGGTACTGAGTTCACTTCGTTCCATGTGCTAATGCATCTTCGCAAGCCAAGGGTACTAGGTTCACTTCCTTCCATATGCGTATGCATCTCCGCAAACCAAAAGTACTAAGTCCACTTCGTTTCATGTGCGTATACATTTTCGCAAGACAAGGGTACCAAGTTCACTTCGTTCCATATGCGTATGCATTTTCGCAAGACAAGGGTACCAAGTTCACTTCGTTCCATATGCAATGCAACTTCACAAGCCAAGGGTACTAAGTTCACTACGTAATATATGCGAATACATCTTCGCAAGCCAACGGTACTAAGTTCTCTTCGTCCCATATGCGTGTGCATCTTCGAAAGCCCACTTCGTTCCATATGCGTATGCATCTTCGCTAGTCAAATAATATAAATGGTACTAAGTCCACTTTGCTCCGTACGCGTATTTCGCAAGCCAATGGTACTAAGTCCACTTAGTTCCGTACGCGTATTTCGCAAGCCAATGGTACTAAGTCCACTTCGTTCCGTACGCGTATTTCGCAAGCCAATGGTACTAAGTCCACTTCGTTCCATATGCATACGCATATGGAACGAAGTGAACTAGAATCCTCCGCTTGCGAAGATGAGTGACAAGAAAAAAAGGAACAAGAAATGAGATATCTGTTGTATTTTTATCTTAATGGATATAATTACATTTGCATGATATGACAGCTGTTAAATTAAAAGTATCGACTATGTTCTAAGATAACTTTGTACATGTCAATCAACGTAGTAAAAAAGACACATAGTTTGAAGTTGAAGCCATTGATGAGCTTGCATCTAAGCATAAGGCAGCATTTCACCAGGACCTGTACTGTTTAACCAATCTGGGCAATTTCGCAGGCATATTCTTTCTTTAGAAATGAATACAAGTTAGACTGGCTCCAGTCCTTAAAACAATTTTCATCAATGTGTCATATCATATACTTGAAGTCAGTCTAACTCTGATGGCTCTGTTTTAAAACAGAGCCATCAGAGTTAGACTCGATACAAGTATATGATATGACACATTGATGAAAAATTGTTTTAAGGACTGGAGCAAGTCTAAATACTAGTGTATGTCATAAGGAATATTTGCAAGGTGTAACACCTGTCCTAGTTCTGTAAACTCCAGTCTAAACTGAGATAAGACTAGATATATGAAATCAAATTATACTGAATGAAGAGTAAAGTAAAATTGACAAAAACATCAAGGTCTATGCACTTTATTTTCCAGTCTGCGCTTTTATTGTTCGCATCCAAAACAATCAGGTAGGTGTAAGTTAGATTTCCAAATGACTAGACATGACAGTAAACATGCGCGTTTTAGGGCAAACAGTAACATTATTTAGCATCATTTGGCAATACTAGGCAAGTAAGAGGAGAGCTATTAACGTGGATGAGTGACATTTCTGACAAATTGTCAGGAACTCTAAATAGAGGTTGCCACTTCTGTCGACCTATTGATGCGAAAGACGAAACACAAGCTGCCATTTCTGACATACCAAATATCGTACTATAAATGGGCCTCGTCGCGAGAAAACCTGTCTTCGGGGTGTCCGAAAAAGCGAGTTTCAAATCAGTCTCCTCAGCTACAGAGACTAGCTAGAAAGTTGAAATTTCATTTATGGCAAGTTTACATATGATACTTTCCAAAAAGCGAATAACAAAGGCGCTGATCAGACTGCGCGAATGCGCAGGCTGGTCTGCGCCTGTGTTGTTCGCAAACCCCCGAAGACAGGTTTTCTCACGTCGAGGCCCAAATGATATAAGTCAAAAAGCCTATGAAATAATTCTTCTGGGCGAAGTACTTTTGAAGTACAAGTCACGTCTCCAACAAAGGCCTCGACAGACCAGCCTGCACATTCGTACCGTCTATCAGCGACATCTGTTTTGCTGTTTTGGTAGATGGAACACTTATACTCGAAAGCCAGGTTGCTTGTTTGGTGGCGACGCGCCCATTAAACATTTTAACATTATAGGGAAGGCATATGTCCATATTTGCATCAACCTTTGTGTACATCCACGTAAAGTGTACGAGACATGAAACCTGTTGAATTTTGCACAGGTTTCATATTTGATTTTGACAGCAATATATGTACTTTTCAATGTATTCCTTTATTCCGTAGGCTATTTTTAGATCATTACATCATTTTTTTATTTTTAGACAACATTGAAAAAAATCAAGAACAATCTATAATAAAGTTTTGAATAATTTTGAATATATTATGGAAAATGCAGCATTTTCTCCAAAATTTGAAAATATCATGGAAAATGGAACATACGAGTATGCTCCTTCGAAATTTGAAAATATTATGAAAAAATAAGGCATTTGCTCTTTTGAAATTTTGAAAATATTATGAAAAATGGAGCATTTGCTCCTTTGAAATTTTGAAAATATTATGAAACATGGACAATTGTGTTTTTACTCATAGAAAATCACGATTTTGGTAGGAAGCGCGGCCCGCGTTTTTAATTGTTCAGTGACATTGTTCGTGTTTGTTTTTGTTTTTTTGTTGTTGTTTTTTACTGAAAAGGACGAGTCTCCGCATTGGACCACACATTGTAATATGCTTGCGGCGCTCACGCCGCAAGCATTTGATGGAATAGTGACACCGTCTAGCTGGTTGTCTATTTATATAATCTAACTAACTTCAAGGACTTGTGGGAAGGAGTCGTTAACGGAACCACTATACCGCTAAACGGTCGTGTGTAGGGGAACAAGATAGTTCACCGACAGGGGTAACGCTAAACCTTTACGCGTAAAGGGCTCATTTTTAATCTAGCGAAAAGGACTTTTATCATTGCTAAACTGTTTCTTAGGTCTATGTATGTTTAATAATATTTTGAAAATGAAGTTAAGGGAGATAAAAAAAACTGCAAAACGTGAGTTTAGATCCGTTTCAAATGAAATACAGTTATGTACAGCCTGGGTACAGGTTATGAGTGCAGACATTCCTATGAAAATGATGTTTGAAATCACACCGAGTGTTAATTTAAATGTATACCATGTATACAGAGGGGATATTCGACAATTGGAGACAGTCTGGACAGCCTGAATATGCTAAGAATTAGTAGTGGTCTGCATCTTTTTGATTGCATATGGTTATATATTTGAAAGTAATCAAATAGGCAAGCTCTCCTTTTATTTTACCTTGCTTCTTATTAACAAAGTTGTTTTATTATATTTTTATGATTTAATTTTATTTATTTATATATTTTAGCTTTGCTGCGAGAAGCGAATACTGTATATCTCTATAATAACATTCATAATTCTGTGATACGTATTTAAGAATGGGCAGACTCTGTACCTTGTATCCAGATGTAATTGAAGCTATTCTATATTTCTGCGATGTTTGTCAATTAAAGCGAACAGAGAACAGAAACTTCATTGACCCTTAAACGACCACAAAAAAATGCAGAGGATTTTTTTCTCAATTTTTTTTTTCTGTTTTAAAAAAAGAAACAAGGCTTGATATTGCATGTGAATCATCTGATTCAGATGAAATATCAAGCCTTGTTTGCTACTATATTTGAAGAAAGACGCCACACAAAGTCTCCTCTGATTGAGTAGGAATTGCACTTTAAGGGTTGAAATGCACAGATGCTGTATCAAAGCTTGGCCCGAATCTACCGCATATGCTGGATCAAACAGAAATCTCGAAGAAATCATTTCCATGTTTTCAATTATACGGGATCTACTTGGCTAAATAACTCGTCATTAAGGCAATGCCAAGAGGGCGGGAAATGCTAAATTGATTAAGTACTGTCATTGGAAAAGGGAGGTTCATAGTCCACGACCAAATATTTAACGTGGAATTGACGTAAAATCAGCTAGACTATTAGTCGAAGGTCCAATTCACACAGGACATCGTATATCGGGAATTCGCTCTTCTGAGTGGTGCGTGACATGGCGTTCTAAGAGGTCCCGCACCACTCTGACTTGAGTTGTATTTGAGCTCGAACCCAGTATGTACTGGGTCCGAGGTTTGGGACGTGAAATAATTGATCTTGAATTGAATCGTTCGTTCCCTTTGTTTTATAGTGTTCCAGTGGTATATTTTAATGCGGGAGCGCAGTGGCTCAATGGTAGAGTGCTTAACCCGAGACCAAGAGGCCGCGGGTTCGAGCCTCACTGGCGTCACTGCGTTGTGGTCCTTGAACAAGACACATTTATCCTAGCTTAGTACTGGTTCAAACCAGGAAGACCCGTCCCTGTTTAACTGAAAGATTGTTGATGGGACGTAAAGAATCAAATCAAACAAATATTTTAATGCAAAGGTTTTAGTGAATTATCTTTAATTCAGTTCACCTCTTCAATATCATTAGCTTGTAGATTATTGCCAGACAAAACAAAAACAAATTTGCAAGAAGAGGAGAACAGTAGTATCTATTGAAATAACAACGATCTATCTATATAGTTTTGAACCAATAGATAATATATTTATCGGTTGTCCAGAAGCGAAAATAATGTTTCTTATTAAAAATCAAATGAAGCGAGACTGTTGTATTAAATGTTCAGTAAGTTGTTTTATTATAAGTTTATGAGGTAAGCGAGTACAAACGATTTGTCCGACGGCTAAGTACTTTCCAGACCAAGCGCTTTGTCCATAGCTCAAAACGGCCAAATTGCTCTAAATTTTCAAAGCTCTATAAGAGGCGCATCTGGACTCCTCGCTGGGTGAGTCACGCTTATCTGGTATTGCTCTCGTTCTTGTAGCTCAGAGACTTGTAGGACAGATTAATTCATAACTCATGATTACTCTCTTGCTCGGCCTTTCGTTTGTCCTAAAAAGGGATAGTATGCGGCGAAATTCACAGAATCAGATCAGACTGTATACAGTGCACAATCCGATTGGAATCAATATCTCTCACATACTATTGTTTCTGTTATCTGCAATCTACTCCAGACTTTGAGCGAAACTCGCGCAAGTATAAGTCTAATCTGGCTGAATTCGGTACGCCCGCACAGCACTTTCTTTGATGCGGATGATACGAGGCCAATTGTGTCTGAATCATTAGGGTCATTTGTAGCTGCAATGTTTTACAAACACTAATGAAATGGACCTGTCCATGAGATAATGGACTTATCGCACGTATTACACGTGCATGTCCACCCATGGGCGTAGCAACCGTATAGGCAAAAACGCATTTGCATACACTAATGGGATTATTCTATCACTGTTCTGAAGGTTTTTGAGCTATACGCATACAAAATGTGTGTGGAAAAGCAGTTCTAATGTGTCTAATTCCAATTTTGGTAGGGTTTATATATGATGGCATTATCTGCTCTAAGACTCCCTTTATAGAGGGTTTTAGTACCAAGGACGCCCTGATCATATAAGATTTAGTATTGTCCACCGTTACCAAAAATATGCTTAACATGGCAAATAGCGCAGACCTTGATGAGACGCCGCGTTTTGCGGCGTCTCATCTGGATCTACGCTAATTGTAAATGTCACCCTTTTTGGATTTTTTTGCACAAATGCATAAACCACGTCCCCACAATTGCGTACATTAAATTTTAGCCAAGCTAGGCTCCTGCCAACTGTCCAGTGGATCTACATGTAGGTGTCTGGTTGTTGATCTGCCTTTTCAACTTCTTCACTGCTCAGTGCGTGCAAGGAGCGAGAGCTCAGACGAGACAGCGCGAAAGCGCTGGCTCGTCTGAACTCTCGCTCCTCGCTACATGATAATTTTCAAAATCACGAGACCAGAGGCGGGTTCAACAATGCAAGCGCTTTCAAGCGCTCGTTGTACTGATGCCAGGCTTTACACATTGCAAAGAAAGATAGGTACCAGAACAAAGAGCGCCCGCGAGCCCTCGCATCTGCCTCAAATAATATACACAGTGCCATTGTGGGGAGCCATGTAGGCTGTCTTTGAATATGGGCGAATGAGTTCATACAAAATTTGAGCTAAGAAAATCAGCATGACTTTTTTGGCTGTAAATGTGAATCCAACATGTGTTTATATCCTTTTTTAGAAAAGAAATGCCCTTTTAGCAAAAACTAGCTCCAGGAATGCTATAAATCAATAAGCAAATCGTTAAAACAATGAGCGTTTTTGTTGCAAAAAAACTTTATATGGGACCATGTGACCACGCGATGTCCCTGTACATTTTGTCGGTGACATGAATCACGGTTCACGCTTTGTCGCTGCTTACAAACCATACGTACGGGTTTATGTCTATGGCTTGAATTATTTGTTGCAGGTGCTCTCTCTCTCTCTCTCTCTCTCTCTCTCTCTCTCTCTCTCTCTCTCTCTCTCTCTCTCTCTCTCTCTCTCTCTCTCTCTCTCTCTCTCTCTCTCTCTCTTGCGTCATCACCAGATGTTACAGTTACCGCTGCAAGCACTGCGCACACATCATCTATTTTTAATCA
This sequence comes from Loripinus fragilis, assembly GCA_964019695.1. Lineage (NCBI taxonomy): Eukaryota > Metazoa > Mollusca > Bivalvia > Lucinida > Lucinidae > Loripinus > Loripinus fragilis. The sequence continues at coordinate 62,064,760 of OZ026524.1, read as the reverse complement.
TGGCAGGTTGCATGTCTCTTTATTTGCTCAGTTTGGAATGATAAATCCCTCTGGCACGGAAAATAATCAACCGAATCCACCCTAAATATTTGCACACGTTATTAACGCATTACCACAAAAAGCCCATGTCATTCATACCAGTTCATTTGACTGTCTTGATTGGGTGTTACCGTGACTGTTGTGCTGGAATAGCAAACAGTAAGACCCCACGCTCAGACTGCTCCTTTTAGGAGCAGTCTGAGCTGGGTTTTGACTGTTTGTTCTATCCTATCTGTCCGTATATTCAGTATAAATATGGCGATGTAGAACTACAAACGTATTTATGGACAGATAAGGGACTTTGACAGACATGTGCGTAGTTACCATATACGCAAAAACGTATTTGCGTACACTTTTGAACCAAAATTATGGGATTATTCTATCCCAGTTATGAAGGGATTTTAATGATACGCATAAAAAAATGAGTGGAAAAGCAATTCTTATGTGGCTAATTCCAATTTTGGAAGTGGTTATATATGATGGCATTTTCTGGTCTAAGACCCAAAGGATTAAGCACCCATTAACGAAGTGAAAGAGGTCCTGATTCATATAAGATTTAATATCGTCAAGCGTTACCAAGAATGTGCTAAACATGGCAAATAGCGTAGACGCTGATGAGACGCCGCATATTGCGGCGTCTCATCTGGGTCTGCGCTATTTGTAAATGCTCCCTTTTTGGAATTTTCTACATGCATTAACCACATTCCCACAAATGCGTACATTGAATTTTACGCAAGCCACGCCCCTGACAGATATACGAACACCCAAGACCGAGATCAGCAACGCTACCGCACCATGATCATCGTCAAGCCGTGGTTATATTTCTCTTTGTCCAATGTTTTGATTAGAGTATATAGCAAATCTTAAATCAGACAGTGCATATTTGCCATCTGAACCTAGGAACTTCTAATTGGCTATTTTGTCTACCGTGAGAATTCTGTAGACAATCTCAGTCATTTCCTGTCTGTTTCTAGGTTGCTAGATAGAGCTTCGCAACGCTCTACGCTATCTGTAATGCTTAATATTTGACTTTCAGAGAAAACATCACTTGGTTCAAATTGAATCTACTGTGTGGAAACAAACTCAGTGATATCTAGCATTTGTGCATACAATGTACATTATACATTTGTGCACATATAACAGATGCATCTCGAGGGTAGAAACTTGTATACTTTAAATCCCGAAAAGCCAGGCCGCGTAGCGCAGTCGGTAGCGTGTCTGTCTACAGATGCGTGTTTGCCTGCAGATTCAGGGGTCGCGAGTTCGATCCCGGCCCGGTCCCATACTTTCGTGGAGATTGATCGTGAAATAATTTCTACGGTCATTCTGCTCCCTTCCGCTGATTCATTCAAGAAGGGTTGTTGTCAGTTACAAGCGAAAGTATGTGCACAAATTACTGGTTAACCGCTTGTTCAAGCCTGCCCAGGAAAAAGTGTGCTGATTTAATACCGTCCCGCAATGACCATAGCTGTTGACTTGGGACGTAAAGCAACAAAACAAACAAACAAAAGCCCGAAAAGGGTATTTTGGCAAAAACGGGGAAGACCCAAATAAAATGCCGCAAAATGACAAATAGTATTTAATGCTGACAATTGCTTTCAGAGTAGGAGATGCTTCAATTTCTTCATTGACATCGTTTCTGTGTCTACTCATAGCTGAAATTTTGGCTTGTGGCATAAGGGAAATCAGCCACGGCTCCTGGCGAGCATGCATGTTTTGACGGCATTTTATTGTAACCTTTTTTTTTCTCGGACACCTAACAGTCATTCCTGTTAAAGTAGTTCGAATTCTGATCACTGATTTCAGAGCAGATCCTCAGCCTCATATTCCACGCCATTGGCGGCCATGGCATGCTTTCTTTGGATCATTCAAATTCCTCAGACTTAAAATGTCATCTCCATATGGAGTGGCACTATTATACATGCGACCGCAATATTGTTGCAGCCGTTCACTGTTAGAGAGAGACAGAGAGACAGAGAGACAGAGATACAGGGAAGGAAAGAGAGACCTCTGATAAACCATTAATAATGTATAAACTCTGCTAACAAGGTGAACATCATAAAATGTCGTCTCGATAATGTAATATAATGCATAAATCATGAATGAGTTGTCCCCTGAGAGTTGTAATAACTATAAAGAAGAGTTAAAGAAACCAGTACAGCGCACAAGCTCGGATGAACTGTAGATCGTTAATGAAGTGCTCCTATAAGATGCCTACAACACTTGTTGGCATTTTAACATTTATGAACATGATTTTTCTGCTCAGTTGTGGTGAGCATGACAGAAGTTTTACGGTTTGCTTGATTTCTATTATAATGTTCTTGTTATCAGTAACTCTGTCTTCGATATTTCCGACCAAGTTAGACTTAAAGACCTAAATTCTGAGACAATAAAAATGGTACCACTGTCTGATGGCTTTTCCAGGCATGTCAAAGGCTATTCTCATTCTCGCGAGACCTTACGATACCTCATCTAGATCTCTCGCATTTCGCCCTTTGCATCATGGGTAACTAGCGATATTTGGCTAGTCCCGTTCAAATCTCGCACTGCGGTAGTGACAGAATTAATTGTTAAAAATAGCAAAAAGTTAAATTTTTGACAGTTTATCATTTCTCTTTTAGTCAATATTTTCTGGATGTAAAGCTCCGAGTCACGCAAGCAGTGATCGCATAATATATTTTTAATATAAATGGCGGCCCAATCCCAGTGTGCACCGAGCGAAAGGCGACAGGTTTGTTCGTGCTAGCGGACTTCCTGTGCGACATTGAGGCTATTCTATATGAGGTGATTATGGCTTCCTTACAGGGGCAATAAAGTGGTTCAATGAAGGGTTTAAGTACTTTGCGATAAAATATTGATATTTATCTTAGTGAAGGAAATTGTGCTGTATACAGGTAAGTCCCCTCTTGAGGCCCCTTTAATCATGTGAGATACTTAAATTAATCCTTAGCTCAATTGGACAGGAATATAGGTCTTTAACCAAGTCTCCTCAGGTACAGAGACTAGCTAGAATCTTAACCCTTAAAGCGCCAAGAAAAAAATACATCTGAAAATGTCGTCTGCTGAAGTCGTCTGCTGCAAATAATTGCCTAACATTACTGACGAATTAAGTATAGAAGCAAAAAGCGTGGACCCAGAACAGACTGCTCCTATAGCTGCACTCTGATGTTTGCCATAGAGGCTTCTTAAACATTTCAGCAGACGAGACTGCAAAGCAGACGCCTTTCGTTGCGATTGGCGCATTAAGGGTTAAAATATTGCATGCAGCAAGTATAACCATCGTACTTTTTAGAGAGTGAATAACAAAGGCGCTGACCAATCTTTGTGGATACGCAGGCTGGTCTGTACTTTTGTTGTTCGCATGCATCAATGTCAGCTTTTCTCGTAACCATGGTGACGAAGTCCATATGTCACCAGGCTTGTCTTATCACAATGAACGTTCGGCGTTCGTATTATGTTTGTTTCATATGAAACTGGACGAAGAGTAAAGGCGTACGGTCCTGTACTTTTTAGATCCGAATTTGTTTTATGCCATACAAAATCCTTCCTCGGGCAACGTGCGTGCTGCAGAAAATATCAAATTGAATATTTGTAGCCTAACGTATGTCTAATCAAGAAATTGATGAGGAACGTCTGGTCACAGCAAAGCTATGAAGCTATATGAGCCACGGCATGAGATTTCCAACATTTTGACATTTTTACAACTGTAGACTCGGACGAGCCTCTGCAGCCTCCTTTTAAGCTTAGAAACTCCAAATGGTGTTCAGTCAGTAGCTAAACAATCATAGAACACTCAAGCGACTAGCAAAGGCTCTGGGCAGACTGCGCGTATGCGCAGGCTGATCTGAGGCTTTGCTGGTCGCACATACCACATTGTTGGAAATCTCATGCACTGGCTCATATGCGTTTGAACAATGTCAATACTCAGATAAGTGTGCGCATAGAGGCCCCATATATTGCATTGATCTAACACTATGGAAAGTATTTAGAAGCGAAAAAAACAAACGATAAAACCGAATGATCTATTGCTGGTTAGAGAATTTGTAATCGAAACTATTACTAAACGATATACAGGGTAAACACATTTAGAGTTGATGCCAGTGCAGATATTGTATACGAAGCCTCCATTTTGAAGGCCACTGATATTCTTGCACACCGGATAAGGACATCTGAGATTTTACCCTGGAATAGAAAATCTTATTATACCCATGTCATCTTACCCAGGCTGTCACGCGAATGCTGTACAGTGGTGGTATTGGAGGCCGTCACTTGACGTGACGTCATTGTTATGTTTAAGTGTTTAACAGTTGTACCTGTTATTGTTTTAGTGGAATTTCCCACTATTTTGAATTGGACCAGTAGCATCTCAACGATTTCAGGAACTTCTGGGAGCTTTTTTTTAAACTTAAAATGCGCAATAGTGAACCAATATTAGTGTGAGGATAGGATAGAAAAAACAGTCACTCGGAATAACCATTTGCATTTCTCGACAAATCTCGTGATGCCAAACGGCGATTCTTGGGACGGATTTTTCTATTATCACGGATTCTTATAGTTGTAGTTATACTTGTAAATCCCGAGTTCTCTCTCTTGAATGTTTACAGCTAGCATTATTTTATCGTGATTGTGGCAGGTCTGATAGTGTTACTGCTGTTGTAGTTACACTTGTAAATCCCGAGCTCTCTCTCTCTTGAATGTTTACAGCTAGCATTATATTATCGTGATTGTGGCAGGTCTGATAGTATCACTGCTGTTGTAGATTATACTTGCAAATCCAGAGTTCTCTCTCTTGAATGTTTACAGCTAGCATTTTTTTTTGTGATTGTGGCAGGTCTGATAGTTTTACTGCTGTTGTAGCTATACTTGTAATTCCTGAGTTCTCTCTCTTGAATGTTTACAGCTAGCATTATTTTATTGTGATTGTGGCAGGTCTGATAGTGTTACTGCTGTTGTAGTTATACTTGTAAATCCCGAGTTCTCTCTCTTGAATGTTTACAGCTAGCATTATTTTATCGTGATTGTGGCAGGTCTGATAGTTTACTGCTGTTGTAGTTATACTTGTAAATCCGGAGTTCCCTCTCTTGAATGTTTTCAGCTAGCATTATTTTATCGTGATTGTGGCAGGTCTGATAGTTCTACTGCTGTTGTAGCTATACTTGTAATTCCTGCGTTCTCTTTCTTGAATGTTTTCAGCTTGCATTATTTTATTGTGATTGTGGCAGGTCTGATAGTTTTACTGCTGTTGTAGTTATACTTGTAAATCCCGAGTTCTCTCTCTTGAATGTTTACAGCTAGCATTATTTTATCGTGATTGTGGCAGGTCTGATAGTTTTACTGCTGTTGAATCTTTACTTGTAGTTCCTGAGTTCTATCTCTTGAATGTTTTCAGCTAGGATTATTTTATCGTGATTGTGGCAGGTCTGATAGTGTTACTGCTGTTGTAGTTATACTTGTAAATCCCGAGTTCTCTCTCTTAAATGTTTACAGCTAGCATTATTTTATCGTGATTGTGGCAGGTCTGATAGTTTTACTGCTGTTGTAGTTATACTTGTAAATCCCGAGTTCTCTCTCTTGAATGTTTACAGCTAGCATTATTTTATCGTGATTGTGGCAGGTCTGATAGTATCACTGCTGTTGTAGTTATACTTGTAATTCCTAAGTTCTCTCTCTTGAATGTTTTCAGCTAGCATTATTTTATCGTGCTTGTGGCAGGTCTGATAGTATCACTACGGTTGTAATTATACTTGTAATTCCTGAGTTCTCTCTCTCTTGAATGTTTTCAGCTAGCACTATTTTATCATGATCGTGGCAGGTCTGATAGAATCACTGCTGTTGTAGTTATACTTGTGACTCCTGAGTTCTCTCTCCTGAATGCTTACAGCTAGCACTATTTTATTATGATTGTGGCAGGTCTGATAATATTACTGCTGTTGTATTTATAATTGTAATTCCTGAGTTCTCTCTCTTGAATGTTTTCAGCTAGCATTATTTTATCGTGATCGTGGCAGGTCTGATAGTATAACTACTGTTGTAGTTATACTTGTGATTTCTGAGTCCTCTCTCTTGAATGTTTTCAGCTAGCATTATTTTATCGTGAGTGTGGCAGGTCTGATAGTATTACTCCTTTTGCAATTATACTTGTAAATCCTGAGTTCCGTCTCTTGAATGCTTTCAGCTAGCATTATTTTATCGTGATCGTGGCAGGTCTGATACTTGTAAATCCTGAGTTCCGTCTCTTGAATGTTTTCAGCTAGCATTATTTTATCGTGCTTGTGGCAGGTCTGATTGTGTTACTGCTGTTGCAATTATACTTGTAACTCCTGAGTTATTTTCAGCTAGCATTATTATATCGTGATTGTGGCAGGTCTGATAGTGTTACTACTGTTGCAGTTATTCTTATAACTCCTTAATTTTTCTCTCTCGGATGTTTTCTTCCAAAGTTATTTTAGAGAAATGAATAGTTCAACTAGCAATGTCGAGTCTATAAATTTTATTAGCCAAAGGTACCTATGATAGCTGTATCTTTCACCATCGAATGTGGTATCCATCTCGTACCCAGTAAATGTGTAAATGCTGTGATGACTTACTGAGCAAGCCATGTGCGAATCCAGAGGGGGGACAGGGGGTCCGGACCCCCCCCCCCTTGAAAAATCACAAAAATATAGGGTTTCTAAGCAATACTGGTCCAGATCCCCTGAAAATCACAAAGCTACCAAGCCAGCATTCAATGTTGAGCCATCATCGGTCCGCCAGCGAAACGCCATTTAAATGGCGTTTCGCTGGCGGGCCGATGATGGCCCTCTTTTAGTGCTATTTGGACCCTCTCTGCCCTCATCAAAAAAAAAACGCTGCCAGAGTTGGACCCCCTCTGGCAAACATTTCTGGATGCAGGTTTTTATTTCCTGAGAATTGGCTCGAAAGATTGGTATTGGTTGTCCATATGCAAAGTCAAACAATACAGAGCTGAGCAAATAAAAAGATGAATTAAATTCTCTCTTGGTATAGTGTCTCTGTCAAATATGAGTAATTGCCTAGCACCCCCATACATTGAGATGCATATTAATACATATCGTTTTAAAATCGATTGCATATTGGCCTAGTAGTAGTCATTGAGAATGCCAATTCACTTGATTACAGAAACGGCAGCATAAATTATTTCAAAACATTGCCAATCCACGTATTGACATCCTTTTTGTTGGCATCCTTTTTTGAAGGAAGCCTACTTATTTGTTATATTGGACGTATTGGTATACCTATCTTTCTTTTTTAATCTAATGAAGGGACACAACTCTTGTACAGCTATAAATATTTTACAGGCTTAAGTAACCAGCCAGTCTTAACTGTTGAGCTTGGATTAAAGACGCAATTAAGAGATGTAAGGAAAAAAAAACAATACCAATAACGACAAGGCCAGTCTAGTATTGATATCTCGATCTAGATGGCATGGTTTAAACCGCGCTAAAGACTTGGATGGACCGGAATGATAGGGATTCTTCTCTACATTTCACATTTCTAGTGGAAGTGGTGGGAAAGACGGAAAAAATGACGATACAGCGTTAATGAAATGGTAACCTATTTGGCGTACGAGTATATACTAGGCCAAAAAAGAAACGCCGCATATAAAACATACATTGTATATGGGTGTCCTTCACCAATCTCTCGCAAACGATTTGTCACAGTTTGAGAGCTGATTCTTGGATTATGAGTTTCTGGGGTTGTCCTAGCTATCATTGTCACCGAACGAAATTGATTCACCAGTTTAAAGCTACCTTTTTATCGAGCTTAACGTCGCGTCATTATGGCGATGACGTCATGAATGCGCACGGTCTGACATTGTTCCAATTTGTCAGAACGTTTTCTAAGACGTTCAATCATCCTTGCATGGCATTGAAATCGTTGGGCTATCACCGATGGCGTCACGTTAGCTTGTAAGATTCTTATCGCCTTTTCGCGTTCAACATGTGTCCGTTTGGGCATCGTAAATTAGCAATCTGTAACTTTTAATTTTAAATTTTTAAAATGTTTTCAAGCATATTGGATATTAGACTAGTGATTTCAGTAGTTATTACATGTGTAAATCTAAATAAAATGAATGTGCACGTGAAAAACTGGAAAATAAAAAGACAGCCATTACACTGGTTTAGGTTGACTGAGCTCAATAAAACAATGGGGAAGATGTGTGGCAGGAATAGTAGCGAAACATAGATAGCAGATGAAATTTTGTAACTCTCGTTTAACGCGCAATATTTTAAATCTTTATATGCGGCGTTTCTTTTCTGGCCTAGTATATGTATCCAATAAAAATAATTGTATCTCGGGTAACGGGTCTTAAAACTTTAGGTAGGGTAGGCAGGCACATTTTTTAAAATATTTTTTCTGGAAAAAAAATTATGCACATTCTGAAAGCAAGTTCGCCTTTCAAAATACATAAAATTATATATTTTTCCAGAAAACCTAAAAAAATCCTAAGTTTCACCAGTACATTTAGATAGGGTCGGGTTACCCTAAACACAGATAATTTTTTTTTGGCCTCATGGAGTAATGTAGATATACTTAAAAAGAGCACCAGCTTCATATAGGTCGGCTTGCGTGAGCGATAACAGATATGATCGCCGGGGTATACGTTGTGTCTCGAAAGAACATAAAGTGTTTATTGGCTTCAAGGTTTATTAGACTGTATTTGGCTACGATCAGCAACCATTGGCACTTTCAATTATTGGCTGAAATATAGCTGAGGCCCACAAAACTAGTATTTGGCTACGTTCAGCAGCCATTTACACCTGTAATTATTGTCTGAAATATAGCTGAGGCCCGCAAAACTTGTATTTGGCAACGTTCAGCAGTCATTGACAACTGTAATTATTGTCTGAAATATAGCTGAAGTCCGCAAAACTTGTATTTGGCTACGTTCAGCAACCATTGCCACCTGTAATTAGTGTCTGAAATATAGCTGAGGTACGCAAAACTTGTATTTGGCTACGTTCAGCAACCATTGCCACCTGTAATTAGTGTCTGAAATATAGCTGAGGTATGCAAAACTTGTATTTGGCTACGTTCAGCAGCCATTGGCACCTGTAATTTTTGTCTGAAATATAGCTGAGGTCCGCGAAACTTGTATTTGGCTACGTTCAGCAACCATTGGCACTTGCAATTATTTTCTGAAATATAGCTGAGGCCAGCAAAACTTTTATTTGACTACGTTCAGCAGCCATTGGCACCTGTAGTTATTGTCTTAAATATAGCTGAGGTCTGCGAAACTTGTATTTGGCTACGTTCAGCAGCCATTGACACCTGTAATTATTATCTGAAATATAGCTGAGGCCAGCAAAACTTTTATTTGACTACGTTCAGCAACCCTTGGCACCTGTAACTATTGTCTGAACTATATCTGAGGCCCGCAAAACTACAATTTGCAGTTTTGAACTGCAAAATGTAGCTTTTCGGACAGCCATTGCTTTCATATGCTGTTTGTATTTCACAATGGTCAAATTAAGCCAACACCTTAAGTTGAGAAACAAACAACAACTGCCATGCAAAGAATTCTATTTAGCAAAAGTTATTTAAAAAGTTGACATAGTATGCCAGTCGCACATTCTGGTCGTATTCATTTGACCTTTAAACAGAAATCAAGCAAAATCCATTCCATTCTGTGTCAATCCATAGTTTGCCAAATGCTTGTACATGTATTGAGATCTTAGGAACATATGGGCCTCGACGCGAGAAAATCTGTCTTCAGATGTTTGCGAACAACAAAGGCGCAGACCAGCCTGCGCATCCGCGCAGTCTGATCAGCGCCTTTGTTTTTCGCTTATTGGAAAGTGTCATATTTAGACTTGCTACGAACGTATTTTAGATTTTCTAGCTAGCCTCTGTAGCTGAGCAGGTTGGTTTGAATCTCACTTTTTCGGAACCCCCGAAAACAGGTTTTCTCGCGACGAGGCCCATATAATAAAGTGGAAATAATTGCTTTAATATAATTATTGTCTCGTTATCATAGGATTGAATCAAAGCGTCCCATTAATCATGATTCTTTTCTTGTCGATCAATTGTTCTCGTTCCTACGCAATCGGGAAAGTCCGGTACAACTCCAGAAACGAATCAAGCCTCGGGTGTACGTAAGGTGCATCACGCGTAGTACTGTGTAAGAAAAAGCTCTATTTCGTTAGCCGGAACTGGGGTGAAGAAAATTAGTTCTGTAGAATATGGGTTCAGCACTATTAAAATCCATTTTCTGATTACCCGAAAAACTTAATCAGCAGAATAAATGAAGTTTATGTATTTTTCAATGAAATTTCGCTATTGTGTTGGCCTGGTTTCCGACGTCAGCGTCACGTTATCAATGCAGATCCTCGATGTACATCCGAGGTCTGATTCCGTGGAATTCCACGGAATTGGCCGATGCAGATCCGATTGGTCGATCATTTTTTTCTCGTTCTTTCCATGGCATTCTTTATTCGGGCGCAAAGTATTGTTTAGCATAACCAGTACACCTAGTATAGTCCAACTTCGGCGCCTGGTGGATTAAAGGCTTGGACACGTGTGCCGTATGACAACAGGCAACGTCTATCGTACCGTTGGCTGTGATTGGCGTATTGCTCAGCCAATGAGATGACCTGTTACATTTCATATTTAGAGAGATTGCAAACTGTTGGACAATTACGATCACTGAATTTTGTGAAAAATTAACATCCAAAACTGTATTGTATTCCTGACTGATACTGGTTTTTGTAACTAAAGAGTTCACGAATTATCGTAAATGTCATTTTTGCACACTTAAGAGTTCCTTCCCCTGAATCACGTCGGATCTCATAATCTAAATTTGGACCGTTTGAGATTAGCAATCTACACCTGACTATTGATATGTCTAAGGGAGAGGAACAGACAGCGATTCTGCGCATTGCCTGAGCTTTCGTTGTTCAACAATGCGATAAGTACGAAATTCTCGTGCGCTGGCTCAAGTATAGACTATTACTGTCCTGCCAGCAAAGAGTGACAGTAACGCCGTGATTTGTTTACAATTGTTAAGTAAACCATTACCTTGTACACTCGCTTGAGTTAATGCGAATCGATATATCACTTGTGTATTAATCCTATCCTGCGGATAGGATTAATACACGAGTGATATATCGATTATATTCCCTGATAATTTTGTAAACAAAACATGACGCCACTGTCACTCTTGGTTGGCAGGACAGTAGCTTTACCAATCAGATGATACTGTCGTGCCAACCAAGAGTGACAGTGACTTAATACTTTGTTTACAATTGCTAAGTATAAAACACTAATGTGTACACTTATTTTATCTAACGTGAATCGATAGATCACTTGTGTATTAATCCTATCCTGTGGATAGGATTAATTTAAAGTGATCAATCGATCATAAGTCCCTGATAACTTTGTAAACAAAACATGACGCCACTGTCACTCTTGGTTGGCAGGACAGTAGCTTTACCAACATCAACATAACTCTCAACATTCATACTGTTTATGTGTTTTTTTTCATTTTCAATTCAAACCTATCTGGGTAATTTGAAGTCTGCAATAGACATGATACACATCTTTACTTCAAACTGAGAGCTGCTGCCTGATGATGGGAAAACGGACAGTAAGAGAATAGTGGGGTATAGTAGTAAGTCGTAAGACAATTTTCTGAAATATACTCTATTAAATCAATCAAAATCATGTATACTTTTGTTTCTCTTAGTCCAACTATATTGGATATATGATGAACAATACATGATATTTCGATTCGTAAGCATATCCACAAAACCACTTCCAAACGCCATGCTTGTGCATCCGACGGAGATTTGGTCTGAATCTTCATCTATATCCATACTTTGTGTATGCGAGAATCGAAGGGTCAGGCGAGTCAGTTTGCGCAGACTCACCTGAGCTTTCGTTACTCGACAATGTATTAAAAACATAAAAACGTCATGTGCTGGATCAAATTTACTTTCATTATTGGAGGCAAAATGCAATGCAATGGCATCTAGAAAACAGTTCATTTATGAAATGATTCTAATACATTAAATTCGAAAATTTTCGCGAGAATTTCATTTCCGCGAATAGCGGTAAAAGACACATTTGCGACGTAGGGCATGATTTACCTATATCAGTAAACGACAGAGTGATATCGCCAATTCGCGAGGGGTTGATTTTCACGAAACTTCGCATAAGTTTCGCGAAAATTAAACTCTCGCGAAATTTTCCGAATTTACAGTACTTTCAAATAAGACACGTCAGCCTTAAATTTATGAGGCCCTGGGATTGCTTTGGGGATCTAGGGATATTGGCCAAATAATTAAAGGGATATGGGATACTTTTATGAAAATTCAAAGTGTTTTTAGGGATATAGTGATACAAAGCTTTCTAAATTTCTGTAAATTTTGGTGATATTTGCCCATTTCTTTTCAGGGATAAGGGATACTTTTCAAAATATGTAAAGGGGTATGATACCAGGGACTCCACTTCCAGGCTCCTTCGAGGGCCTCATTTATTTTGAGTCGGATTAATTTTGATTTGTAGTATGGCCTATGCTTTTTTCTTTGATCTTTGCTGATGTTTAAATCAGACACCCTAGAATAAAGACGAAGGAGGAGCTTAAAACCGTACTCTAACTTCCAATTTTAGTTAAACAGCGATGTAGGAGGGAACTTCCTAAATAGCGACAAATTTACCGTAGGTAAATGTAATATAATTGACAGCTTAGGCCGGATGCTGGGAGGAGCGAATGTAATTTTCGCCAGGTGTCAGTAGCACGTGTTTATTTGCGCCTGCGCCATACTACAAGCTAAATAAAGGATTTTTCCTTGGCTTTCTGTTTAAACCGCTCGGTGGGCTACGCCCACCTCGCGGTTTAAACAAGAAAGCCTCGGAAAAGTATCCTCTATCTATTACTTGTAAAAAGTATTTTATAAGACAAAATCAATGGAACATCAAACGAGGTTACCTTTTCCCTTGGAGCCGTTTTAGCTCTTCTACACCTGTTTACCTGCTTAGATAATAATCTTGTTATCCAAGAAACGTTTTCAATATTGTAAAATGGACCCCATGGTAGCTCTAGACTGGCTTCAGTCTACATTCCTACTGAAGAAGTAATTTTTTTCAGAAAACGCGGCATTTCTAAGATAGAAAGCAATGTTCAGGGACAGAAATACATTATATTTCGTCCTGTGGCTCCTTAAATCAGAGGCCTATACTACAATATATTGCAATACACATGTAGATCACTGCTTTAAAAATCATGAAAATATACAAGACCAAACTTTAGACCTAATGCTCCGTTGGACACGTCAGCATTTGGCGTTCAAAGGAGACGTTTGTGCATATGCAATAACCAAATTTATATGAATAGTATAGCCTTGCAAATGGGGCATGTCGTTCCCGCACTTAATGTATTGCCCTCCATTGGGTGATTAAAGGAGCCAAGTGTTGTGTTTTTTAGTGTTTATTTTATTTTAGATTTTTTTTTTAGGTTTTTCGTTGTTGTTTTTTTGTGTGTTTTTCTCTGTTTCCTGTGTGATAACCTGATCCCGAGGTTATAAAACCCTTTTCATGCTCAACTCAACTGAGCATGAAATTCATTGCCAACAACCAACAACTGTTGGCATTTCAATATTTATCAGCATGATAAATACAACATCTGAGTGTTTTAGGCAGGAAAAACTCTTTATTTTTCAGTATTTTACTTTCTCGAGGTCAGCACAAAGCAACGACAATAGAAATAATAAGTATCATGAGTATGGCCACCAGATACTGAAAATCTTTTAGTCTCGGGCGGGGTTCAAACGCACGACCTCGACAATTCCACCTAGCACTTAACCATTCGTCACCAATGCCAACTATATATGTGAACAAAACTTTAAAATGAGATAAAATTTTGGAATGTCCTCTGGAATATTTCACATTTTTCTTCAGAATATTTCCTGTTACTTGTACTGATTAGAGGGACTGATACAGGCTTCATTCTTGAACACCGGATAAGGATAACGTCAAGTAACGGTGAGGCGTGTATAGGGGTTTTAGGGATACAGGATATTTGCCATTTTACTTCCAGGGATATAGGATACTATCCATTTTACTTCCAGGAATATGGGATACTTGGTTCAATATTTTCGTAACTTCCAGGGATATTAAAAATTTAAGAAAATTAATTATGGGGATATTTGCTGATTTATAAGGGATATCTGCCTGTTTACTTCAAGGGATATGGGATATTTGGTACCCACCTATACAAGCCTCAACGGTATCATGTGAAATTGCATCTTATTAGCGTATTCAGGGACTTCTGGAAGCTTATTTTAAAATAAATAATAAATTAATAAACAAATAAAAGCTGGTGAGTAAGAAAACGAATCCATTATTCGTGTGAGGGTAGGATAGCAAAATCCGTCCCTCGGGATCACCGAGCAAGCACCGGCAAGCCTCGTGATGTCAAACGGCGATCTTCGGGATGGATTTATCTATCCTACCCCCACACTCATGATAAATTCTTATTTTCTGTGTGTGTCTATTCCATTCACATTCTTGGAAAAGGTAATTAAATGGTATTTGATCACCTGACAGATTAAGTATTCTTTCAAGTTTCTGGTTAATTACAGAACCATAAACTGAAGACATTTTCCCAGCACCAGTCCATGCCAGTATCAGTTTTATTACAAGCTAGAACATTTTCACAGGAATAACTGCTATAGACCAGCATGTAACTAGACTGGCTCCAGTCCGAAAAACTATGTTAGCACATATCACGCTGGTAAATGTATACGTCGATTTGGTGGTATTTACGCGTATTGCCGGTACTTCATAGACCGGAAGTGGCATATCGAATATATTCCTGAATGCTTACAAAAATCGCCATGTGCACGCCTAATACTTAAAAATGGTCTAATTCTATACAGTCCTTTAGGCATATGGCATGTTTTTCTATATATGATTTAACACCAATGTCTACCACTTCCGGTATATGAAGTACCGGCAATACGCGTAAATACCACCAAATCGACATATACATTTACCAGTGTGCATATGATCTATTTAAACCGAATGGAATTTCCCACCGTTATCAATTGGACCAGTCCATTTCCGTTTTGATGGTTGCTAGGTGGATTTTTTATTTTTATTTTAAATTCAATAAAACATTCTGAAAGCAAACTGTGGAGACCCTGATCAGACGCCGCGTTCTACGGTGTCTGACTCTGAGTCTGCACTTTTTTTCGATGTCCCACAAATAGGACGCTGGGCTAAAATGGGTTAAGTGAACAGTTAAAGTGTATGTTCATGCTTTTTTAACATTTTACTTTATTCACAAATAAATATTTCGTTATGGACTTATTTTATTTTCAAAGATCATTTACCCATCTGGTTAGTTAATTACAGAAGCTTTTATAGCCGTTTATTAATCTTCTGTGAGCAGCCACCTTGCAGCTATTGGCACACATTAACCTGAGTTAACCTTAATATGCTGGTCTGCCAAATGATTGAAGCGGCACCTTTCAGTCAATTTCTTTATTTCAATATTGGATAATGGGTATTCAGTTTTAATTACAATCAACAGCCAAATCAATGCAAATTAAAATGTAACAACTGTCAAACGAAAAGTATTTTGTTTTTCAATAAGTTTCATTTGATTTTATTCTGTCTTTTTGTTAGCAAAATGAAGAAAAGTGTTACAAAATATGTCGTCTGCTAAAGTAATAATTAGTGCTCTAAGACTTAAATTTTAGAATTAATTATTTGATATGGGCCAAGTATCAAAATATACTTATCAATGCACACACTTCTAAAAGCATTACTCTTAAACATTGTTATTTTTTGCCTTTTGACTGATTTATAATTCTGCTTTGGTAGTGTGTAAGCAGGTGGAAATGATCCCAGTTTTAGTGTGTAGAGATCATTGACCTGAAAATGACCAGACTCCCATTAAGAAGCAAAAGTAATTAATTACAGGCTAATAGAAGGGCATTCACAAACATTTAATGAGGGATTATTCCTGCCATACTGTAAACTCTATAATAAATGCATTTTAAAAAAGTGAGAATTATCCCTTTAAGGCTCAGGTCATTAATTAAATCTTGAACTGCTTATAATCATTTGCACACATATATCCCTTGGGCATGGTAGGAAGAAGATTATGTTGGGCCATGGCAGGGACATACACATTCAGTGAGAGAAATTATATGCCCCTGGCAATTGTTAATAGTTGTTGGATTATTTGCAGACATACACACTTATGACAAGGAAAACTGTCGAAAGAAGCTTCGTTTATTTGTTTTAGGTGGGGTTTTCATCATTTTTCAGGAGCATTATGACATGCTAACGCTCCCGACTGAAGCTTGCTGAATCGACATTTGCTTGTATATACAGATATACAGAAGGCATAAATTGGTTATTTGTTATCCTAACAGACCTGTGGCCTAATAACCCATGTCTCACCCATGTCCACTTGATGAAATTAGTCCAATACCCTAGAGGAATTATCAGGACATGGTACTACATGTTGTACTTTTCCCCCAATCAGATTATCGCGTATGTGACACGTGACATTCCAAAGGATTTTAGTGTACATTCCAATCTTGGGCCGGTGGCTGCTAAAATTTGGCAATACAGTAAACCCTGTGTGAAACGGCCACTCTCAAAAAGACCGAAAATTCGGGTTTAGGACCTATTATCGCTAAGTGCAGGTCAAGAGTATTGCAGAATGCGCCAAGAGAGAGCATTCAGCAATACTTTTGACCTTCATAAAGCTACCATTTTTCATTAAAATCTTAGTTTTGTTTATCATTGAGTGGCCTTTGTATACATATTTTACTGCATTAGCATTTGTTTCAAAGTTTATATAACCCTCTGTAAACTGGACACCCGAGGAAACCCCTATCTATTTCAAAGCTTATATAACCCTTTATAAACTGGAAACCCTGAAAACCTGTCTTGGTTTAAAAGCTCATATAACCCTTTGTAAACTGGAAACCTCTGTTGGTTTAAAAGCTCATATAACCCTTTGTAAACTGGAAACCCCTGGAAACCTCTGTTGGTTTCAAAGCTTATATAACCCTTTGTAAACTGGAAACGCCTAAGCGAGTACGTATGCTAACATTGAAGACCCTGGTGAAAAGGTGCAGAACGCGGTATTTCATCAGGATCTACACTGTTTGCTAAGGTAAATTAAAAAACAGATTTCAGGGACTAAAATACATCTTAATTTGGAAATGCAATACTGTGACCCAAACACTACGAAGTCCCTATAAACAATCAGGTACTGCTTTAAAACACTAAGTATTTCCTAGACACAAGCATGCTCAGCTTTAAGAACTAAGTACTCCATAGAAACAAGCTATCAGTTACAAACACAATGAAGTCCCTTTAAGCAAACATATTCAGCTACATACACTAAGTATTCCCTAGAAACTAGCATGTTCAGTTACAAGCACTAAGTTTTTCCAAAGAACAAGCAGGTTCAGCCACAAAAACTAAGTACTCCATAGAAACAAGCAGGTTCAGCTACAACAACTAAGTATTTTCTAGACACAAACATGTTCAGATACAAAAACTATGTATTTCCTAGAAACAAGCAGGTTCAGCTACAAAAACTGAGTATTTCCATAGAAACAAGCATGTTCAGGTACAAAAACTAAGTATTCTGTGGAAACAAGCAGGTTCAGATACAAAAACTAAGTATTTCCTAGAAACAAGCATGTTCAGGTACAAAAACTAAGTATTTCATAGAAACAAGCAGGTTCAGGTACAAACACTAAGTATTTCATAGAAACAAGCAGGTTCAGGTACAAACACTAAGTATTTCATAGAAACAAGCAGGTTCAGGTACAAACACTTAGTAGACTTCGAGCTAAAAAAAGGTCCTGCTCCCCCCCCCTAGGGAATTTTGCAGACATATCCTATCTTGAAGAAAATTTCAAGCCGCATCTTTTAAGAGATGTTTGCACTCTGTGCTCCGGGGCGTTAGTCTCTGACAGCCTGTTACATATGTTACTGTAACAAACTAAGGAAAAAATCAAAATGAAAGTTTGAGCTACAGATAGAAGACATTGAACCATCTAATTATTCAAATTTCTTATGTAGTTTGCAAGCTGGATGCCTAAGCTACATCAAAGCAGCATTTCAAACAAAATTTCAGCCTTCAATGATGTTATATGCGTTACACAGATTAAATTTCCCTTTGAAAGTTGAAATCGTGACTAACATCATTCATTTTACAGACAATTTGTGCATTTTTACAAGTGTTTTTAATTTAAGTTTACTAAAATACTCATTTGACTAATAGAAAAAACAATGTTTGCTTTTCTATCTCAAATAAATTGTTTTATATGAGCTATTAAACAACCCTACCCCCAGTTTTAAGTATCCAATTTTGGTATCTATTATTGAAGAAAAATATATGAAAATATTTGACGCTCGCAGATATCTTACATTTTTGGCACTGTCTTGCTAATGCAATAAAGAATCTTACATTTGCAAGTTTGACATCAGGATCAGAGCACTTATTAAAGTATGTAACATATGTTACATGGCATAATGAATGAGCTAGGAAATTTTCTTGGAAGTAAGAGATGATATTTCAGAAAAATACCGTTTTTCAAATGTTTTCCTATTAATCTCTAGCCTCTGGTGCCTTAGTCGTAGTAATTACAGTCATTGCTGATAACAAGCCTGTGGAATTGTGTTACCTATGTTATATATAACCTTTTTAATCACATATTTCCTTATGCCTATAATATTAAAATATATAGACATATAGATAGGAAATAATAGTTCTAATTTAAATGACACAATTCAATAAATATTCCTATTAAATGAAATTATTAAAAAACAATCTTTATTCAAGTCACCCTCACAATGTCTATCATTGTGTCTGCTTCTATGGCAAAATAATCACCCATTTCATCACAACCAGTAGAATCATGGCATTGTATTAGGACTGCAAACTGAGTACAATCCTGTTCCTTTCCACCCCTTTTGGAAGTGTGCAGACATATCCTACCTTAAAGAACAATTCAAGCTGCATCAAATAAGAGATGTTTGCACTTCATTAACTAGGGGTTTAGCCTGTAATGGTATGATACGTATGTTACCATTTCAATTTAAGAATAAATGAATTGAAAGTCTGAGAAACAGAAAGAAGACATAAAACTATCTGTTTATTTGAATTATTCATGTAGTTTGCATGCTGAATACCTTTGATACACAAGAAAAGATTTTTTAACAAATATACAGCTTCCTATGGTGTTATATGTGTTACATTAATTAAGATTACTTTTTAAAATTGGTAATTGTGATAAACATCACTTATAAGCATTTCGTGTGATCCTCCTCTTTTGCCATCAAAAGACTTAATATCTTTGTATGTGTGGCCAATGCCAGCGTCAAACAACTTGACTCAGCCAAACTTGAATCCTTAGCATTCTTCAAAAGCAGAAACAGCATGTCAGTGTCATGGGATCAAACACCTGATTAAATATGGGTTTAATGCCATTTCACATATATGCATACAATGGAGTATGACTCTGGTATATATCTCTTCCTGTGAAGTGGCAAGAGCAATCTAACTGCAGCTGCATCTGCATCCATGCTAGTCAAATGATAACTTCGCTCTGATTTTGCAAAATCTAAGTCTCTACCGTGTACCTCTAAGAATACTTTAAGATTTCTGACATTGGTCAAACAGAAATTTGATAGTCTGCTTTTTTGCATCATTTGCAATGGAACCTATCCAGTCTTTTGGTGCTTAAGTCCTCAGGTATTAGATCAATAGTATTTTGCTGCGCCCAAAGAACTTTATAAGTTTTCTTTAGTTACAATGTTGACTCTTGATGGTTTTGGCAGACCGTCTGAAACAATTTCTGTTACACCTTGAAAGTTATCTGGTATAAGAGAAAGAATATACTTGCAGTAGGTTGTTTTTTTGATGTCAGTACATTGAAGCATGTCTTAAAATAATGTAAAACCTATGATTTCTCAGTTTTTACAGCCATATCATTAGCTGTTGCATTCAAAAGGAAAGTGGACTATAGGTAGAATGGGATAACCAGTTGTTCTATATTATGCTCTATGGAAAATTTATACAGAGTAAACAAGTTGATAAGGTGCCTCATTTCATGATCCATTGAAAACACTTGCCTCTGACTGTGTAATCAAAAAGGATGTCACGACAATGCCCTTGCTCATTTATTATGACGAGTTATATATGTTACATCCTTTAATAAGCGCTCTTATCTTAGAAACTTAGTGAATCATTGAATTGAAAGGGTCTATTTGCGCTCTGTTCATCCTGCATTTCATTGCTTTACCTGCTGTGATACATCTAGTTCGTTTATCTGAAGGGAAAGAGCTACCTCGGTTTCAGCACTTCAGAAGTACTAAGACTTCAAATAAGTTTTTGAATGCTTGGGGAAAGATAATAAGTGCAGAGACATTATTAGATGAAAATATGTCGGTTGCATGTATGGAAAGGCTACATTTATAACAGTTAACCAGCTAAGATATGATTCTTTATCACAGAAATATCAAGGTACATTAGTCCAGGTACTCATTGCTCTTAATGGCATAGTTTTCTTCCATGTAAAGCTTTAGTCTTTCTCCTACTTGCAGAGTATCACTTGAAACACATACTCAAAGAGCCAACTATTAGGAATTCATATCAGTTGCCGAATGTTCCAAGCCATAAATGGCAAAATTGGAAAGTTGATAATGGCTCATCAATTTTGAGTAGACTGAGGGTAAAATTGAATAACAGTAAATGATTGAAATATTGGGTGATGATTTTACTAGTTGCAAAGAGGCGTGTGATAATAATGATTACCACAGAAGCAGACAACGACAAACGTTTAACATGAGTTTTAAATCGATGAGAAATAGTTTGGACCATTTCATTTATTGTATTTTCTTGTAAAAATGAAAAACTATCTTTTCTATTTGTGGCTGTATATTAAGCATTATATGCACCGTATTAGGAAATGTGTCCAAAAGGTCATTGATAACATCTGTAAA
Source organism: Loripinus fragilis (assembly GCA_964019695.1). Lineage (NCBI taxonomy): Eukaryota > Metazoa > Mollusca > Bivalvia > Lucinida > Lucinidae > Loripinus > Loripinus fragilis. The sequence goes on along the minus strand of OZ026524.1, from coordinate 62,043,721 downwards.
AACAGTCCATGGGCTTGATAATCAGAAATGAATATAATTTCTAGTGTTTTGGCACCAAAGACTTATAAGTACACATTAAGTGTCCTGATCTTAAACTTAGTGACATCTTGCAGATATATGAGCAAGACAGACTAAGAAAATGAAAAATATCGACATGCTGTAATCACTTTCATGTGTTTTACTTAAACCGTATTAACAAAATTTGCTTCTCTGTAAAACTGGGAGTAGGGCTGTGTATTAGCTCCTATAAGACAATATATTTAAGATAGAAAAGCAAACTTGGTTTTTCCTATTCATCAATTGAGTATATGTTTGTAAAATCTAATAAAACAGTTTGAAACCAAGTCATAGAAGTTGTTTAACTAAATGACGATAGCCACAATTATAGCTTTTAAATTATAATTAGGTTCATGTAACGCACATAACACCACAGTTAGCCGTATTAATGGTAAACAGCTTCCATATGTAGTAAAGACATCCAGTATAAAGACTATAAGAATATCAATTTATTAGATAATTTTAATGTCTTCTTTTAGTAGCTCAAACATTAAAATTTCTTATCCTCAAAATGATATAGTAACATATGTAACAAGCTGTTACAGGCTAACGCCCCGACTTACAGAGTGCAAACATTTCTTATTAAATGCACCTTGAATGGTTACATAAGATGTAATTTGTCTGCAGAATTCCAAAGGGGATTAGGATGGAGCAGGCCCTTACTCAGCTTGATGTCAAAATACTGTTTGATGATTTTACTTATCACGCTAACATATGTAACGCTCTCTGATCTTTAAAACTTGATGACAACTAGCAGATATATAAGTCTTTATCATAGGAGCCAGTTTAAAATCCTTAAACAATGTAAGATATCCAACAGCTGCAAGTTTTTTCACACTTTAGCTCAAACTTTCAAACTACATTTCCTTTATTTGATATAGTAACGCATGTAACACGCTGTTTCAGACTAATGCCCCAACATAGAGAGTGCAAACATCCCTTATTTGATGCAGCTTGAGTTGTACTATAAGAAGGAATATGTCTGCAAAATTCCCTCGAGGAGATTAAAACATTTTTAGGCATATCTTACGTAAAGACAATGGGCTTGCCCATTTATTACATCAGGTAACATATGTTACATCCTCTGATATTTACAATTTTTCAACAAACTTGCAGATTTATGAGTCTTTTCATATAAGCAAATAAATCCCAAACAATGAAACACATTCATCAACTGCAAATATTTTTAACTATTTTTACTTTAGTTTTAATACCAAACATTTCACCTTAAAACTGGGTAGGGGTAGGGTTGTTTAATTGCTTATTCCAGAAAAAATATTCAAGCTAGGAAAACAAACTTTATTTGTTCTGTTAGCCAATTGCAAAAGCTAGTCAGACATGGTTAAAAACATTTTGCAAAACACACCGAGAGATTGTGAATGTAAATGATGTTAGCCACACTTGCAAATTTAAATGGGTTATCTGATTTATGTAACGCATATGACACCTTAGGAAGCATCAATTTTGTTCAAATGGCTGTCATATGTAGTTAAGATATCCAGTATGCAGACTATATGAATGATTTTAAAAATAAATATTTTAATGTCTTTAATTTGTAGCCCAAACTTTCAATTTACTTTTTCTTAGTTTGATTAAGTAACGTATGTTACAGGCTCTTACAAACTAACGCCCCGGAGCACAAAGTGCAAACATCTCTTAAAAGACTCGGCTTTCAATTCTCTACAAGATAGGATATGTCTGCGAAATTCCCTAGGGGGGGGGAGCAAACCCATTCTCAGCCATCCGTCTATAGTATTTCATAGAAACAAGTAGGTTCAGCTACAAACACTAAGTATTTCATAGAAACAAGCAGGTTCAGGTACAAACACTAAGTATTTCATAGAAACAAGTAGGTTCAGGTACAAACACTAAGTATTTCATAGAAACAAGCAGGTTCAGGTACAAACACTAAGTATTTCATAGAAACAAGCAGGTTCAGGTACAAACACTAAGTATTTCATAGAAACAAGCAGGTTCAGGTACAAACACTTAGTATTTCATAGAAACAAGCAGGTTCAGCTACAAGCACTAAGTATTTCATAGAAACAAGTAGGTTCAGGTACAAACACTAAGTATTTCATAGAAACAAGCATGTTCAGGTACAAACACTAAGTATTTCATAGAACAAGTAGGTTCATGTACAAACACTAAGTATTTCATAGAAACAAGCAGGTTCAGGTACAAACACTAAGTATTTCATAGAAACAAGTAGGTTCAGCTACAAACACTAAGTATTTCATAGAAACAAGTAGGTTCAGGTACAAACACTAAGTATTTCATAGAAACAAGTAGGTTCAGGTACAAACTCTAAGTGTTTCATAGAAACAAGCACGTTCAGGTACAAACACTAAGTATTTCATAGAACAAGTAGGTTCAGGTACAAACACTAAGTATTTCATAGAAACAAGCACGTTCAGGTACAAACACTAAGTATTTCATGGAAACAAGCATGTTCAGCTACAAACACTAAGTACGAGGGTCATTTGGAAAGTTCTTAGCATGGCATCATAACTCCACAACGCGTTGATAAAATGCTATCAAATTATACATTTTGGAAACTAGAATTCAACGGTTACTTGATGGTTTAATTTTTGTCGAAAAAGGACTTGGCGTGCACGTGCAGCGCATGCTCAAAATGAATAGGGGTTTATATACTTGCGGAAATTTTAAGCAAAATACTTAGAAAAAAGCGAAGGAAAATTTGGGATCTTATTTGCGATCTTGATTTGGCAAATTAACGATTTGGTGCCAACTTATTGAATTATATTATGCGATCACTGCTTGCACGACTGCCACCTTTACATTCTGGAAATATTGACTAATAGAGAAATGGTAATTTTTTAAAAATGGGACTTTTTTCGATTTTTCTTTATACTTTTATTATAAATTGTGTCACTACAGGAGCACGAAAAATGCAAATTGAGTCTATGTTTTGCTTTATTTGTAGCGAACAATACATAAAAATCATTTCTGTATTCAAGAAAATTATTCCTAACAACACTACCCCTACTTTTCAAAAAGTAGGTGGGGTAACTTAACCTCTCACATTTTGTTGATTGTATAAGAACTTCTCATGGTATCGCATTAAATATCACACAATTGATTGATTTCTACTCTCAATGTATTTTTATTTTTTTTGTTTTCCTGTTTTTTAATTAAAATGAACCAGAACGTCAGCTCATAGCTAAACTTACTCTACCCCATGGTAAGATTATAAGAGTTATCTTCCCTTTGTTCTGGTTTACAAAATTTATTTTGGTTTCAATACAAAGCGCATAAAGTGTACTTGACAAAAATACCAACGCAAGGCATTTTTAAACTACTGTCGGTTATATATTTTCAAAATATGTGCATTGTGACATGCGATTTTTAGTCGAAAAAAAAAATAGCGCAGTGCTTTGCTTTCTAGACGGTTTTGGTATTGCTGCTCCGGTATTTAGTTATTAGAAACATCCAACTCGGTCATCAATTGTATAATAACTGTACCAGATTGTGGCCTACCAAATGGTACAAAGTAGCTAATTTCATGAACTGCACACTTTTCAAAAGGTAAAATGTCATATTTTCCACTGAAAATTTGCGTTTTTCAGTATACAAACAGTACATGTATCTATAATACTAAATAAACGAATTACCGCATAAACTGAAAAATCGAGGTCATTTTCATGCTTGATTTCTTTACTGTTACTTTAAGATATTGCTTTCATTGATAATCTCGGTTAGGATGAGTTTTCATTTAGCATAGATTTAGAGAATTTTGGAATTAAGTGTGTTTTCTAAAAGAACTGCGCCCTCTGGCGAATGTTTCTATATTTAGTGTATGTCACGTTCATGGTCACGCGTCACTATTTTTAGATCGATTGGGTTTCCAATACAAACTGAATGGAGATGACCAAAGCGTTCCGAATTTTTGTGTATATGTCATATGTATATGTGTATTATGCTGTGTCAAGTCGGCCATATTATAAACAACAATGGGGAAAACGCCGCCAAACTCGCCAAAGAAAAAAAGATATGGCTGTAATTTTAAATAATCCCTTATCAAAACTGATTATTAGTCGCGGTAATCATCACACCTTTCTTCGACACGCGCTTAATAATCCTAAGTGTCAAGGTCGCTGCGCATAATGTACTGTTTACATCGATTGGCTTGGTCGTACCACTTATATCACGGTAGGCAATGACGCTATCAAATATTATTAGTAAAAGGCGCCTCGCTGAAGTTTTTCTGTGATTTTCTTGACGAGAAGAAATAAACATAACCGCATTTACAAGTATCAGCTTTTGTAAAAAGAAAATAAAAAAAAAATCGTCGGTTCCGGGTCATTTCGGCCCATGGTCATTTCGGCCCAATAATCCCTTTTTGGTTCTTAGAAAAAAATAAATCTCACTCCTAAAAAATTTGGTAAAATTGGTCCGCGCGGTAAATGCGAGCAGAAAATAACCATTTTAAGGGCGTCGCGCGCAATCTCACTCTTTAAGATTTCAAAAAGTTGACAGGTATGCAAATAACGAAGTAAGAACTACACCAAAATCACCACCTTAGAACGGTCAGGTGCAAGCTACTGGTGAGGGCTTGAGGTTGAATTTGTTTTTAGCTCACCTTAGCAGCATATGTCAGCTTATAGGTAGGATGCCCATGGTCCGTTGTCGTCAACAATTTCAAACATCTTCTTCTCGGAAACCATTTGACCAATCAAAGACAAATTTTATGTGGAGCCTCTTTGGGTAGGGGGAACGAAAGTTTGTTTGTTGCATCTGGGTCACATGACCAAGATGGCCGCCACGCCCATATATGGTAAAAACCCTTCAAAAATCTTCTTCCCCGGAACCGGTGAACCAATTTCCACGAAACTTGGTATGTAGCAGTGGTGACTCTGCCCATCATACTTTGTTCAAATGATGACCTACGGTTGACCTTGACCAATTTTACAACAAGGTCAAATTTGTTAACTTAGGCTTTTCTACAGGAAAAAGTGAAAGCTGTTGATTTTTTCACAAATATTTCAGCCTCTGACCTGAAACCAACTGAAATAATGAAGAATTGTGAGTATTGAAGGCCGAGGTCATTTCTTGACCTTGGCTAAAGGTCATTTACGTATATGAAAATTAAAACTGGCTTTTCTCGGAAATTGATGGGCCAATCAAACCCAAATTTTATATGTTAGCTTTCAGGTACAAGCAGGGTTCCAGTTTGAGGGCAAATCGGCGAAATACTTCGCCCCAGACCGCTCCGTTTCGCCTACAATGGTCGTAAAAAGGGAAGTGTATTTCGGCATATGGAGGCGCGGTGGCTCAGTGGTAGAGCGTCAGACTCGGGACCTAGAGGCCCCGAGTTCGAACCCCACGACCGCTGTGTAGTGTCCTTGAGAAAGGCACTTTCACCTTCCCAAAGTACTAATAATACCCAGGAAGAAGTGGCTCCGTCTCAACATGACTGAAAAATTGTTTACCGGGACGTAAAACACCAATCAATCCAAACCATTTCGGCATCAGTGTTCCTTTTCAGGCCATTTTGGGGGGCGAAATTCGGCCCCACTCCCAAAGGCGAAACACCTCCTTTTTCCCAATTGGCACAGTAAAATTCCCAATCAGAAGTTGGAAGAAAAATAAGGAGAAAAAGTTTGTTTTTTAACCACGAAAAGTAACGACATTTCCAGGTTTGCCTTTGAAGAAGATAATTTGGTATACAAAAATTTCCTTAAATATTGTATTTCTTTGCATTTTGAGTGTGAAAACCACTCATTTATTGGTTTGGGCAGCTACCACTTAAAAAATTGCAGACTAATTTTTCCGACATTGTCCCTATTTTTGGACAGTACCAGTAACCAACACAACACTAAACTATAATAATCAGCAGACCTTAGTATAAACTTAAATTGACACTAGCTTTAAACAAGTACAGACTTTTGGGGGGGGGGGGGGACTCACAAAACAGTAACAAAACAAACAGAACTTCTATAAAATAGTTAATTACTACCATTGATGGCAACTAGAGTTATGAAAGTTCAAGACACCTTTCTCTGACTCACGCTCAATAATCCTAAGTTTCAATGACGCTATCAATAAAATCTGTTTAAAAAAGTGCATTGTTCAGAAATAAGAACCTGGATTTGAGCGATTTTTGGCATTGTTTGGAGGAAAACAAATATAGTAAAAGTCACCTCGCTGAAGATTTTTAGTGATTTTCAAGATGAGAAGATATAAGCATAATCATGTTTACAAGTATCAGCTTTTGTAAAAAAAATTAAAACTCGCCGGTTTCGGGTCATTTCGGCCCATACCTATTTGGGCCCATGGTCATTTCGGCGACTAGAATCGCCAATACAAGTTTCAGATTTCATAAAGCTGTGAAAAATTAACACACATGAAAGGGGGATACAAGTTTCAGCTTTTTTAAATGCAAAATAAAGGTAAATTGACAATCATGAAATATTTCCGCGCTTGCGTGGGCTCTTTTCTAGTTCACAATAATAATTTTCGTGTCTGCATTTTCACAGTCGTATACGTGATATCGTGTAGAATTTTTTGGCTGCAGTATAGATTTTCAAAGATGGCGGACGTGAGAGACAGCAAATCGTGAGTACACTTTCATTTGCAAAATATGGCCTGTTTATTTACACCCAGCGGCCAGTCATAGACGCTAACACGCTAAGGAAAATTTGGATTTTATGATTTTTCTATTCTCTTTGCGTAGTTTGATCTGTAAAGCAAGAATTTGACAGAGAGAAGTGAGTGACTTACAGGAAGTGGAAATGAAGCGGAGATCCAACCGATTTTTCTGTCATTTTGTCCGTTTTACAGCAAATATCGCGATTCTTTTACTATATACCAATAGCCCAGACCTTGAAACTCACCCTCTAGTCCTGAAAGACTAGAAGAACCGTCTTTGATGATGATATGCGAGTTTCCAAATATCGACCTTGATATCGTGTAGACCATGGCTGTTTTCGGTGGTGTATCGTGTAGACACAAGCAGTTTTTGTGAATTATGCGACAGTGTAGACACAGTTTTAGGATACCGTGTGGATCCATAAAACTGGCCATTGTCATGAAGCATTTTGTCTGATTTAAGCTACTCATTGTATTCGTCAGACTTGGCAGGTGCAAACCTTAATAGACTTGGTTACCTCTCATACTGATCTGAGTTTTCGCTGCATGCAAGTTCCATTTTAGCTTACATACCTTAGCCATTTGCTGAAAATAAACATAAACTATCGGCTGGATTTTGACCAAACTTGACTTAAATGATCATTATATGGTCCCTTCATAAGCTGTCTGTCTGGCTACAGTCAGCTGCCTGTTAAGGTCACATAGGATTTAAAGGAATATTTAAAAATAAAATACCTAGATAGCTCTTATATTTGGGCATCCAGCATTACCTAGTGTACCTCTGCAATGTTTGTTCAATTTGTGGATACGTGACAAAAATCGGCCCAATCTAAGAGGTCATGTGCTCTACATAGGCTTATATAGGATTATAGGGAAACATAAACACATAGTTTGTCTGAAAGCTCAAGATCTAGATCTTTAATATTTGATATATTGCATCTTCCCGTGGAACTCTAACAAGTTATTGAAATTATTGCCCTGTGAACAAAGAGGCGGCACCCAACAATCTTTACATTGGCGTTTATCTGGACCGCTACATGCAAAGAGCCTTGATATTTGATATGTATTATCATCTAGTAGACCTTTACCAAGTTTATTAAATGCTGTCTGGTTCAAAAATAGCCCCGTCCTTGGATCACATGCTTAACACAGGTTAATGTAGTCAAAACATAAAAAAGTATCTTGACTCAAACTGTTAGACATAGAATCTTTATATTAGGTACATGTATGTAGCATCACGTAGTGGTACTTTATCAAGTTTGTTAATATTATGACCCTTAGGCTACAGGTACACATCAGGGGTCACATATTTTATATAGTTTTATTTGGAGAGAACTTTTAAAGTTTCTTCCTGTCTGAAAATAACATGCCTTACAGCCTTGGTATTAGGTATGCAAAATCACTAAGTGGATCGCTACTAGGTTTTTTTACTCTACTTAAAGTATTCTTATCATTAATATCATGTGGTTTTCTTAGGGTGCAATGGGTTAGTCTGCATTGTGTAGTTGTAGCATAATAACCATCCTAGGGAGCGCAGTGGCTCAGTGGTAGAGTGCTTGACTCGATACCGAGGGGCCGCAGGTTCGAGTCTCACCGGCATCACTGCGTTGTGTCCTTGAGCAAGAACATTAATCCTAGCTTAGTACTGGTTCAACCCAAGAAGACCCGTCCCTTTATAACTGAAAGATTGTTGATGGAACGAAAAGATTCAAATCAAACAAAAACAAACATAATAACCATCCGGCAAAATAAACGCACCCTAGGGGTAAGACTTCTAAACACATGTTCAGTTTTATTTGGAGAAATGACAAACATTGTTTGTTTAAAACCTGGAAGGCATAAAACCTTGATATTCTGTATGTAGAATCACCTAATGGTATGTTACCATTTAGTATATAGAATCATCTATGACTTATCGTTTTATTTGCTATCCTCCAATCATTCCCTTTTCTCCAAAGGTCAAGTAAAGCATCAAAGAATAATTGTTTTAAATTCAGATTAGGACAAATAAGACTAATATTTTGTTGGACCCTATTTTGTCCAAACCGCTTGCAAAGGTTATCAACAGAGTATATACTAGCTCACATAGAGTTATTATTATACCCCCCCCCCCCCCCGCAAACTTTGTTTGTGGTGGGTATACTGTTTTCACGTTGTCCATGCGTGCGTCCCTGTGTGCGTCCGTCCGTAACGTTTTGTTTTCTTAATATCTTAAAGAGTCATTGCTAGATTTTCATCAGACCTTGCAAACATGTTCATATATGCAAGACAAATACTTTAGACAAAAAAGGTAAGGGCTAGGGGCCAATTCTATTAGAGTTATTTCCCTTTGTAGTTCTTAATGGCTTTTTTATATAGGGTTTTATGCTTATGCTATTAAAGGCCATACACAGGCCGATCAACTCCTACCACAGGTTTTGATGGAACGATTTGATACTTTGCCTATACAATGTATACACATTGCACATTGAAGATATGCATGAAGGAGTTTGGTTCAGAAAAAATATTTTTTGACAAAATGACAGCTGTGAGAACTTAGACAAGTTTTCCCTAAAAGGGCTTTTGTATATGCATAGATGATGCCTTCATGGGCCAATTAACTCCTACCACAGCTTTTGATGGAGCAATTTGATACTTTGCCTATACATTGTAGACACATTGAGCATATGCATGAAGGAGTTTGGTTCAGGCAAAATATTTTTTGACGAAATGACAGCAGTGAGAACTTAGACAATTTTTCCCGAATAAGGCTTTTGTATATGCATAGATAGTGCCTTCATGGGCCGATCAACTCCTACTACAGCTTTTGATGGAACAATTTGATACTTTTCCAATACAATGTAGACACATTGAACATACGCATGACGGAGTTTTTTTTTTTTTTTGCACAGATTCTACTGAAATCTTCGTTTCAAAATTAAGGTCTGCTGGTTTGAACTATAACTTGCCAAGTTTATTCACTGTCTCTTACTGTGCGGGGGGGGGGGTATCTTATAAGCATTGCTTATTGACCTTTTTCATTAGTAATACTATGGTCTGTCCACCACCGTTTCTGATTGCCAAAATCTACGTTGTTGATCATAAAAAATACATATTGTGGTTAACAATTACATTTGTGGTCTACAACTTTGTTTTTGAGATCCAAAACTATGTATTGATATAAGCCAGTGTACCTTGTGTGTTAAAATTCATTTATCAGTGTTTTCTTATCTCTTCATACCGACCTGTGTTGTGGTACTCTTTCAAAAATGAGACGTTCTATACATGAAGAATGGTTACTCTAAAGTTTGGTCAAAATCCAGCTATTAGTTTATATTCATATTAGGCTTATGGTTAAGGTGTGTAAGCTCAAATGGAATATGCGTGCAGGGAAGGCTCAGATCAGTATTCGAGGTAACCGAGTCTTTTGGGGTTTGAATCCACCAAGACTCACAATATTGGCTTTCTAAAAACAATGGGTTGCTTTCATTTAAATTAGACAAAATGCTTCTTGATGATGATTGTCAGTTTTATAGACATACACAGTATCCATAACCTGTGTCTACACGGTATCCATAACCCGTGTCTACACTGTCGCATTATTCACAAAAACTGCTTTTGTCTACACGATACACCACGGAAAAGAGCCATGGTCTACGCGATTTCAAGGCCGATACTTTAAATCTCGCATATCATCATCCAAGACAGTTTCTCTGGGTTTTCAGGACTAGAGGGTGAGTTTCAAGGGCTGTACTTATGGTATTTAGTAAAATAATCGCAATATTTGCTGTTAAAAAGACAAAATAACAAGAAAACCGCTTTGGTCTCCACTTCGTTTCAACTTTCTGCAAGTCACTCATTTCTCTCTGCCAAATTCTTGCTTAACAGATCATGGCAAACTGTGCAAAGAGAATAGGAAAATCATAAAATTCAGTTTTTTCTTAGCATGTTAGCGTCTATGACTGGCCGCTGGGAATGAATAAACAGGCTATATTCTGTAATCGAAAGTGTACTTATGATTTGCTGTCTTCCACGTCCGCCATCTTTGAAAATCTATACTGCAGCCAAAAAATTCTACACGATATCACGTATACGACTGTGATTATAATATCCTCATGAAATTTGTGCCATAAAATAGAGGACAGATAGGTCTTTAAAATGATACCAAACACGATACGGTTTGTAAATCGGTTACTGAGATAAAAGACTATGCTAAGAACTTTCCAAATGCCCCTCGTATTTCCTAGAAGCAACCATGTTTAGCTATACAAAAAAAACTAAGTCTTGCCTAGAAGCAACCATGTTCAGCTACAAACTCAGGACTACTAGATTATTTAAACAAACTTGTCAATCTATAAACAATTTCATAACTAAATATTGAAACATTTAAATCGCTACGTACGCACTTTTTTCTCAAAAACACTTTTGGTAATATAAAAGCGTGTCCACAAACACACTATGATTTCGTTTGCGCGAAATGTCTGTTAATTGATGCCCTATAGTCGGATTGTATATTGTCAAGAACCGCTAATGAAAATTGATGAAGCTTTTTATTACATCAAAGAGTTTTTTTTTTAAAATCAGTCCGATTCTCGGTAATTGATGCTTAATGCATTTAGAGCAATACGCCATTAATGACACTGACTATTTGAAGTGATTTTGTCATTATCCTCATAATCAGCAAATATGGATATTTTCCCTTGCTTTTAAGACAAGAAAGCAAGATACAAATGACCCACAGAGTGGGAAAGGGGCGCTTCAGTCATATGAACAACATTAACGCATGTTAAGCCTACGTGTAACGTACATAGTATGTGATGTCGGCACACAGTGCAGAACCAGATCAAACGCCACATAACGCGGCGTACGATCATATTCTGTAAACTTTGCATACATAATGTTCTTTGAAAAGTTGAATGAAATTGGAAATAACTAACCTACATCCCAATACAACGGTCTGTGGCATACCATCTTGGGTTATAAAGCCTAGTCCGTTTACTGTCTATATGGGTTCCAGTTTAAAAAGGATTAAGAAGATTTGGCCAGTAAAATGTATTTAAAGGGGACAGCAACCCTAATGATAAGTATGTTTTATCAGAAAGAACTCTATGAACCATGAATTTTGATATAAGTGTAATAAAAATCGGTTGAAAAATGGGCGAGTTATGGGCATTTTAAGAATTCAATATGGCCAGCATTTAGCCTCCATTTTGAACATTTAATTACTTTTCAGATTATTTTCAACTGCTTAATTATTAGTTGTCACTACTATCATATCATCTGTGTTTCAGCAGATATGCAGCTTTATACATAAGGAAAATGTTTCAATAAAGATTAATACAAATTATCCATTGGTTTGTCTATTATTTTGATTACGCATATTTAATTAGGCTGAGTGACGATATGGTCGCTTCCATTACAGTCCATTTGCAAATATTCAAACGCCCACAACTTCAACATTTTTCATCCGATTTAGATGAAACTGGTATCAAAATTCACGGTTTATTAAAATCTTTCATATAAAACATAGTAATCATCAGGGTTGCCGTCCCCTTTAAGCCTGAATGGCGTTTCGCTGGCGTGCCGATGTTGGCCCAACATTGAATACTGGCTTTGTAGCCTTGTGATTTTTCAGGGGATCCGCACCATTATTGCTTAGAAACCCTATATTTTTGTGATTTATCAGGGGTCCGGACCCCCTGTCCCCCCTCTAGATCCGCACATGGCCTCCATGGTGGCCTAGGCTGCCCTCTGTTCTATGGCTGCTAACGGTTTTTCAGTGTTTGCAGTTGCACCCATTGAAGGTTTGTGTGTGGTCCTTGATTTGAGGAAGAGAGATCTGGTTGATTTTACGTTGATCGTGTTCTTGTCATGTGGCTACCAAGCCCCGAGGTTTTGAAACTTTTTACATGTACAACTCGACTGAGCACGAAATATCCTGCTCATAAATGTTAAAATGCCAACAATTGTTGGCATTTTAACATTTATCAGTATGATAAATACACCATCTGAGAGACTTAAAGCAAGAAACGTCTTCATTTGCCGGTATTTCAGTTTCTATGAACAGTTGAAATTTTGTGCTCATTTAAGTTTCAAGCATGAAAAGAAGTTTTATAACCACGGGGCCTGAACTCTGTGTATCTTCCTCGGGTTTACGTGGGCTGGGCTGCGATCTGCGCTTGTGTCATTTCCTCGTCATACCACAGGAGCTTGAAGTTCTGTCCTTAAATTACCCCTATAGCCTCAAAACCAAAAGCTCACAATGTCATTACGTAATGACATTATGAGATTTTCGGTTTTAGGGTTTAGAAGCGTTTTAAGGATAGAACTTCAAGCTCCTGTGGTCATACTCGCTTGCTTTTCATTCGCGGATCCAGGTGACAGGCGGTCCGGACCACCCCCCCCCCCCCCCTTGAAAAATCGCACAAATATAGGGTTTCTTATCAATACTGGTCCGGATCCCCTGAAAACCACAAAGCTACCAAGCCAGCATTCAATGTTGGGCCTTCATCATTGAAATGGAGTTTCGCTGGCGGGCCGATGATGGTCCGCTACAGTGGTATTTGGATCCTTCCTCCCCTCATCTGTCAAAGTTGGACCCACTCTGACAAAGCTTTCTGGATCCGCGCATGCTTTTATATTTATGAGTTTGGGCGTCCCAACATAACCATAGATATTGGCTGGGACGTCAAAAAAGGTGCATGCCGGATTGTCTTGTGCCGCTTTTATTAAAGCTTTATTGAAAAGGCAATATCGATATGTCAATACAATTAAGCAAAATATGTTTTCAAATTCAAATTTTATTTACGGGGTTAAATGAAGTCAATAGATTTTTCATTTTATAGTTCTCAGCTGTTCTATCAAATACAGCTCAATCTCAATGTTAAAATCTGTTGTGAGTCAGTGGTTGTTTATTGTAAGGCTTATGTGAGTCTGCCCAGTCTCTCCAGATCCTTCCCGGCCCGCAGATGCAGAGAAAGATGAAGCACATGCGCGGATCCAGAAAATTATGTTAGTGGGTCCTGACAACGCTTTTTTCTTCTCTATTTCACAGAGGTATGTACCAGATTTTTAAGGAAAGATATACATACACATGTACACTTTAGCCCCTTACGTTTTTTCAGGGGCCTGTCCTCCTACACCTCTGGATCCGTTACTGGGGCTTACCTCGCATGAAATATAAGAGCTTAACCCATTTATGCCGAATGGATTATCCCATCCTTATCAATTGGACGAATCCATTTCCAATTTTAGGGTTGTTGGGTGGATTTTTTTTTATTATTATTCAAATTTTAGAAGAAACTTCTGTAAGCAAACAGAGGAGAACCTGATCAGACGCCGCGTTTTGCGGCGTCTGATCTGGTTTTGCACTGTTTGCGGATGTCCCACAAAAAGGACGCTAGGCTTTAAATATGGGTTAAAGAATGACAGAGTTTTGTAACGCAACAAAATACAATATACCTTTCAACCATTTTTGATTAGCAATGGTTAAAAAAGTGTTCCATAGTTGCATACGCCTCCTGCTTCCTGGAAATCTAATATGTGCATAAAAGAAAACAAAGCGGCCAGATTGACACATCGATTATATGACACAACATAATTATAAAATTATTGGCAGAATCAAAGCATTCAAAAACAATTTATTGAGCAGTAATTACTCTTGAGGAAAATTTCAATAAATGCTCATTTATAGACCTGGAGACCAAAAGCTCATATTCCGTTTTCCGATTTAAAGCTGCATAGTCTGTAACTATGAACATTTTTCGAAAATTTTTATTTTCTTTTTAAATCATTTGTAAAAGTAGAATTAAGCTATGTTTTCACAATAAAAATGTTCAGTACAGCTGAAAACTGCATGGAAAAGTGAATTATCTCATCAAATAGGTGTGTTTTTCTCTTGTTGGTAATTATTTGCGCCCCTCCAATAATTCTAGACCGTTGAATTTTAACATTAATGCAGTTGTTTTGATAGTGATAGCCTACCTTGTTAAGATTAACGAAAATGGTAAAATGTTTACCTGAATTTGAGTATTTTTACTGTGTTCTTGAAAAATATAAACATTATTTTTAAAATTAGAAGATCAAAAGTTACAGACTATTCAGCTTTAAAGATATATTTGTATCGGTTATCATTGAGTACCCACAAAATATGTTTTGGTTGAGAAATAAGGACAATATTATCTTATTGCGCACTCCTATCTGGAGGCCTTCTCCAAGAAAGTATTGTTGTGGTAAACAGAGTAACGAGACGATCATGCGCGGATCCAGAAAGTTTTGTCAGAGGAGATCCAAGTTTTGCGGGTTTTTTTTATATAATTTAGTTGATGTGGGGGCGTAAAGGATCCAAATATCACTAAAAGCGGGCCATCATCGGCCCGCAAACGAAACGATGATGGTCCAACATTGAACGCTGGCTCGGTAGCTGATCCGGACCAGAATTGCTAAGAAACCCTTTATTTTTGTGATTTTTCAGGGGGGAGTGCCCGGACCCCCTGCCCCCCCCCCTCCCTCCTGATCCGCCCATGACGATTCTATTGAGCATCACAACAAATATGCCTTGGAAAAACAAGAATAGTAGATTAGCATATTTCATCAGGGTAGTTCTATAGCCATAATTGCGCTCCTGGTCCTGAGGTTATAAAACTGTTCCATGCTCATCTAAACTGAGCACAACATTTATTAGCATGATAAATACAACATATGAGAAACTTCTTCATTTGTTGGTATTTTAGTTTTTATGAGCAAATGAAATTTCGTGCTCAGATGAGTTGGGGACGAAAAAGTTTTATAAACCCGGGGCCAGATTTTACCAAAATATGTATCAGAAAATGAATACTTTTTTCGGTATGAAGATTTAGTGGATTTTTTTTGAAGGGGTCATCACTTTTCCTATTTAGGTGCAAACAAAGGCTCCGTTCCTTTAAAGCTCTCGAGCTTTATAAGTTATTCTCTGATATGATCAAAACAGTCCAAAGTTTTCGGAGAAAAATATACACAGCGTCAAAAGTTAAGCACCATTAACTTCGCAGCTATATTTTTCAGAGAAAGGTTATGTGATGCAATTAAACTTAATAAATAAAGATAAATGCATCATATAAGGATAAGATAATGAAACAATCATGCTATTTTGCCAAAATATGAGATGATGAATTCAACAAAAAGCCCATAGGGGTCAACTTATTTTCAGTGCAATTTTGTCTACGTGAAAAAATGTTGAAAATAATGTTGGAAAAATGCACAAAATTTGTTTCTAGATGCTGGGGGTTACTTCTTGAAGATGTCAGGGCAATAGGGAGATGTTTTGCTAAGTCGCGAAAACCCATGATTTTGTAACAAAATCCGAATATCACATGTATTCTTAAATTTTCTTTTAAATATTTATGCAGAGTTTCACAACAGATAAAAAATTTCCATTTTCAATAAAATTGTTTTAACAAAATTTGACTTTTGACGCCGTGTATATTATGGAGATGGAAATCGACGACTTCCTGTAGCCGTCAATGCAATACATGTATTTATTGCGGTCGGCCATGGCCGGCCGCTTAAATAACATCATTCAAAACACATATCAAATTCAGGTTTTGACCAAACCTTTATGCCGTGCTCATGCTATATTTTATTCGCTGCCGAACAACGAGTGGGGTACCAAATATCATGGGTTGACCTACAGCGCGAAGAAAACTGTCCGCGAAATCTGTAGGGATACCTATAGCGCGAGGCAAGCTTGTTTACGAATTTAATTTTCACAAAGAAGGCGTCAATTTGTCCTGTCGCTTATATAAACGCATTAAGTATTAGCTTTTCAAATCAAAGCACTGAGAGTACTGGTGGGGACGGCTGCATTGAAGCGTTCAAATAGGGAGGTTGTTAGTTAGATATCTTTTCTATAACCTGCAAATGGAAACTGGAAGTCCCGTCTCTGATGTAGGGTCAAACATATTGCCACAAAGTGAAATGGGAAAGCAATCTTTCTGACGACATTGGCATTTGTTCATTGGACAAAAACAGCCTTTTTTGGGGAGAGTTTATCAAATGTAATCCATTATTGAACAATGCTAGAAACCAGATGATAATTGCTAACTTAAGAAGTGAATAATCAAACTTTATTTTCAAACGCTTTTATTATAGAGTGTTAAAATGATCCCTAAATAAATGTTTGTGAAAGCTCTTCAGGCAGGTAAGCGGTAAACAATTTTCTCTTAACTTTGTTTGGCACAACCAAAACTAAACAGTTGTAATTTGTTTCCTAATACCGTGGCATGTTTTTTTTTCTCCTTCAGATTTCCATTTGGTTTCTGTTGGTTAAAGATCTTATGAGGATGAGGGAAAGTGTTTCCTAGTATCTTTCCTAATACAAATCCACCCACTTATTCAAAGAAATCAATGATAATCAAGAACTGATTTGATAAAGTTCTGTCCACTTTTGTATATGTTTTTCCTACTTTTACTTAATCGCCACCATAGACATTATGTGCAAGCTTGAATGAAGTCTCTTAATGGCAGAGCCAAACCAATTGTATAATTTTGGTAGAGTGCATCATTAGGGCCAAGTTTGTGAAATTATTGTAAATTTTGGATCATTGGTTCAGGAGGAGAAATCATTCAAAGGCATTTCTTATCTGGAGCTTTTGTGGATCCATTGTTCAGTGGAGTGGAACCATTTGTGCAAAATGGTAGAAGACACCATAGGGGACAGTTCTGTGAAATTAACTTGCTTTTGGGCCAGTTGTTCAGGAGGAGAAGTTTCTTAGCTAGAGCTCTGGCAGTCGTTTTGTTCAAAAGAGTGGAACATCTGGTCACGAACCTGAAGGCCTAAAGTCACAGAAAGTAAGAAAATGAAATAGTACATGTTCTTCAAATACAAATGGTTCTATAAAATAACTCGTATTTCCGCCCAGCAAGGAATTATTTCAATTTCGGAAACATAAAGAAATCACATGGGGCAAGATCTAGGGAATGCAGGAGGTGAGGCAAAATAGTCACTTTTTCTTTCTTCAAAAACACTGTAACTATTTCAGAGGCATGAGCAGGGCCATTGCCATGTAGAAGACAGATATGTTTAAAACCAGTGGCAGGGCGTCGTTTCTGATATGTTTTAGGCTTCTCCAGTACTATATGTCTTTGTAGTCCTTTCCAGTGATGTTTTTGCCCTTTTCCACCAGCACTTTTATTGCGACTCCTTCACCAGAGAAGAAAATTGCATACCAAACCTTCCTTGCACTTAAAGACCGTTTGACAATTATTGGGCGTCTGCTATGTTTAGTGGCCAAGATTTTATTGCTAACCTTTCTGACCACCTCAAATTAATACACATGGGACGACATTGGCAAACTGCTTTTTGTCATAAGTTTGAAACATTTTAAGCAGCTTTTCGGCCACTAAAACCCGTTGTCTGTTTTGCTCATCAGTCAACAGATGTAGCACCCATCTAGCAAAAATATTTCGGACTTTTAAATGTTTCTTCAAAATAAAGTGAACCGTTGATAGTGACATGCCTACTTTTCATGCAATATCACAAACTGTAAATCTGGCATCTCCTTAAATGATTTCATTCATTTTTGAAACGATTTCTTTACAAGCTGGATTTTCGCCTTCCTGATTTTGGTGCATTTTTGATGGACTCTAAGCCAGATTAAATTTTATTTTTCCAGCGCCTAACTGTGTCATAAGACACACAAGAAGGTCCGTAAGTAGCAGAAAGTTCAATCATCAGCTGCTTCAAAGAACAGACAAGTTTTGAGCGAGCTTTAATGTAACCCCTTATTTCATCTTTCTGGTTGACTCATCTACATGTACCAACTATTTTTATTACAGTGGTCAATGACTGCGTGTATTAATATGGCAAATGTTGTGTCTTACATTAAGTCTAACGTGTACATTTATACACCGTTGTGTAGACCTTAAATAAACCTATATAGGTATATATTGGTTTTTATTGTGTCCCACGTGGATATTGAGATATAGGACAATAAGCAATTCATTTCGAACATCCCTCGTAGGTACCATCATTAAAGTGTGCCCGCAAACGCTCACATTGTTGAATTCGCCACTGTTGTTCAAACCCAAATGATTCTAAAAAGGAAATAAGATGTCCTAGATTTTGACCTCTAGCCTCAGAGAAATGAATATTTTTGGGGATATGAAGATATATGGATATTTTTTTCTGGAGGGGGGGGGGGGTCACCACGAAATTGGACTATATTTAGGTGTAATTTCTATGCATTTTAGGGTCTTTTCTTTACGTCAAGGATTTTTTGGGGGGTTGCTAAAATTTCAAATATTTTTGAGGTCCTTGAAATTCCTGATATTTCTTGGGGGTGAATGGTAGATGCTGGGCCAGACCCTTCGCATGAAGAAAAAAGAGTTACCCACCCCTCCCAAGCCCCCTGGGACACGTAAATACTCTTCTGTGACAAGAATACACTTTTTCAAAGAGGCTCTGTCTACACTAAGAAATTGAAGCGGTTGATTGGGCAGGCTGGCTGACTGACTGATTGATTGACTGACTGAGAAAGCAAGCAGACAGACAGCTATATTTTGCTGCATACTGCCCTAAAACACTGGTCAGCTTTTTAGCGGGAGGGGGGGGGTATGGCACACTGAAATTATCATATATAAGTAGGTTCTGTCCATTTTTGGAGATTCAAAATTTTGAATTACATTTTTGTTGGGGGGGGGGGCAGGAGATCAGAAAAATAAATATTTTTGGAGATATGATAAAATTATGATTTATTTATTTTTGTACGTTTTGGGGGTCATTTCTATCAATTTGGGGCTTTTTAAGGTCAATGTTCAGATTTGGAAAATGTTTTTGGGGTCGCTTAAGTTCGAATATGTTTTGGGTATGCCTGATATTCCTTATATTTTGGGGGTAAAGAGTAGATGCTGGGTCCAATGCCATGCCTAGGTATTTAGAAAACTTGAAAGTATCCAAAATATGGTCAGGAACACTTACCACCTGAGATACTAGATAATCTAGCAAAACAGGCATACAAAAAAGTCAAAAGAGCAAAGAACGAAACAGACAGAAAAAGCGAGACAGACAGCCATTGGAAAGTGGACAGACAGAGAAATGGCTAGATTATGCTGCTCACAGCCTTCAGAACATTGGACAGGCGCTCAAACCACCTGAGCTACTAGACACATGTAAGCAGGCTAAATGAGCATATAAGTAAAAGAAGGAAGAACCAATGCACAGACGGACAGACGGATTAACGGACAGACAGACAATAAGGTAGATTTTGCTGCTCACAACCTTCAGCACTTTGGTCAGGCGATCCTACTACCGTAGAAACTAGATAATTGTGCTAAATCAGCATACAAAAAAAAAAAAAAAAGCGAAAACCCAATGGCTACATTCTGATCTAACAGGGTTTTGATCCAGTCGTTTCAGCACACCAGCTACCTATCTTTGTCATAGATGATTCTGACGTTTTGATTTTTAGGATTTCCGTGGACAAGAAAGCATATTGCAGAACCCCACGGCCATGAACAACGCCAACAATGGTCACATCCGCGGTAAGATTAGGAGCATGCTCTCAACCCGTGGTTCAGATTTGCATCAAACTCGCAATAAAACCAGTATCAGCTGTCCCTGCTGGTAGAAACTACAGGCTTTCAAAATGTAAATGCCTTTGAGCCCATTATTAGTTCTTGCCACTTTAATTAATATGTGGAAAACGGTTCTAAAAAGCCCTGCCTCGCGGCCAGATAACAAAACCCCGCGGACGCTATAGTATTTTTCCACGCACCTCCATGGTTTAGACTTGCAACCGTTGAAGGGGTAGGGGCAGAAATCCCGTTCTCATAAACAATCGACGCTTATTTAAGCCAAATCATTAACATACAGGTAAAAACAAGTAAATGTCGTTTCACCAAAAACGCAAAAAAATAGAAATCATTTCTGTAAAAATGTGTAATTGTCAATCAATCCAAAAGTGTCCCGATTTCAAGGACTCGTTCATGATCTATTTGCATTTTTTTCTCGCATATTTAACCCTTAAAGCGCCAATCGCAACAAAAGTCGTCTGCTTATCTCGTCATCTCGTCTGCCGAAATGTTTATGAAGCATCTATGGCAGAAAGAGTGGACCCAGACCAGACTGCCCCTATAGGAGCAGTCTGTTCTGGGTCAACGCTGTTTGCTTCTATACTTGATTCGTCAGTAATGTTAGGCAATTATATGAAGCAGACGACTTCAGCAGACGACATTTTCAGATACATTTTTTCTTGGCGCTTTAAGGATTAAGTACTGTAATGCCTTAGCCATGATGTGATGTTAGAGTGACTATTCACAAGAATATGTATATGCCTTTAATCGCGCCTGACAAGTGTTCGTAAATAAGTTTTAACTATTTCAAATGAGAGCCCCTACCTTCAATTTCACTTTATTTATTCTCCGCGAAGAGACTAGTCGAACAATATCCGCGGCCAAGAATTCGGTATGATACCAGTGGTGAAGCCCGCAAAATAATAATCTTTGCTAACAGGTTGGACCCAGATCAGACCAAACAAAACGTCGAGCCTGATCTGGATCCCAAATGTTTGACACTGTAGCGATAGAACCGCAGGGGCGCATCCAGGATTCCATGTTGGGGGGGGGGGGGGGGCAATATTTAAAACATGAAATATTTTCATGCGAGCGCAGAAGACGCGAAGCCATGCTAGGGCGTGGGGGTCGTTATGAACTTGGCACACTTTCACACACCGAAAATAATTCCAACCTATACTCAGGGTCGTAGCAACGAGTTTGAGAGTTAATGTGAGTGTTTTGATTCACAGAATGCATGAATGCGAGTTCTGTAGGTGCCAAGCGCGGGTAAGGGGGTCTGGGGCATGCTTCCACAGGATTTATTGAAAAATCCGCGCACTTTGGTGCCTTCTGGCACATTTTCATGCAGTTTAATTCTTTATCAGAAAGCTTCATTTTTTCAACAGGCAAAGTCATAAAATTTTGAAATGAATGGGTACAATGAACTTCGATGTCATTTCAGTCTTCAACTTTCAAATGGTTTCTAAACGAACTTGTAGACTATATCATGCGCGATTGGAAAAAAACTGTTTTGTGAAAATGCGAAGAACATAATTATTTGCCGACAAAAGTTTCATCGTGTGTACGTCCGAGAAACATGTTTCAAGAGATTTTTGGAGTTTCATGAAACAGTTTCATCGAATAGGACATTGCTATATTTTCTGAAACTTGTCTCATATTTTCCCAGACAATTAGCCAATCACAGCTCGGCTATTTCTGAAGGTCAGTTTACCTGTAATTTCTACAAATGTGCATACACAATTAAGAAAGGGGTCTTTTAGCTAGGTACAATATGGTGAGCCCTATATACATTTCTTCGTTGAATCCAAACTTCGTATTATTCGCGGTCCATTTAAATGTTGCGTTGCAAATGCAATGATCATCAAACACAATGGGACAGCAATTTCGTCCTCCTCAGCATGCTCAGTAAGCACCATGTTGAAAAAGTATGCACAATTTTTGCGGGAAAGAGCAATAGGTAATGTGAAGTTGCATCGTCTGTACAGTAGTGTATGGTACACACAAAAGTTGCATACATAAGTTGCAGACAAAAGTTTCATCGTGTGTATCAGGCTTCAGACTGCTCTGATCCAATGCCACAATGCTTGACCGTATGATAAAATTGGCAATTGTTGTGAGCATTAACACATAGTGCTCAGATGACTCCAGTAGACGTCATTCAGGAAAAGGAACCGAAAGATATGGTAGGCTACAATAAAATGACAGGATTTTAGCAGGGCGCCGCCGATCTGGCACCTTTGAATTTAGATCTCTATATGTACGTTTGCGAGCGGAGCGAGCAAGAAAAAATCAGACTATTTAAAATTGAAAAAAAAAATCAACAACAAAAAACAGTAGCCGCTGCTAAAAACCATATTAACAAGAAAAACTAAAGCATGAAATATCATGTTATACTGGGGCGGTTTAAGTGGCTCATTAATGGTTTTACCGAGTTTATGATAGAGCAGTAGATATCTTTTTAATGGACTGATACATGAGGATGGTGCAATATGTAATTCAAGTGCAGCAGCTAGGGTTGAGGGTTGGTGCTCAAAAGAACCGTCTCAATGGCATTGAGGTGATTCGTTTTGAATACCTTTTATGTATTTCTGGATTTAGAAGAAAGGTTTTTATTATTATTATTAAACACCTCTGAAAGTATCTGGTGGCCTGGATGTTATTATGGCGATGTGCAGACTGATCTAAAGTCATGAGTTGCACCTCTTGAGTAGGTAGATCTGTTCTCTAAACACGGTGCCTATTTGCTGTCATGTGTACAGCTGAAAGAGATGTCGTAGTACGTTAACAGTTTGTCCAGCTTTCTTTTCATTATGCGTAGGAGCTTAGGCTACTGTTCGATGATCTCTATACAACAGTACGTAATCTACATTCTCAGAAAACATATAAAAGTGGGCCACCATCGGCCCGTCACCAAAACTCCATTATGGTATTTGGTTGGCGGGTCGACAGTGGACAACCGGGCATAGTTTTGGTAGCGCTCAATGGCATTTTCAAATGCACTTAAGTGTTCAAATGTACGGTCCAATGTGACAAATATGAACCATTCTGACAATATAAACTGAAACTTTTGTGAAACTGAGTCAAATTGTAGAATGAAAGAGTAATGATCAGTAATTACTTTTGGTTTGATTTATCTATTATAAAGACCGATAGTTAAAAGACCTTCTTGATCTGTTTGCGGCAGGTAGCAGGTAATAGGGATCAAAGACAATAGGATAATTTCAATTTATTGTTTTCGTCGTATGAAACATAATGCTCTATGCTTATGTTTTTCGCACACACGACACCCTATAAACTGACATTGAGATAAAAAAAAATAATATTTGGGCCTCGGAACGTGAAAGCCTGTCTTGGGGGGTGCGAAAAACAAATGCGCAGACTAGCCTGCGCATTAGCGTAGACTGATCAGCGCCTTTGTCATTTGCTTTTTGGGAAGTTTCATTTCTAGAATTGCTACAAGTGAAATTTCAATTTTCTAGCTAGCCTCTGTAGATGAGGAGACTGCTTTTAGACTCGCTTTTTCAGAAGCCCCAAAGACAGGTTTTTGTCGCGTTGAGGCCCATTTTGTGTCGAAAATTGCACAACATGTAACACAAACGCAGTAGCCTGCCTAATCAATGCAATTATATATTTTCTGGCATCAATGGAACATTGCAAACTGTTTGTAAACGTCCCTTGATGTCAATATAGCAACCCGAATAATGAGTATGCTACTGTACTCCTAGCTTACTGATACACACTTCCTTTAGTAAAAGCCAATACTTATTAATTATGGTGGAACAGAGGTGACCTACATCCGTCATCGATAGGAAACAATGAACGAAAACAGTTTATCTGTCTGTTATATTACTGAGTCTGAGCTGTTATTTATTCTTTTACAATTAATCATCGTTTGCTTTGTTGAATTAAAAGGGAAAACTTAGATTTGTTCTTACATTTTCAACTTTCTGAGCGTTGTCGAAAACATAAAATTGATCAATGCCTGACCGATTGTATATATATTAATAGAACGTACTAAATCGCGTTGCGATTGGCTGTGTATACATAATTTACATATTCGTGTAGTGTGTATATCACATGACCGTTTTGGCGGGATAGGCATAAAGTAAAACTTCGAATGAAATCATACAAGTAAGATTATTTAATCCCCAATATTCAAGCGACTTTTTGGGGTCAGCTGAGATAATTCTTCATTTATATGAATGTTATATTATCTACATACATAGCCGCGTAAAAAAACACGCCGACTTGTTTGTTTGTTGTCAATGAAAGCAGACTACAATGGCAAGTCCACTATGTATTTTACGATATGCCTATCATTATTATATTACTGCGCAAGGTATTATTTTTTAAATATATTTGTATTTGAATTAGCAATTGGCAATAAATCATTGCTTCGATACCCAAACTGAAGTTTCTAAACTGCAAAGCATAACAAACAATAAAAAAACAACGAAAAAAAGAACTACTTTTTACGCGTAATATTTTCCAGAAAGTTGTTCGGTTTGCATTAAGCCTTTATCCTGCGGAATCCGGATATACCCCGTTCTGGAAAACATTGTAGATCCGGATCAGTTGGCTTCTCAGGAACAACCTAGTCAGGATCTTTACGACTCTTTATCATGCATCTAATTAAATAGTTAATATTGAAACCATGCAACTTATATGTCTGAAAATTTGCAAGGAGTGTAGCATATATTTATTGTATGGCCTGGCAAGGGCGAAAAATCGACGTGACTGAAAAACTGTAAGTGTTAAAATTGAGTCCGGATGCCAGCATCCGTCCCCAAAAAGCTGGCGAAAGTAAACGTCCCAAAGTCAAAACGTCCTTGATTGGCAAAGGGTGCGAGCGAACTTCACATCAGTAAAAGTACTTATGTGATTGTCATCCACAGCTGATCAAATAGAATTACTATGAATTCAGGCACTGACTTATGACGGTCATGACAAAAAGGTTTTATGCCCCCAAAGGGAGGCATATAGTAATCAAACTGCCTGTCCTTAAGTAGTGTCCTAAGAGTTTGAGTGTTCATATCATATCCGGAGTATTTCTCCTATATTATTTTAGGTAGAAATGCCAAAATTTGTGTCTTGATGCATTTAGGGTCATGGAGCGTCACACACCTTTACCACTGCCATCAGATCTAGAAAAATCGTGCCACGATTATAAATTTTAAGAATCCCAAATTTGGTTTGTGAACAGTAACAAATCACAGTTCAGATGTAATAATCAGAGCTTAGAATATACCTACGTTGACAATCTCTAGAAGTTCAAAATGGAAGCATGCAGTGGGCAAGAATACATACAATGATAGGGCTAAACGACTGCCAGCTTTTTTGAAAAGCTAATACTTGTAAACGAAGGTATCAGAATGCACAATAAGATCAATGTATTGAATAAGTTTCCCTTTGTCAAGGAACATACATCCAGACTAATAAATAGTTTCTAAAACACTTGATTCATTTGCTGTGCAAAATTGGGCCTCGACGCGAAAAAACCTGTCTTCGGGGGTTTGCGAACAACACAGGCGCAGACCAGCCTGCGCATCCGCGCAGTCTGATCAGCGCCTTTGTTATTCGCGTTTTGTAAAGTTCCATGTCTAAGCTTGCTACAAGCGAAATTTCATTTTTCTAGCTAGTCTCTGTAGCTGGGCAGGCTGGTTTGAATCTCACTTTGTCGGAAACCCCGAAGACAGGTTTTGTCGCGACGAGGCCCAATTAAGGTGTAGATGCCAAGTCTTGCTCCTCGATCCATGGATCTAGACTTTTACAATGTTAGCATCAATTGTTCAAAGTACGTGTGGTAACACCCAGACTGGCTCCAGTCCTTAAAACAATATTTCATCAATGTGTTATATTATATACTTGTAGCCAGTCTAACTCTGATGGCTCTGTGTTAAAACAGAGCCATCAGAGTAAGACTGGCTACAAGTATATGATATGACACATTGATGAAACATTGTTTTAAGGACTGGAGCCAGTCTAGGTAACACCTAATGACTAGCCTTATTAATTTGATGTTTTATGTCCCAGTGAACATTCTTTTGGTCGTGTCGGGAATCTAGCTTGTAGAAACAGATACCATATGGTAAGATAGGAAATGCTTGAGTGTAAAAAAACCTTACTCACAAATTTAAACACGTTTTGTGGGTGCCCAAAAGAACCGTCTCATTGAGACGGTTGTTTTGAGTACCCACAGTATATGTCTTGGCTGAGAAATAAGACAAATAATTTTACATTATGCACTCTTATCTGGAGGCCAGACGGTTGTTTTGAGTACCCACAGTATATGTCTTGGTTGAGAAATAAGACAAATAATTTTACATTATGCACTCTTATCTGGAGGCCTGAATCTGATACTGAAAACAAGAACTATAAAAAGATAAAAAAAAAAAATGTCTCCCTTGAATGAACAGTGTATACTACTCAAATACCATCCCCTTTCCACTCAGAAAATAGGCCATATTTAAAAAAAAACTTTTAGCTAAGAAATAATTTTCTTATATCTCAACCGAAACATTTAATTTGTGGGTACTCAAAAGCACCCAAAACATATGTTAAAACTGATGGGTAAGAAAATATTTTCAATTTACGCTCAAAATTTTTAAGGCCCGTTGACTCATGTGACTGAGAGGCGATGTCATTTCCACACTGGTAAATGTATACGTCGATTTGCTGGTATTTACGCGTATTGCCGGTACTTCATAGACCGGATGTGGTAGATATTGGGGTTAATACTATACATGCTATATAGAAAAAAAAATGCCATATGCCAAAGGGACTAGAGAATTCGATCATTTTTAAGTATTCGGCAGGCACATGGCGATTTATGTAAACATTTAGGAATATATTCGAGTACCGATCCGGATGATAGATATTCGATCGGTACTCGAATCTATTCCCAAATCCTTACATAAATCGGCATGCACAAACTGAATACTTAAAAATGATTGAAGTCTATAGCCCCTTTGGCATTTGGCATGTTTTCTAAATAGTATTAACGCTGACAAAAATGAAAATACCTACCACATCCGCTCTATGAAGTACCGGCAATACGCGTAAATACGAAAAAAGCAAAGTATACATTTACGAGGGTCTGGTATTCACTATTCATTAAAAATTTAGCCCATTATTCACCTCATTAAAATTTTGGGTTATTCATTAAAATGAGACCAATTATTCATTAAAAGTAAGAAAGGTGGCAAAGAAATCTGATTATTCACTATTCATTAATTTTTTCTTCAATTCATTAAAAAAATAGGATTATTCATTATTTTTTAGGCTCTCATTATTCACTATTCATTTATTTTTTGGCTCATTATTCACGATTCATTATAAAAAAGGGTCATTATTCACTAATCATGATACCCCATCTAGACCCTCATTTACCAGTGTGATTTGGATATGGTAAAAGGGGTGGACTTTATCGACATGCTAAATTGCCTGCATGTTTTTCATATTTTTCCAAAAGCCAACAATCAGGTACAGGAGCTACTGTAGCTATATCTCTGAATTGATTGGTTGTTGCGTTAATGGGAAATTACCTGTGAAAAGATTGACAGCTATTAGTTCAGTGACCAATGATTGCATTGATTTATAGCGACAATTACTTTGCTTTGTGTCGATTTACGGGCTATAATGATGATAGTTTACGAGTTAGCCATATAGAACAGAACAGATGTTTTATTGAAACAAAAGGCATGAATGCCACGAGGATAAACAACATAATACATAAATAACACAATGTACAAACATGGCAGTAGACGATGAGGTAATTAAATATACAGGGCCTTTTCCAGCAATTTTGGGAAAAGACCCCTGGCCAAAATTGGGAAAAAATTATCGACTTAACATCAATATTGGGAGAAATTAACGACATAGAACATTACAAGGGTAGCAAAATATATCCTCAAAATCAAGTTATTTTAGATTGTATTATGCCAAGCATACCACTTAAGCACAAGTATTTAAGTATCATTCTGATATCGGTCAGTGTTTCTCATAAGTAGTAGTGGTCTTTGAAAAAAGTAAAAAAAAAAAAATTCTTTTCTTAATTGGGAAAATCAGACATGGTATTGGGGAAAAAGGTGACTATTTTTGATTGGGAATGGGGCCGAAATTCGGCCCCTAGAGATGGGTAGAAAAGGCCCTGATGTAGCAGAGTATGCAAATACACATGTATTTTGTTTCAGTGGTGGAGAAGGTTATGAATGATAATGATGGCAAGCCCACTAAATAAGGCTGCATGATCAAAAATAGTGTGATTTTATTATTCTTCACAGAAGATATGTTGTGGGTGCTCAAACAGCTCCGTCTCAACGAGACGTCTCTTTTGAGCACCAACACATGATACATGTACGTGAATAGTGAAGATGGCAAATTTGATACCCCACCACGCGGACATTAATTCTTATTTGTTTTAAATATTACATTCTGGCCCAACTAGCCTAAATGTAGACTATGGAAATAAAGGCATATGATCAACATCTTAAACCAGTATGGGTCCAACATTTATTCATTCTTAATATGTGTATAAGGGAATAAGGTCTCCTAGCGGGGACACCTTTTGTAACTAAATGTCTAGCAAAGGTTTCATACGATATCTTATCCTTTTATAAATCTGAAATGCTTCCATATGCATAAATTTGTGGGGAAATTAATTAACTTTGTTAATTTGAATGCAAACTATATTCATCTATTGTGGCCATTTATGAATCTGTTATTATTTGCATGTATGTATGACAAGAAACTGTACAGTTTACGTCAATAAAATATATGTTCTGTTCTGTTCTGTATGTGTAATGCTTAATAAAGTTATGTTATCCTATGTTATATCTATTTCAGCTTAGAGGAACAACAGAAGAATATGATGGTATTTGCAGCATTCACCTCCATTCCAGGAAATGTAAATAATTTCAAAACCGAGAAACGGAAGTCCTGCCCTTTATATACAGGTAAGAATGCGTACAGAGAATGCTTACTCTATACACAGGTATTATATGACTTTTTGGTTACTGTAAAGGCGGCACCTCATGAATGCGTAATTAGGACTGGTCAACCTTAGACATAGGTAAAAGCTGAAAATGAGGCGTGGTTTTATTCAGGGTTACTCATCATCTTGTGCCATTACCTCAGTATAGACGCAAAACACATTATTTAGTCCTTCAAACGCCAGCAAAATAATTGCATCTGAAAATGTCTATTTAACATAAGCGTAGAGGCAAACATTGTGGACCACACTGTTTGTCTGTGAGGCTTCAAATATTTTGGTGGACGATAAAAATCATACATTTTGTGATTATGCGCTTTAAGTATCAATAAATGTGAGTTTCGGATTCTCATGAAATGAACACACTTTTGCGCGACCCAAAAAAATTATGAATTCTTCACCAAATTATAAATAGAACCTGATTCCCCTTGTTTGGCAGATGAAATAGCCTAACCACGCCCAGATATGAACATTAAAGTTACCGTCTTTACAGAGAGCAAAAAGTTCTATTATAAGAATGCTTATAGAATAGTGTTTTATTAGCAAAGTTATATATTGTCAATGGTTCCTTTGTAAAATTGCACAGGTTTCACATTTGTGTACATTTCACACGATTGTACAGTAAAACCTGTCTTAAACGGCCACTGAAAAATAGACAAAACAAAGGTCTTAAAGACAAATGGTATAGCTTAATGAAGGTCGAAAGTATTGCAGAATGCTCTCTTGGGGGGGTTAATGAAGGTCGAAAGTATTGCAGAATGCTCTCTTGGAGCATTCTGCAATACTTTTGACCTACATTAACAATGATTGAGCGATAATCGGTCTTAAAAAAAAAAATTGGTCTCTATTTGAGTTGCTGCTTAAGACAGGTCTTACTTTACATCAAAACCAGAATCTGTGAAAGATGGGTCAAAACATTTGGGTGGTGTTGAGGGGGTGAGCCTTGACATGACGAAACGTACAATATGAGTGTACGCCCAGCGAAGAATCAGATCAGCCTGGCCATCCGCACAGGCCGATCAGAGTCTTAGCTGTGTGCTCAGAAGTCTCTGGCATGATGTGCGGATGTGATCAGAGGGAAACTACTCATCATTCTTATTACGATCGTATTATTGATAATTACCTTTCCTGTTTAGCTACAATGAAACTACCTTCGGGGTTTCCGTCCAAAAAAAGACTCAAACCAGTCTGTTCAGATTCTGAGACCAGCTAGAATATTGATATTTTTCATGCAGCAAGCTTTAACTATCGACATTCGCTACAGACTGCGCGAATGCGCCTTTGTTGTTGGTCAAAATAAATTGTTAATGACCCTGATGAAATGCTATATTCTCATCTCCCAGTCAGCAACCCAACAGTGGGCCGCCATCGGCCCGACATGTTTTTCACAGAGGCCCGATATGGGTTGCCGTCAGCGGCCCTCCGGTGCATATGCAACTCGGCAACTGGTCGGTCCGACATACTCTAAGAAACGATGGGCCGTTGTCCAGTCGCTGTCTGATTTTGAATATATTCCTTCATGATATACCATTTAAAATCTACTCTACTTTTTTACATTTAATAATGATGATTAACAGAGACTGAAGGGCACCTACAGAAGCAAGTAGGCACGCCCTTATGTTGACAAGCCAAGTTACAAACAGTAGATCTGCCATTGGACTTGACCCCTGGATAATAAAGACTGCAATTCATTGTTACATAAAATGTAAATTAGTGTAAGTCGGTTCTGTACATGATGTTATTTCATAAAAGCAGCATGTATCCGTCACATTACAGTAGGTTAAGCCACTGCGTCGATTACGTATAGTAGGGGAGCCAGAGATTCAAAAATTGGAAAAAAGTGGCCGGAAAGTAGCAGAATTTTAGACTATATCCTCAGTTAGTATGGTGTTTCAGAAGTGTGAAAACAGATATTGCACAAATTTTAAGTCTTGCAAAAGATGTTTATTTATGTGGTAACCATAGCTACCCTCATGCAGACTTCATGTTATAGGCTATTCGCTACATTACTGAAAAGAAAAGTTATTTAGACCAGAAAGATCACATTTCCTACTATCTGCATATTGCTTTACAGTAACTTAATTAAAAACACCAAACTGACAGTAAGTTTAAATGACTTACGCTTACGGAATTGTTATATACGTTACTTACATTCAAATACACTACTATAGTTTACTTGGCCATGGGCTGCCAAAAGACTTGAGGAGGGAGATTTTTGTACATGATTTTCTTAGCTACTTTATGTATCATGAAATGTCTGTTAGCTTATGATGAACATGTGCACTTACCTTGCAATAGCCAAGTCTAATACGTTACCATTAAATGATAAGGAAGCTCCTAGTATAGTGTTTTTATCATTTGCATCATTTCTTACATTTCGTTATGATAGATATTTTAATTAGATGCAGCTTAATTGCAGAATAATAATATTAGTTTAGGCACCTGGAATTTCTGTTATATACGTTACTTTCTTTTAAAACAATATTTTTGTGCTATGTTTTGAGTATATGCGTTCATACAGCTAGTAGGTATAAATGATTCGACTGCCATCTTAGTGCTCAAAATTAGATTGGAATTACTGTATTTTTAAACATTTAATATGAATGAGATGCAACATCAGCAAAATCATATTTGGTTTAAAGGGAAAAACATGTAAATAAAGCACATAAATGCCATTAAGTTTATGTTTTAGGAATCATGTAAATATGATAATTGATACTTATTTATTATTCATAACTAAATTGTTTCAAAAAGCTTTAATGATTCTTTAAAATATGTGCCACTACCATGTATTTGCTTCTTTTTTTGCATTAAATGGCATTAAATGACATATACAAGACATTTTCTGTCACCGTCAACAGCTCAATGAATAAATATAAAGCACGCAGTAACATAGTCAAATCCATCACACATTGTAAAAGCCATCAAATATATATGCATTTATAAACTGTTATTCTCTACAGCAGCCTTATTTAAAACAATAAGGCACAAAATATACCTTAAAACCCTAAAAAATGTAAGATATTCCAAGCAGAAGTCCAAATAAAGAAGCGAAATATTAAAGATACCTTCATCAGTGTCATATGAAACAAAACTAAAGTTTGTGGAAATCGTGATGATTTCTGTCTCTGATTTAGCACCCGCCTTAGCTATCCTTGGGGTTGTAATATTTTAGTATCTACATTGTGTCGCTTTGAAAAAAAGTATTATTTATGTTGGTAACGTATATAACAAAGATATAAAGATCATTACCTCAATCATTGCGTTGCCTGGTTCTACACGTTTGTGAAGCAATGAAACAGGACAGCATTTATTCGAAATTACCATTTTAATACTTTAGAAACAGACATATGTCTGTTAATAAGTTGGAAAAGCTCCCCTGCATTGTTAGTATTTTATTAGACTTCAATAATCAGGACAGGACCTTGAGCAAACAACTTTCTAGAATTGGACTTGATTGATCATATATTCCAGAATGTTTGCAGACGTTTGATTTTTAGCTAAATAGATTATCTGCATACGTGATAGAATCTGCTTTAATGTTTGTTTTGTTCAACAGGACACTATTTTTTTACACTCGCAATAAGTAATCATAACAACCGTCATTCAGTCCTTAAAACTAACTAATTAATACCCATAAAACATGTACCAACTTGTTAAACGATGCTATATTTATGGTATATGTATAGTTCATGTAAAAGAAGCAAAATCCATACTTATGCCAATTTCAAAGATTACTTTCAGATAGTATACTCAACAAATGCTATGCTGTATCATACTTACATATAGTGCAATTGGCAATAGAGACAATGTTATCAATATCTGAGATGTATCATGATACTTTTACAAATTGAAAGAAATACAATTTCTTATGCAGACGATTGATAAAAAAAAGCGACAGACAAATTAAACATGCATACATACTATTTGTTAAGTGTATCCATACTTTCTTAGCATGACATGTTAATCTATTATTTGTGTAAGTAATGATACTAAATTTGTGCCTTCTCTATTGTCCATTCAATTATTATTTTATTAGCTCAGTAGATAATTTAATGTATGCCTTTTTGCCTCTATACTCTGATGTGTTTTCAACTAATCTATTATTTAACGCACATAAAAGGAATCAACTGACAGGATTCCTGTAACAGTTTGTTTAAAATGGGGTCCAATGACTGCTATGGTATTATGAAATAACATAACATCAGCTATATTAGCACTAATTGCTAAAACTAAATTTGATCTTATGGCTGCTATTTTTACTCTAGGATATTGCTATTCCTATCAAAAATCTGATTAACGTAAATAATCTTTTAAACGTTAATTTTAATGCGTCCTAGTTAAACTTGGCTTTAACATTTTCTCTCTGTTGAATTTTATAAAGTAAATTTGGTATCGTAAATTGCAACTGAAGAAATCTAGATTTCTTGGATATGATCACTGCCTTGCCATGTAAAACCCATCCTAAAGGATAATTTCCCCAATTTCAACGGCAATAATTCATTTTGAATAACCCATTCAGTTTTAAAGTTTGCATTGCTTTGACAAATGATTAGTAGTGTTAAGTTAAAAGCACTATCAGTTTCATTAATCAAACAATGAAAGCCATGTTAAAAATGAGCTGTAATTAAAACTCATAACTAGAATAAATTTAAAAGTCACCTTCTGAGTTCTGATATATGCATAAATAGATGTGACTTAAACAATTTGCATAACAGAGCCACTCTCTTAAAGAATAAATGATAACAAACATTAATTATGTTTCCTTAAATTTAATGTAACGTAAACAGCATTTTTTATTTTATATATTCATAAAGGAGTGATGCTGTCTAGATTGCCCGCAAATGTCTTCTTTCTATAAGTGAACATGACTAGGAATTGTCACAATCACAGACTCCTGACTGACCCACTGCACATTCAGGAAGAGACATGGAACACAGATATCTGCAATATAATAAAAGTGAAGCAACCAGCTCTCTTCCTTGTCAAGATAATTTCTGAACTAGAAACAAATTAGAATACAAAGGCCTGTTACAAAACTCCCACAACCAAAAGGAACAACAACAAACAAAGTTTCCAACATCCACACATCATTTCAGAAATTCTTAGATATTTTATCATAAATGAATCTGATTTGATAGAATTGATATGTCATTTACTATTTTATATAGTATGATGAGTGTGAACAGATTCGACACAAAGCTTTGGCTGCTTCTGAATAACTTATTTGATTGTTTTGTTTAATTTAAAGAAATAATGTGCAAATATATAAATTTGTTTTAGGTTTTCAGGCTCAGTTGAAAATGGAAAACGGTTGAGACAAATATATAATCATGATATAGATTTGTTTATTTATAGTTATATATGTTTCTTTGGCAAATTTTACTGAACAAGCTTAAGGGAATGTATCCTAGTTGAGATGTTGCATCAGACTTATCATTTTATAAGTTTGTAAATTGCATAACATAACATAGATAATTAGCAAGCAATGTGTTTTGTTTTTAAGTCAAGAAGTATACCATTTCTTAAAAGAAAAATTTACAACCATATACACAGTCTCCTAATTAGTACTGATTACTTCTTCTTTTGGAACAAATGCTCTTTTTATGCCTATCAAACACAGCCCCTCCCCCTTTCTAATGAAATAAACTTTCCAGTGATGTATAATTTAAGCTATGAAGCAATATTTGTTTGTCTTCAACTTTGTATTATACGTTACATATTGAAAATCGAACAACAAAATGATATTTTACCTCAGAAATGTTGTTGAGTATTACTCTAAAGTCGGCGATATCAACACAATTAAAACAAGGTGTTTAAAGGCTAACAGAAAATATTGCATGCTTATTTTCAAACCAAAGAGGTTCTAAACTTATATTAAGTTTTATCTATGGTCATCTAATTAAACAGCTTATAACTAACAAAGTATTTATGTTAGAACGTATCTGTTTGCAGTTTTGAAATCGTCAGTTAACGCTCTTTAAAATAAATGTTATCCTGAAGTTATACACATATTGAAAATTTTGTCAAATGAAACTTTTTTAACAAAATATCAATAATTTTAAGGGTATAGTTGAAAACGTAACGTAAATGACATTTAAACGGACCCAAGCAACTTTTAAAAACATCAATATGTGTAGAGAATAGCATGTTCTTACAGATTGCATAAATGTTTTGTTCATTTAAACATTTCAACTTCTACCTAAATAGACTTAATTACATATTTTTTTTATGAAAATTAGGGGTAACGTATTAAACACACTGTTACAGGTATGTTTGCAAGACTAAAATTGAGTGCAATATCTGGTTTCATACTGCCCATACTATGTACTAAAGGATAAAATAAGTTAAAATTCTGCTAAAAAGGGGGCATACCTAAATGCTTATTTTTGACATTTTTGAATACTGGCTCCTCTACTAGTATGTCGGCAAGCATGCGTGTAATCATCCTGACCCCCAGTAGAAAACTGTGAAACACGGTCAATAAAAGTAAATTTTCTGTCAAAAACCGGTTTGTTGTTTACAAAACCTTTGTAATAAATTTGGGATCCAGGAAATGATCAGCTTGCAGCCTTAGGTTATGATTTCAAACGCTTAACGTCATTAACGTCAAGACTAAATATTGCGTTAAATGCGGTAAAATTCTTTTCCTCTAGAGATTTATTCGACTGCAAGAATTATGACTTTAGAATGTTAGACGTCAATAAAATGTGTATTATAAAAATTCATTATTCTGCACTTTAAAGGCACCATAGTGTTTACGCATTTTCCTGATGAGAGAATGGCCAATTGGTAAAATTTTGGTTAACAGTTACATGTAGCAAGTTTAATGCATACAGTTTGTTTTCATTTGCATATCTATACTGTGTTCAGTTTGACTAACGTCAATGTAACGTCCCGCTGACACAATTCTACGGGTTGTGTAAGGTAACTTTTGCGGACAAAGCATGTCCTGTTATCTTTAACGCCCACAGCTCGACGGCTTTAACGTTAAATGCTTATTCTTTGTAATTGTGTGTCCTTGCTTTCAAATAGCTGGTTTTGAAGCAATATTTGACTGACATTACAGCATGATACGATGCTTTCTTTGTTTGCACATTCTGGTGGAGTCAACACCATGTAACTAATCATGAAGAAGAGCGGGTTTCATGATCTTCGTTCTTACGTTCACGTCACATTTTTACGTTTTTAAGTGTTTTCATCTTTTGGCGTTAGTATTATCTAGGGAAACGCTCACCATATAACTAAATTGAGCCTTAAAAGAAGGGATTCGTCTATCGAATCAGTTTGCTACAAATTTTATCAAAATCTATCAAGAAATAAAGAAGTTATATGCATTTGAAGTTTCCATTATTTCTTTTTATGAAAGCCGCCATATTTGTGTGTTTATGACGTCATAAACTCCTTACTATATACAAATAAGATTTGAAATATATTTTTCACTCCATTTTATGTATATGTCTAATATAACAATAAAGGATCATTTATACAAGTAATTCTGTGATTATATGCTAAAATAAAGATTTTATGCACTTTAATAACTAACAATGTTACATGCATCTCATTAGCATCTCATTATATATTCAAAATGGGGGCTGTGACAGGATGTTATGAAAACTTCATTAATTAATAGCATTCTTAATTCTCAACCGATTTTGATCAAGTTTAATTTGCACTAAAATTGTTTGTGTACAAACGCCTGTCTTTTCAGACACATTTGCTTCTTGGTCTGCGTTTTCCTAAGGGACGTTATCATATTTCATCACTTATGAGCCAGTGCATGAGATTTCCAACAATGTGGCATTTTGACATGTGTAGACTCAGATGAGCCTAGGCAGCCTCCTTTTAAGCTTAGAAACTCCAAATGGTGTTCAGTCAGTAGCTTAACAATCATAGAATACTCAAGCGACTAGCAAAGGCTCTGATCAGACTGCGCGTATGCGCAGGCTGATCTTAGGCTTTGCTGGTCGCACATACCACATTGTTGGAAATCTCATGCACTGGCTCATATCATTTATAGTCAGTAAGCACATTCTAAAGAAAATTTAATCAAAACATCATAAAACTACGCAAAAAGTATTTAACATCTGTTGCGTAGGCTATCTTTATTCTATGTTATGATACAGGCGTTATTTAAAAAAGACACAAAAATAGTGAGTATGATCAGGAAATACCACATTCACAAACCGCAGACAAACCCATGGCACCGCGAGGAAGAGCCACACAACCATCACGAGGCACCAGGAAGAAAAACTAAGCAAAGCAACCAGCTGTCTCTTCCCCGTCAAGATGATTGCAAAACTAGGATGGACGTAAAGTTACGTACAACAAAACATAGAATAATTACAGACTCCCACAATTGGAGTAACAATATAGAAAAAGTCAACAAGAACAGAACCACCGCCTTAGAACGGACAACAGCCTAAGCCACCGGGAGGGGGTGGGGGCTTAAATGCATTTTACTGGTACCAAATTTTCTCCCTAGATTCTGCTGTTGTTAAAGTACAAGAAATGTTCAGCCCGGGATGGAAGCCTTTTATTACTAATGCAATGTATCATCGTAATCAAATTAACACACTATATATGATGAAACAAAGACATTGGCTCACCACTGACAGAAAGTCAGAGCTAAATAAAACCTCAAGTTGAGCCACGGTGGGTCCAGCTGCAGATAAGCATCAGGCACCAACCCACCGATTAAAGCCTTACGCCAGAGCCGTCATAGAGTCTGAGGCCTTTGATTTTACCAGTACCATTTTGTTCACTTGTTCTGCAATGTGAGAAAGACATTCATCCTCCTCCTGCACTCGGGCCATGTATGGTCCAACTCAGTCCCGCATAACTGCCAAGCTCGGATCCTGGAATTCTCGTCGAGAGAGGGGGAGCCCAACTGACAGAAAGAGAAGTCCTGACATTTTTTTATTTTAACAGTGGGGGTCCAATGGTAGTGGCGTAAGCCTACCTAAAGACTTGTATAGAATACG
Organism: Loripinus fragilis; assembly: GCA_964019695.1. Taxonomy (NCBI): domain Eukaryota; kingdom Metazoa; phylum Mollusca; class Bivalvia; order Lucinida; family Lucinidae; genus Loripinus; species Loripinus fragilis. Next base: position 62,005,549 of record OZ026524.1, on the reverse strand, counting down.
CACTCTAGATGGGGGTCTGTGGTTATTCCCCTAGTTGGGTTACGGGGGTAAAGCTCGCCGCGGGGAGTTACTACCTATGATATAGTACGGATGTGCGGGTCGAATAGCCCCCTTTTTCAGCGCTGCCAGGTATACGATAAGCCCTCTTTTTCTAAGAAAAAATACATGACAGACCCCGGGTATATAAAATCAAAGAACAGTATATGAATAAGTAAACATTTTGTTCAATCAAGTATATGAATAGGTCATTTCTTTCGAAGACCAAGTATATGATTGGGGTTACTATCTGGTTTTAAAATACTGGCTCGCACATCCGTACCAAAATTACCCCAAGTTACCACCCCCCCCCCCCCCCCCCCCCCCCCCCCGAGGGGTAAAGCCCTGTAGAGCATTTTACCTCTCAAGACACGCAATTGCGAATTCCTATGGAAACCTATAAAACGTGTGATTATCCGGTAGGGGTCTAAACGCCCTGCACATCCACCCCTCCGGATCCGCGCATGACTGCGAAGTAAAATAACTAACTCTTTGTATGTTTTGGACAAACATTGACATTTATTTGTCGTCTGCTAATTTATTTTCTTTTTGCAAATTGTTTTCAAAGATTTAATGCTAATAATAAGGAATGCACAGTCACAGTTTGATCCAGATTGTTAGACCTGTCTGGTCATCATTCTGGCCCCCACGAGTCTGGCCCGGGTCATCTGCTACTACTACTTTCAGTTATAATTTCGGCGTAGGTCATCTAGATCTGGCAGCCAAAAAGTAAAAAAAAAAGATTGGCTATAACATTAATGTATTGCAACAGACTGCATGCATGATGATGCAAATATGTTATTCGCACAATATTTGTGCTGTTCTCCATCTATGGAGGTTTAGATAGAAGAAATGGGAAACGGGTGGGTTGGCAACTTTGCTTTCCTCTTTGCATGCCGGTGGGTCGAACTTCAGACTATGAAGACTTATCTATTGGTGTGATTGTAGGGGGGGGGGGGGCTGATGCTTTGGCTGTTTGTCGAGCCCTCCGGGGTTTACCTGTTGGATTTCTCAGTTTTGCCTCCTCTAAATTAAGGGTGAGGTTGGTGCCGTGAAACCGGTAACGGGTTTAAGACCTCCAGTAAAATATTTTACTGACCGTTCCAAGGCCCAGGGGGGGGGGGGTACTCTAATTTATTCCGCATTCGTAGGCTCGGACCCAGCATCTACCGTTCACCCCCCAAAAAAATCAGGAATTTCAAGCACCCCAAAAAAATATTTGAAATTTTAGCAACCCCAAAAAATATCCCAAATCTGTACATTGACCTTAAAAAAGACCCTAAATTGCATGGAAATGACCCTCAAACTAGCCCAATTTTGTGATGACCCCAAAAAATATCCACAAAAACTTCATACCCCCAAAAAAATATTCATTTTTTGAAAACCCCCAAAAATATTGAAATTCAGAATTTTGAACCCAAAAAATGGGTTGAACCTACGCATGTGTGAAAATATCAGAGTACCCCCCCCCCCCCCCCCCCCCCCCTGGGTTCCAAGGCGGTATTCTTTTGTGGATCTTTTATGTTTTTTTTCTGTCTTGTGTTTGTTATGTCTTGTGCACGTCTGTTTATTTGTACCTTGTGGTCACCTACTGGGAAAGGGCTGACCTCTTGACTCTCGTTTGTGGTGTATAACCATTTTCCCATTGGTATCCTGGGCCCTATCCTGGGTCAGATGTGGTAATTGAGTGTATCGATTCCTGATCTTTGCACCCTTACTTACTTTTATAAGAATATACTCGGTTGTTTATTTCTCAAATTGAGGCTCAAGCAAATTCCTGTCCCCCCTGATTGGCTGAATTAATTTCACACCCTTACATACAGGTAAATTGTGACTTCACAGAGAAACAGAGCCCCCCCCCCCCCCCCCCCCCCCCCCACTTGATAGGGGGAGATTCCAAAGGTGACGTCATTGAAGGATATCCCGCGCGCAATCGCTACCTTGACCTTTACTACGCATCGAAGAACAACACGAGGATGAAATCGGTTGCTGTTCGTGTTATTTGATTGTTTTCTTTGTGTAATGATTTTAATGAGCTATGGAAAGGTAAGAAAGAAAAGTAGTGATAAAAATATATTGCTAGTCGATTAAATGTATGCTTATCTGCAGTTTTTATGTAACGATTTTTACAAGATTTTGCGCGAGAAAAAAATGTCAAAATTCAAGATGGCGACTGACACTTCCTGTGCACTGGTAATCATATTTTTTGAGTCTTTACAAGTGTAAGCGACTGCTAAATATTATTGTGATATCTTAAATTTGATAATAGGTGACAGCAACACTTTTTGCAGGAAATGCCATACGAACTTGTTGGGTTTTAACACAAAACGTTTGCTTTATCAGTGTTTCATAAAAGTAAACAAAACGAGCCTGGTACTTTTTCTCCATCATCATCTTTCTGTTTGTTTGAGTTCCCTGTCAACAATTTTTCAGTTATACTGTCACTTTAACTTTTTTGAACCAGTGCCTAGGGCTGCCACATTTACATGTGTAAACGGTACCGTACCGTTTTGTGTTTTTGCAATAAACGTTTACAAAATTGGCCTACCGTTTACACGAACTTTACCATGTGACCAGTGCCGGGGTTTGTTAATAGCATTTTCTAATGAACATTCCGCTCTTGATCATCAATCAGTCTGTTTGTTTTCTCAGATAAGTTTGTAGTTGATAAAATATCTACTGCAATTAGAATTACGGCGACATGCTCAACTGACAGTAGTCCAACAGGTTAGACGTACACATGCACTCATTTATTGATTTGACTTTCTCTAGATGTGCAATGTGACGTCTAACACGGGTCCTATGCAAGTCCCTGTCGCACTTTTAAAATTTTAATATAAGGTGTCTTACTGTACAATTTCGGGCCAAATCAATGTCTTAGACTGAAAATACTTGAAATCTATTATAAAAACTACATCGTAGTGTTCATGCCGTCCAATTATCCATAATGAAAGAAGCTATCGCTTCAAACTTTCATTTGGCCGCCATTGTAGTTGAAAATAACAACACGTGAAATTGGTTACAACAAAGGCTAAAAATATTTTTGACGAAATTTTTTTGACGAATTTTCTTACGCAATTTAAAGATTTGCATGTTCAAACGTCAAAAGGTAAGACAAATCGGAACTGCATACTGCTCAGCTTTACTTTAGAACAAATTTGTTCTATTTATATACATGTATGTGCGAAATGGGGAAAATTAGGATTTGTGGTGTTGGAAAGAAACACTCTTCAATAGTACTTTTAGGGTGGGGTGGTACTACACCGTGCCATTTTTGCACTCTTTCATTTTTTTCTGGATGCAAAGCTCTTTTTCTGATTGACAATGTCCCCCAAGTGTAATGATACTTCATTCTAACTATTTAAGTGGTTTGTTTGACTGCATTATCTGGGTCCAGGTATCCCAGTGGGGGGGAGGGTACTGTAATTTTTTTCTTCATACATAGGTTTGGACTTAGCATCTACTGTTTTCTCTCCAAAATAACAGGAATATCAAGCCCCCCCCCCCCCCCCCAAAAAAAAAGAAATATTACTAACCCAAAAAATATCCCCAATTCTGTACCTTGACCTTTAGAAACGACCCTAAAATGCATAGAAATGACCCCTTTTTCTGATGACTCCTAAACATATCCACAAAATCTTCATACCCCAAAAAATATTCATTTTTCTGGACCCCCCCCCCCCCCAAATATTGAACAAAAAAAAATAGTCCACGCCTTGGTATGTATAAAAATTACAGAGTACCCCCCCTCCCCGGCCAGGTGTATGGTACCTGCTCAAGCTATGAATAGCTTCTCAAAATTAAAGGGGCAAGATGTTAATTGGACTACATTTGCTGTATTTTCTGCCTGAAGGAGGAGATGGTACTTTGGTGTAGTTGCATGCGTTATTCAAAGTACCATATCCATTTCACCGGTTTCCTGTCTTTCTCCTTTCTTTGTTGGCTGGGGGAAGGGCTGGGGAAAATGAAATAATTAATTTGTAGGGGTAATCAAGTCCAGTTTTGTAACAGAGTTAAGGTGGTGCAGTGACCTATATATTAATTTGTATATAGGTCACTAGGTGGTAACAGTCTTTTTAAGCATTTTCTTCAAGTAATGGCCGACTATGTCAGTCCAAGGATGTAACTTTCGACTTGACAGGAGTGGTGGACCATCCATTCCACTCCCCAGATCTGCCCATCCCCTCCACTCCCCAGATCTGCTCAATCTTTGGCTTATATGGGTTGTTGTAGCTAGTCCACACAGAAGTACCAGATACCAAGTGCCACAGCTTCAATAATATATATACATGGTGCTCCCTTATCGTTACTGCTTTCCTTTAAGGGGATGATTTGCCATCAGAGTGATTATAATATACTAGCCACTTATACGCAAGATTCATTATAAAACAGATCGTTTTCAGAAAGGTTTACTGCAGGCTTTGCCCATGTAGAGTCAGAAAGTCAGGCGATGTGTTTTACAATACTCATGAATGGGTAGTCCAGGCCTGTTTGGTGGGTTATGTGTACTTTTATATAAAAAAACATCTACTTGAACATGGCAGAAAAAATGCTGAGAAACTTAATGTTAGCAAGTGTCAGCCATTATGAAATTCTAGAGGGAGAGAGGTTTGGACCAAGGTTTGCCCCAATCAGAACAGCAGTTTGTTTGTTTTTTCTTTGTGGGGGAGGGGGTGCTTGTGAACACAGAGCAATTGATCTGCTTGTTTGTTCAGGGTTTATTTTAAAAACAGTCACGGATCGATATTTAAAACGTCCTGAAGCGATTGGAAATATGAAAACTGATTGAAAAACGTTATTTTGTCCTGTGCCTAGTTTTACAATAGCGATAAGAAGTGTGTATTTTGAAGCACAAAAATGTAGTAGTTAACGGGTCTGACATTGTTAGATCCGCATCTGCCTTGTTTCAATTTTACATTAAGATTAGATGTAGGTATGGCTGCAGAAAAGTTGGCCGTGGTTTCTTTGATCTAGTCTTGCAGATAGTGACATACTTTGAAAAAAATCCTTCCTATCTATTTAAACCTTTATGCGCAGGTAGTCGGAAGCATTTTTTGCCTTCCGTCATGGTCACAGGGAAATCATCATTGTTGTGATAAGAAATGATAGGGTACTACATGGTTTATACTCAGTTCTATTTTATTGACAGGTAAAATTCAAAGACTCATGGCAAAAAAAGATTTGCCTCAAAACAATGGTGATTAAATACTCTATTTAGCAGTTGGTTATGCTATAATACTCCCTATGCACATGCAAATTCAACTGCGTGACTGTTTCTTCAGTCTTTTACAGCCACAGACCCTGGTGTGTCCCGTTTGTATCGGAGACACAAACATCTTAAATTAATAAACTGTATTATGCCCTCAAATCGAGTTGAAAAACAAAAAAACGTGTTTTTTTCGTTTTCGTTAAATTCGTTCGGAAAATGCAATTCATTTTTACTTTAACCAATGACGGTTTCGACCCAGATTTGACCTCGATGTAAAATGTAAACAATGGCGGCGAAAAAGCCAGTGCTCTGGGTAAGTCTCGATAAAAGACATTTTTATGCAAGCTTCTTTTGATAATTTTGGTGGAAACAATGAATTTAAGTATTGTTTTTGTCATTTACATACGTGAATTGATTTGATAACGCGCCAAATGACCTTTTTTTAGCCGGAAAGTGCAGCGCAGAATTTCTTTGCGGAGCTTGCGAAAGGAAAATGATTGAATCCTAATGAGAGTTCGCGTTCCGAATGATAACAAAAAATGAAAATGACAATATATAAATGTGAAATATGAACAACTGGAATGCAGAACTCTCATGAATGGGAGTAAACTGACAGTATCTTACGATAGGGAGCATTTTTTCAAATTCTTTGTATATCGGGCCTGTGCAAACACTCAGTGGCTCAACTGCCATAAAAATGTCCTGAATATCGTCTGACTTAGTCACTGCTTGGAGCAATTATATTCCTGCATTGCATGTGTTAATATTTGGTGTTTGGTGAAGACGCTTACAACTTTTTTTGTTTACTTATTGTCGGCGTGTGTATTGATGCGTACATGATGATTCACCATATCTACATTAATTGCTGGTTCCTAGTCTACAGGTGGTCAGTAATGTAAATACAGGTTACCACAACCCCCCCCATTTCCAGGTATTGGGGGGTACTACTGGTTACCTGTTTATCCATTATTGACCACCTGTAAACCGGTAACCAGCAATTAATGTAGATATGGTGAATTGGCAGTTATCTTGTGCATTACACACTTGCAACTGGTGTCAAGGCTCTTAGGCGAAAGAGGAAAACCTAGATAGGGCGCTGATGGACCGAAAAGATGAGCTCAGCGGAGAGTAGACCTCCAGATAAAAGCATGCAATGGAAAACCATTCTCTCCATTTAATTCTCATCCAAAGCATTTGCTGTGGGTACTCAAAAGAACTGTCTCAATGAGACGGTCCCTCTGAGCACCCACAACACATGCTTAATATTGGTGAGAAAAAACATTTGTTGTGGGTACTCAAAAGGACTGTCTCACTGAGACTGTCCCTTCGAGCACCCAAAAACAAATGCCTAAATAGATGAAAAAATAAATAGATAAGAAAGTTGTAAAAGCAAAGCAAACTGGAAATATAAGCAAAATAAAAGTTAAGCAAAGCAAAGCAGGTAAAAAAGCAAACTGGGATGAGAAGCATAAGCACAAGTAAAATAAAACTGTGTTACTTTTGCACGTTGAACATTTGCACGATGGGCCGCTCCATGTGTTGACCAGCCTCCTGAACTCCTTATGCGAAGATCATTCGGGAGGCTGTTCCACACACCAGCTGCCTCGTAGCAAAAAGAAGATTTACCGTACTTTGTGGTACGTACTCTTGGAACATCTACAAGGTTGTCATATCTGAAAGAGTCAGTAAATAGAATTTTTGTATGATAATAGGTCCTGCAAATAGACATGTGACATTTTATGGAGAATCTTAAAAGTTTCGACAGCAATTAATCTAATTCTACTGATATGAAGTTTAGGCATGTTAACTCTTTCAAGTACAGTTTCATAAGAGCTATCGAAATCATTGAATACTAAACGAAGTGCCCTGTATTGGAGTTTTTCCATCTTAACAGAGCTAGTTTTTGAGCGAAAGTGCCACACAAGTGGACAAGTGGACCGATCTGCATAATGAAAAAAAAAAACCAAATCTGGATGTTCCGTGTAAACAGAATCGTTTCGGTTATTGGAACTCGTATAAATGTTTACCAAATTTCGTAAACGTGGCAGCCCTACCAGTACCTAACGTGAGTAACATCTAGGAATTATTGTGTTGTGTCCGTAAGACACTTATTCCGGTGCCCTTATTCCTAGATGTTAGGCACTGGTTCAAAAAAGTAAAAGTGGCAGTATAACTGAAAAATTGTTGACAGGTAACTCAAACAAACAGAAAGATGATGATGGAGAAAAAAGGACCAGGCTCGTTTTGTTTACTTTTATGAAGCACAGATAAAGCGGTATAACTATGCGGCTATACCTGTAGTAGCACTGAATTCAGGGCGATATGATGGATTTTTATTTTATGTTGATCATATCAGCCCTGAAATTCCGGCTCACTTACTGAATCCCAATGTTTGCATCCATGCAAACCGCAGTGATTCATTTACAATTTTGGGCTTATGGGTCCTGGGACTCGCTGTTTCCCATATCAATGAGTCCAACTGCAAACTTATGAGTCCAGAACACTTTTTTTAATGACAAGTCTGCAATACTATTGCATCCTGGGACTCGGTGAAATAAAAACTTTGCATCCCGGAGACAAAATTACGCGCAATAATGCAGGATGTGCAGGTAACAAAATCACTGAAACCGCACCAAATTTGGCCCAAAACCACAATTCCAATTGTTTTTATCTCTAAAGCCTTACTGCTACTGTGAACTAAATGTGTTTTCTGACTATAACTGCTAAATTTTGTCACTGACGGGTAGTTGTTAATTAATGAGAACTGTACTGTAAAATCAAATCATTTGCTTGTTTATTTATCTTTTCAATCCGTTCCCACGTGTTTATCATTTTAGGTATGTCTATAAGCTGAAGGGAATAGATTATAGAATAGAATAGAATAATTGTATTCGGCATACCAGCCATAGCAGGTGTTAATCATACAAAAGGGAATTAAAGATTGAAGCAGTTCACTGAAAAGAGTGGTCACCGACCTACTTTTTAAGACAAATTTCATTATTAATAAGGTTTCAATTTCAACCGTGAGTTGAGTATCCATGTTTATAGTATTTCTTCTCACTATTTCTTACCATCCTGATGACCTTGATTAAGTGGATAAACCACTTTTAGTGGCCCTTTTTGACTTCTGTTAGCCCAAATTGTCAGGGCAGAATAAACCTGTCACGTTGTAACTAGACATCCAGCAAATCATATAATACAAGCAATAACTACTTATTACCAGCTTAAGAACATTAGTCAAAGAAATACTTGTGTTTTGAAGATCAACTTATATGATGGGAATTATTATCTGTCATGGTGTTAAGGCTTAAATGAAATGTATGTGTGGTTCCTGTTGGCCTACCTACCCTAATTTTTTTAAGCCTATCCTAAACACAGGGAAAAAGACAAACAGGGGCCCAGTAGCCCTGTGCCCCTAAATTTTGGGCTGGGCCCCTAAAACTAAAAGTTTAGAGGCCCAGCTTGCCTCTGAAAAAAGGGTAGTTACTACTACTAGTATGTAAAGGTATGAAGTCTTGTCAAACTGATACTAGCTGTTGAAGGTTTATTAGTCTTCATTCAGCTGATTCCAAATACTGTTTATATGAAAAAATAATTGAGGAATACAGATTTTGAGGGTCACACCATAAGTAAAGAAAATGATTGGCAATGGTGTTGAAATGAGTTCAAAGTTTCCTCCAAATCCTGGGCCCCTTAGTTTTGGGCTAGGCCCCCAATCATTTTGTTCTAGGGGCCCAGCTTACTCCTGGCAAAAAACTGTTAGTCTGTATTCCTTAGGTAGACTGTGGCCTTTGTGGTGGTCAATTTGGTAACTGGCAGACTGTGGCCTTGTGGTGGTCAGTATGGTAACAGGCATGCTGTGGCCTTCTGTGTTGGTTAATATGGTAACAGGCAGACTAGGGCCTCCTGTGTTGGTTAATATGACAACAGGTGGCAGAGTCTGGTCAATATGGTAACAGGCAGACTCTTAGGCCTTTTGTGCTGTACAGCGCCCTAGATAAGCTTTTGGGTCAATTGGGTACTTACGCAACCTGGTTATCCTCAATTGCGTACTTGCAAAAACAATTGCGTATTTTCATATTCTGTTACGCCATGTTTTTTATTCTGTGATTACACCTTTTCTCATTGCATGAAGCCATCGGGAATGTGCTTGCATATTTATTCACTCCCATCGTCTGCCTTTCTAAAGTATCAAACTCGTGGATTTTATTGTCCCTGAAGCAAGTCTCATCCCCTTGTTGACATATTCGAGCGTGTATACTTTGCAAAGTTTCACTTTCATCTTATTGTTTTTCCGCGAAATACTGGACTGGGCACCGATATTTTCATAAAACTGGAGTATATTGCGCGCTCGCTAGTAAAAATAAAATCAATACTCGACTGGCATTTGTTTATTAGCCGAATGGAAATGAAATGGACCAAATGGTACGCAATGACATCGCATGTAATTGCATACCAATCGTTAGAATTGCTTTTCGGTTCGCACATATTTCATTTTAATTGCTTTTTTGATGATTTTAATTGCCTATTTATGCAAATACGCTGCTTATCTAGGGTGCTGGCTGTATAATACTATAGCAGACAGACTGTTGCTTTCTCTGCTGACTTATATGGTAATGGGCAAACTGGCCTTCTATGATGGTTATTATGGTAACAGGCGAACTTAGGTTAATATGGTAACAGGCAGACTCTGTTACCTGTGTAGTGTAGTGAATCTGGAAGTTGTAGTAATGTTTTTCTATATTATATTTGGCCAGGTATAATAAACAGGAAATGGTATAGGCAGCCAGTGATAGCACCAGATAAGATAAAGGCAAAAGTGAAGTTTCAAAACTTAAAATGATTTATATGTTTTGAAAATACTGAACTATGGTCATGATGCTTATTGGAATTGGGTCCACTTTTTCAAATTCCTTCACCTTTTTTGTCCATTTTTGTTTGATGCTTTGGGGTATATACCTGTAAATCAATATTTTGCTAGACTTTAAATAGAATCTGTCTGACACTTTTTGTTGTGTTCTTCATTGGAAGATTATGCTTAAACATACGATACATGGAAGTAATGTACAAAATTATACATGTAAAATCTCTATAAGAGGCCCATTCCCCACAATTTGGACGCCAAAAATGCCAAATTTTCAAGCAAATTTCCCCCAAAATTGAGCTTCTAATAAAGGCCCACCCTCAAATATTGAATAAATTCGGTCCTAATGTTATGCAGAAATATCTCGAATTTGTTATCAGCGGCGAATGCCTAGTTGTCTGCCTCCAATGAATTGTCTCTACAGAAGGTACATTGTGTGTGACCCTACTTTCATTTTGTCCAGAAATGCCGACCCTCTCTAGCAAGTTGTGAAGCCTGTACTGTGTTATGCCCAGGACAGTGCATATTTAGTTTTATCGATACCCAGCGCGGAAATAACCGTTTATCATGTCAATAGTTTTCTACCTATGGACCTCGCAACACCAGCATCTCAAGATTGCGACCCTCACTGATACAGACTTTTCTCGCACTTGTAGCCTCTACAGGGTTCGCACAGGCTTGAAAAGTACTTGAGTTTAGAGGGCTTTCTTGAAAAATCCTTGAAAATAAAATCTGCCTTGAAAAGTACTGGAAAATCTCTCAAAAGCCTTGAAAAGTCCTTGAATTCTTCTATTTTTGGTAGAACTTAACACTGTTGATAGAGATCTAAATGAGTATAAAATTATTGTGCCTTTATTTGGTGCAGCAAATACTGCACCAAATAAAGGCTCAACAATTTCAAACTCATTTTCGAGTACAAATTTCTCCATTATCTCAGACTAACATTTTTTAAGAAGAATTTTAACACTTCGATCAGAATTTTTCTTAAACTTTTAGTCCTTGAAAACTGTAAAATAGTCTTGAAAAGTCCTTGAATTTTACTCAAACTGTCAACCCCATCTCCGTTAACCCTCTAGTGCCCACTGTATCATATATGATACATTGATTTTACAAAGCCATAATATTCTAAATTGAGTTTAATTTTATATATTTCCCTATGTATCTATTCATAAATGTTACAGTTCTCATGGAAATGATTTGTATTCAGCTTTGTTATGTTTCAATTGACCCCCACCTCCCTTTAAAAATGGCCGCCTTCATTAACACCTCGTTTTCAGTATTAGAGGTCATGACCTTTGGCTAAAAAGACATAAACATGCTGTATGTATTGTACAAAAATAATGTAGAAATGCTTAATAAACCTTAACGAATAAAACCTTATGAAAATTGGTCATTTTCTTATTGTGATATTTGCAGATATTATGTGTAAAGTTTGGTGTATCATATATGATACACCGGGCATTAATTTTTTCTGTATCATATATGATACATTGGGTAACAAGTAAAACATTTATTAACCACATTTAATTTCATAGCTTGTCTCAATTGTTATACAAATTTAGATTAAATAAATACCTACTACTCTTTAAACATGCCTATAGAAAATATTTAAAGCAGTATTATCCATATACTTACATTCTAACACACATTTGCCAATATTTAATTATGTATCATACATGCTACACTGGGCATTTCAGGAATGGCATCAATTTATTTTGGAATGGATAATATACAGCAGCTTATTTAAACAACGTGTGTTATTAGATAGCTTTTGTGTGATGAAGAAAGTGATTTTAGCTTCTGAGATGAGTTTAAATAAAACAAAACAATCATTTGATGACCTGGTTTGTAGATTACCTTTTTGTGTGGGACTCCGGAACCGTCAGATACCGCAAACTCCCGTTATATTTATTAAGTAGTAACTTTGCATTCTTATTTATGAAGTGTTTGGAGTTTAATGTTCATCTATATTCAAATAAGGTGATATACTGCTCCAAAGCATGCCACATGTGCTGTTTTATTCAAATGTTAAATAGTAAGCATTGTAGACCTCAGGCTTGATCAAGTGCTCTGTTTTGTTAAAACCGATCGGGGTCAATGTTGTTCTTCTAAGCCGTATATATTACGATAAAATATTTTAGTATGTAAATTCTACATAACTAATGATTTTCCCAGTAAATAAGCATAAGAGAATATGTAGACAATGATCAGATGCCACATCCTATGTCTTAAAATCACATTTTTACCTCATGTTTAGTCCATATGGTGGGGGTGGTGGTCAATAGGCATCTTGGGTTATGTTTTCTATCCATATTTTCCTTCTTACTAGTTATTTTTTCAAATCTGAAATGCTCTTTGACTACTATTTGTCTTTTGAATAAGATTACATAGCTTTATGCCCAATAATTATCTAATATAAGCAAAACTGTATTAAATTTATGACATTCTTGATTTGATGAGAATTTTACGATGCTTCTGATCACATATATCATACTGCTGTTCTATATAATTGTGAATTAAAATTAAGTTTAAAGTTAACATATATTTTTTGATAATGTTTTGATATTACTGAGGCAAAACACATATTATAATGGTATGTATCATATATGATACATAACAACTTAATGCCCAATGTATCATATATGATACATGCTATAAAATCATATCCGCAACATAAATTATCAAAACAAATACGATTTTGTGGTTTTATTAATGACAGGAACCAAATACTTTCAAATAATAATTTTCCCACCACTAAAAAGGGGTTTGGGCACTAGAGGGTTAAGAGTAATGATTCTTATAGAAGCCCAGGCCTGTAATAGTGATTTTATGGTATGTTGGTTAGAGTAAGGGTCAGGGCTCACCCTGCCATTAGCCACTGTAGCCAGTTGCTTCAACAACAATGTTGGAGTGACTTCAAATATAAGTACACTCTATGTGAGGGAGCGCAGTGGCTCAGTGGTAGAGTGCTTGACTCGAGACCGAAGGGCCACGGGTTCGAGCCTCACCGGCGTCACTGCGTTGTGGTCCTTGAGCAAGACACATTTATCCTAGCTTAGTACTGGTTCAACCCAGGAAGACCCGTCCCTGTTTAACTGAAAGATTGTTGATGGGACGTAAAGAATCAAATCAAACAAACAAAACACTCTATGTGATTAAAAATGACATATATTTTGATCAGTTTTTGGGGAAATTTTCCAAAATGCCTTTTCTTATTCCTTCACTGTTTAGAAATGTGTCATGTTTAAATAAAGAACAACAGTTACTTGTTAATACTCCATTTTGGCTAAAGTAAAATTTATTTGGCTCCAACTTTATTCATTTGGCTAAAGTGTGGCTTCAACAAATTCTGAGCCAGGGTTGACATGATGTCTGGTAGCATAATCGTTGTACAAGTTGTAGCTACTGAGAGTATAGGTCAGATTATCTCGGATAAAAGGTGGACAGATTCTAAAGTCACTCTGTCTAGCCCCTCTGATTTAAGGACATCATGGGTGATTAAAGGAGGATTTTGCGCATATGCTACTCCAGTTAAGCAAACATTTTGAGCGTAAAATTGTAATTATTTTCTTACCCAGCAACCTAAAAATACATTTTGGGTGCTCAAAAGAACAGTCTCATGGAGACGGTTCTTTAAAGTACCAACAACATATGTTTTGGTTGAGAAATAAGAAAAATAATTTTCACTCAGTCACACCAAACTCTCATGAACTGAACAAATGACTAGCTCATTCATTTGTCTGATTGCAGAGCTCATATTTGTTCATTTGACACTCTTTGTGGACCTGAAACCCGTAAACGGGTACCATAGTTCCAAAAATGATCTTCAGAGAAAGAAATACATTGCTTTTGGAAATAACCTTTGACCCCTTAGTATATATAAAATGGACCATCTTGACTTTTTTGTATGTACATGTAGCTTTAGTGAAAAATTCCATTAGTCTGAAAAGGGTTAATACAATGTTCAGCCCATAAGAATCTGTCCTTATCCGCTACTTGGTTAAACTAATAGCTCCCTTTACTTTGACTGGTGCTAGACTCTAGTTGGTCAGAAAACAGGAAGCCTCCCTCACTAAGTTCACACTTGAACAGTTTATGAGAGGTAATTGAGGCCCAGAATAATGAGTTTGACACATTTACTTCTTATTACTTCCTCCCTTTTATGTTTTATTGACTTCAACAAGGCAATTTCTATAATCAAAATAAAATATAGGCAAAAAAGTTGTTAGTGACTCCATTTACTCCAGAATCATATTCTGAAATTGACATAAATGCTGAACCTGGATGTTATATACCTGTTTTGAAAACTGTGTAGATCTAGATCATCTGACTCCTATTAACTTCTGTTTTGTTTGTTTTGTATCATCAGTATTCTAATTAATGGGTCATCACAGGTTAAGATAAATTCAAAATTTCAGCTAAAATTGTAGATATTTTCATAATATATGGAGGAGGATGTTGCATATCAAATTAAAGGAAATGAAGCATGTATTAACATGGTAGTAAATATTTTGCCCATAGACCCCCTCCCTGCAACCTGACAGTGGGGTCAAAATTCAGCTTTTTCAGAACATGGTCTTGTTGCATATCAAATTAAAGGGAATGACAAATACAGCAACATGCAATCACATATTATGTCCATACAGGCACCCTCAACCCCTGGGGTGGGACAAAGGTCAAAATACATTGTTTTTTTTTCTTGCATATACAGTTAAACCTGTCTTAAGCGGCCACTAAAAAGAAGAGCAAAAATTGTTTTTTTTAAGACCGATTATCGCTTAATGCAGGTCAAAAGTATTGCAGAATGCTCTCTTGGAGCATTCTGCAATACTTTCCACCTCCATTAAGCTACCATTTGTCTTTAAGACCTTTGTTTTGTCTATTTTTGAGTGGCCGCCTAAGACAGGTTTTACTGTATCAAATTCATTGGAATGGAGCTGAGAGCACCATGCAAGCACATACTCTTCTTAACACATCGTCAGCCCCTAGAGTGACAGGACTTTAGTGTCAACCAAAGCATATGTTGTGGGTACTCAAAAGAACCGTCTCAATGAGACGGTTCTTTTGAGCACCCAAAACATATGTTAAAATTGATGGGTAAGAAAAAAATTACATCTTTACTCTGAAAATTTTTGTTTATCTAAACCTGTGGAGTGGCGTCAAAAAATCAAAAGTATAGACCAACATAGAAGAAGAAAAGAAAAGTTACAAACACCCCTGACTTTTGGTCAAGTTGAAAGGTCAGATATTGAAATTGTACAAATAAGTATATATTCTCATTGAACTAAGCACTAAATATAGTTTTGTTTGTTTGTTTGTTTTTGTTGCTTTACGTCCCATGTCAACAGCTATGGTCATTGCGGGACGGTCAGTTCAATTAACCACACTTTTTCCTGGGCAGGCTTGAGCAAGTGGTTAACCAGTAATTTGTGCACATACTTTCGCTTGTAACTGACAACAACCCTTCTTGAATAAATCAGCGGAAGGGAGGAGAATGATCGTAGAAATTATTTCATGATCAATCTCCACGAAAGTATGGTACCGGGCACTAAATATAGTTGTCAGGCTCTTAATTTTGATCTGTATGATCCCCAAGTTGAACTTGGGGGTTGGAGAAATGGGCTTTATGTTTTGTGATTTACATCTCTAAAATAACCCTTTGTCTTGGGATTTAAATTCAATGAATATGCCTTGTTTGACCCTGGTTTTGCCAGGCGACATATCCAATTCTCGGAATTCTAGTTTTAAAGATATTTCTTGCATCAATTTAATTGTCTTTCTGATTATTTATGTCACATGAAAATGCTCATTTTTAAGTGATATTGTGTCTCTGAACTATAGTCATGCCTTGAGCAGATAGGCTGAGAATCATGCTTATGAAAGAAGGATAAAGTAGGGGTATAAATAATGACACACCAGTGACAAGATACATTTTCATGTCTGTTTTCGTAAGTTGACATAGCCCCAAGATAGTGTTGGTCATCATCATTAACCTGCAGTTACTTATATAAATATCTTGTATTATATCAGGGTTTTTTTTGTGTTCTCAAAGGCCAAATTCAGCCCAATTCCCATTGAAATTTAGGTGACTTTTTTTCCCAACTTTGAAAAAAATCCCAATCTTCGTTCAGCCAACACACATACAATTACATGTACAAACTACATGGTGATGTTCTCCTTCAACTTAATGGCTAATATAGCTATATATTTTTTAAAAAATCGACCAAAAATGACACGATTGTGCACAATTTAGGGGTTAACATGCTACTTTTCCAAATCTGAAAGGCCCTAGGGCCCCTTCCCATAATTGCAAAAAAAATCCCTGTATATAAATAACAACAGTTTCAATCCAGGCCCTGGATCCAAATTGTTTACAAAGGTTATTAGCAGAAGGGAGGTCCGACACCCAAAAGGCAGCTTTTCCCGCGATAAGGCCTATATCACTAATCATACCAGCTACATGTAGCAGGTAAAAAAGCTATAACAAGGGGTAGATAACTGGGTGGAAGTTAAAGTTGATTTTAATGAACATTACACGTAGATGTATGGTAGAATAACTTTTTACTTCCAACAATATCAAGGAAGCATATAAGAGTAAATGAGCTGTGGCATGAGATTTCCATCAATGTGGTATGCGAGTCCAGCAAAGGCTCAGACCAGCCTGAGCATACGCCCAGTCTGATCAAAGCCTTTGCTACCCAGTAGTCGCTTAAGTGTTCTTTGAGTGTTAGAAGCTACTGGCCCAGCATCATTTGGAGTTTCTAAATCTAAAAGGAGGCTGCATATGCTCGTCGTCAAAATATCTGAGGGGACAAAAATATTTCAATATTGCACTTGTCCTGCAGGGCGAGTGACTTACAATTTTCACTCGTTCTGCAAACACATGCACTTGTTCTTTAAAAGCATATGCAATAAAGAAGGTAAGGGAGTAATATGCAATATGACTTCCTCGAGTAATTCTTCCCAAAGCACTCGTCCTACAGGACGAGTGCTTTGGAAGAATTACTCGTCCTTCATAGATTTCACAAGCGGACAAGTGGAATTTTTGTCCCCTGTACCACATTGTTGGAAATCACATGTCATGGTTCAAATGGTAAAGTGTTAGACTAGGGATGGAAGGGTCTCTAGCCATAGTTCAAGGCTCACCGATCATGCACTGTGTTCTGTCCATGAGCAAGACACTTCACCCTCTGCTTCAAGGTTCAACTCAGGAAAAGGTCCTGAGTTGAGTGAAAAAATGTTGACTGGGATGTAAAACATCAAAACAAACAAAATATCAAGTTTAATTCTTAAGTGCAGTTGGCAAACTGTGTTGTTATCAATGGGAGAATGTACTGGCAAACCAGAGCCAGATTTCCATGTTCTTTGATGCTATCTTCCTATTCTGTATGAGTTCTGTCTAATGTAAGTTGTCTTATCTAGTAAGATAAGTTGAAGCTAGTAGAATGGCCCCAGTCCTTAGAACAATTTTTCATCAATGTGTCATATCATATACTTGAAGCTAGTCTTACTCTGATGGCTCTGTTTTCAAACAGAGCCATCAGAGTTAGACTAGCTACAAGTTTATGATATGACACTTGATGAAAAATTGTTTTAAGGACTTGAGCCAGTCTAATTTCCTAGTTGGCAATAACTTTTTTTCCAACCAAAATGTGGCAAAAGCATTTCTTTTTCTTTTCAACAAAAAGGGGGCAAAATTGGTCTTATTTCTATGAACATAATTATGTTGCAAGGATTTTCCTATCTTTTTGAAGTCAGGGCCAGAGGCCTGTTGATCTTGGGAAGAAAAGCATTTGGACCATCAATACTGGGGAAAAGTTGATGCAGTCCAAAAGAACTGGATGATCAGCGCAGTCTGATCAGCGTCTTTGTTATTCGCTTATTGGAAAGTATCATATCTACACTGACTTTATTAATGCTACAGATTTTCAATTTTCTAGCTAGTCTCTGTAGCTGAGCAGGCTGTTTTGAGCTTCACTGTGACAGAAACTCCGAAGATAGGTTTTGTCGAGTCAAGGCCCATATGTAATGAGTACCAAACTTCTGGGATGAGTACCAAAGTTCTGCGATGAGTACCAAAATTCTGTGATGAGTACCAAAGTTCTGAGAACTCAGGCTCGCACATGTTTGCATGGAGAAAATTCGCTCTTTCTCAAGAGCGTTGCCTTAATCTTTATTTGTAGAATTAGAATATCGTTCCAAACAGTTTCATATCTAGAGTGTGTGAAAATTCTTTAAGCATGAAATATTACATAAATCTTCCTTTGGCATCCCCCAATTTATTATTTATAACCTCCTGAGTTGCAGATAAGATAACTCGAATCAGTTTATCTATATGCATACTGTAACAACCTCCAGCCGTCTGCAAACTTTTCCTTGTTGTTAATACATGCACATAGCTTTCTGCAGTTTTCTTCCGATCGGTGTTTGCAAAAACAAGAAAGGCGCAGACCAGCCTGCACATCTGTGCAGTCTGATCAGCGCCTTTAATATTCGCTTATTGGAAAGTATCATATCTTTACACTTGCTTCAAGTGAATTTTCAATTTTCTAGCAAGGAGACTGGTTTAAGTCTCACTTTGTCAAAAACCCCAAAGACAGGTTTTCTCACGACAAGGCCCATATATATTTGTTTCTAGCAAACTCTCTCTTCAATATCCGTATAAGATAAGAGTTATTCCCCTTTGCAGTACACATATGTATAATTAATTATATATATAGAGTGCAAAAAATAGATTAGAAATACAAAGGACATAAACAGTAGAACAACAGACAAGCTTATCAGAAATTGGACTGGGATAAGGGGCTACTGAAATATGATTGTTTGATGTTTGTCGTCTGCAATTGCTTTAAACAACATCTCTTCCTATAAACCCTTAGATAGAATTTGGTCCAATAAAATGATAAGAGAAATATATATATTATAAAGTACCAGTGGTTATGTACTTGTGGATATTATTTAAACAGCCCTCCTGTGGGAGTGTTGACAGGTTGTGACATTTAACACTATCCAGATAATGTCACAGTCAGGCAGTGACACTTAACAAATCAGCGACTTAATTGCATACGCCAAAATTGCAGAATTCATACTTTCTGGATGAAAACATGGTTTTTAGCTCGCCTGAGCCATAGGTTCATGGTGAGCAGCTATTGTGATCCTATGATGTACATCATTCTTCAAGGTTGTCAGTCGACTCATCAACTTGCTTTAAACAACATCTCCTCCTAAACCACTAGGTATATTAGTCTTGTAAATGAGCCGTGACCTGTGATTTCCAACAATGTGGCACTTTGACAGGTATAGACTCGGACGAGCCAATGCAGCCTCATTTTAAGCTCAGAAACTCCAAATCATGTTCAGTCAGTAGCTTAACAATCATAGAATACTATAGCGACAAGCAAAGGCTCTGATCAGACTGTGCGTAAGCGCAGGCTGATCTGAGGCTTTGCTGGGCGCACATACAACATTGCTGGAAATCTCATGCACTGGCTCAAATGATAAAATATGTATTTCGACCAATTACGTATGGGGAAGTTAAGTATGATAGATTTAACCTTGTTAACATAGACCAGGGCCCAAAATGACAATGCTTCCGCAGTACTCAAGATTGCGTTCGTACAGTCCGTTACGGGTCCGTTTTCCCCAAATACGGATAGAGTTGAAAATTAGTATGTACCGAATACAGGTGTGTTTTTGCCTGTACGGTACGTTTTTACCACTAGTCCAAAGTTTTCATCCATTTCGAATCAGAAGACGCTTGATATATGAACTGATTTGTCAATCTGGCAAAATTTATGCGACTGTTTATCAAAATTTTATTTTTGCCTCAATACAAACTCCCCAACAGTTGCATTCCCTTACCATGTCTTCCTTGAAGAACATGTGTTTTCAGAATAATATGTGCACAGAGACCACTCCAGGGGAGTTTGCTTGATATTTTGTGTGAACCAGTCAGTGTTGAAACTGAAAGTAGGAATTTCTCGGCTTTAGAAGCGCAGCGTGTTTACAGATGGCAATAAAACATCAAACCCTGTTCCAATATTCTTGCCTATGTGCATAGGGGCATTGCCGTTTTGATTGATGTGTGATCAAACTGTACATGAAAACAGCAACAACGTGACCCATTTTAAATACAAGTATAAGCTTTCATAAAATTTTGGGCTCAGCATAGTCTATAAAAAAAATTAATACATATACAGACTGAAAATAGCTGGTACGGATCAAGTTTCATAATGGACAGTACCCATACTGATGGTAGTCAAAATTATCTGGAGCACTGTTCCTTCAAGTTAAGGACAACTTAAGCTATGTATTGCGGGGTCGATGCAGAATATATCATTGTGATCTACAGAAAAAATGAAACTATTTTTCATTTTAACCCTTAAAGCACCAAGAAAAAAATGTATCTGAAAATGTCATCTGCTGAAGTCGTCTGCCGCAAATAATTGCCTTACATTACTGACTAATTAAGTGTAATAGTAAACACTGTGGAACCAGAACAGACTGTTCCTATAGGAGCAATCTGATCTGGGTCCACACTGTTTACCACAGAGGCTTCTTAAACATTTCAGCAGACGAGAAAAGCAGACGCCTTTTGTTGCAATTGGCGCATTAAGGGTTAATAAGTTCGAAACATTATTTTTCGCATCTTAAAAAATCAATACTTAAGTCTTCCTTTACTTTAAGGAGGCATTGAAGTTTTGGGTAAGGAAATACAAGGCCTGAAAACGCCAGGCTAATTATTTTTCATGCACTGTCTGAACAGCACCATTCACTATCCAATGGGCCTCAACACGAGAAAATCCGCGCAGTCTGATCAGTTGTTGTTCGCTTTTTAGAAGGTATCATATGTAAACTTGCATCAGGTGAAATTTCAATTTTCTAGCTTGTCTCTGTAGCTGAGGAGACTGGTTTGAAACTCACTTTGTCGGACACCCCCAAGACAGGTTTTCTCGGGACGAGGCCCCAATGTGTGGGAGGTTAGTAGCTGAAGCTGAGCAGATAAACCTGGTTGGAAAGGTTGAAGACAGGTTTTCTCACCACCAGGTTGAAGTTCATTTCATTCTTATGGCAGAACAAAGATTTAGATAAGTAAAAATTTTCAGCGTAAAATTGTAAAAATTTTCTTACCCATAAGTTTTAGCATATGTTTTGGGTGGTCAAAAGATTCGTCTCATTGAGACGGTTCTTTTGAATACCCACAACATATGTTTTGATTGAAAAATAAGAAAATTATTTTCCTGGTACGCACTCTTAACTAAAGGCCTGGCAGAATATTAAATCTGTACCTGCATGGTTCAGGACATTAGATAATAGTCTGTATTTCGAAATTCTTTTTCTTATTTCTCAACCAAAACATATGTTGTGGGTTCTCAAATGAATCGTCTCAATGAGACGATTCTTTTGAACACCCAAAACATATGTTTAAACTGATGGACAAGAAAATAATTATAACTTTACACTCCAAAATTTTGGTTATCTGAACTGGAGTGGCTGAGATATTTTTAGATGAAGAAGCTTCAGAAAATTGGCTGTGGCATAATGTGTAAGGTGGTTATATTTGCGGTTAGATCAATTCCGGGATTGGATTTTGGGAATTTAGGATTATATTCCAATGATGATCTTTAATTTGTGCTGACAGTTCTTCATTATATATCACCAGATTCTGAATGATGGATAGTTGCGGAAATTTGTTTCAGCATGCCCACTCATATTTCTGTTTGGGGGTACATGTACCCCCTGGTGTTTCCATTTGGGGGTACATGTTCATTTTTGAGGGTACACATATTTTAGAGCTGTTTTTTCATAGTAAACGTATAGAGGCCATGAAATCAGATCATTTAGATGTGTATAACAGTGATATCATTATGCTGTGAAAATGCTAATAAATGAGCCCTGCAAGTAACCACCCCACCCCCTGCAAAAAAACTAAGTCCGAACCTGAGAAAAATTTGGGCATAGGTTCCCCTAGGGGCGTAAGCCCGGTTTCATTCACCCCCAACCACAATAACCCTAGCCTTTGAAAGTTTTGGGTAAAGACAGAATGAAGAAGAGTGGGAGGGGTGACGGAAAATGTAAACAAACGTATCCAGATCACCCTCTTCTTCAGAATGATAGATGATTTTTGAAAAATAGAATACAGTAAAATGTCACATACCTCTTAGATTGTGTTACTCCTATATTTAAATTAAAGCTCTGAAACGTGTCAAGCAATTTATCAAGTCACATCTGTACTTTCAATTTTGCCTGTCCACTTAACATGGCATATGTAAGCGTAATGCTGATTGGTTCAGTAGTAATAGACAACCAATCAATATTGACTTTACTAGAAGCGTGGTTGACTGTGGCCCGAGATTTGCTATATTATACTGAACAGTTTACTATCAATGCAAGATACCAGTCAGCGGTAAATCTGAGCCGATAATTCTAAAAAAACTGGACTTGTTTTCTTGAAAATTTCATGAGATTCACACACAACGTTCACTGGTTATGCGTGCACAAAAATTACTCTACGTTTTTGCACGTAGGTACCAAATGATAAGTGCGTGCATGACTGTTTCTGTGCGTGAATTACGTACTGCAGTACGTGAATGGGCATGCTGTTGTTTGTTGTTTTGCAGTAAAACTCAATTTTTATAATATTCTTAGGTTGCATGGCACCACATTAATTTTGCTGGATATGAATTATATAATATGGATAAATTTTGAAATCTGGTCTATTAATTTCACCTTGGAATCTTATAACATACTTCTTACCATATGATACCCGTATATATGTAGTAACACTTATAAACAAACACCTTACACCTTACTCCTTACAAACTCATTTTTTCTGACCAAAAATATTGAATGAATTTTAACCTAATCATGAGCATTTCAATGGACCAAAGTTTAGAGGTGTTTCGGGATAGTCTTCATTTATTACTTTTTTGGGGTGTCCACGTTTTTCTTGAAAAAATATTTTTCATATATTCAGGGACCAAGCTGGCCCAGAATTTTAGGGAGAAATGACTTCTCCCTGCAGGACAATTAGATAGAAGTGACAGTCAGATAGGGAGAAGTTATAGCGCAAAACTACGACATTTTCTGTCAATTTAGAAGCAAATTAGCCATTACACATACAGTACACCAAACGAGGATTTACCATATTTCACGTTGGTTTCGGTGTCGCCACCCTGTGTCTCGCCCAGTCACGGTGGTTTCATGGTGACGGCCACCGTGAATTCCAGGTAAATCAACGAGACAGTCAGCGTGACGAAGAACGTGGCGTAATTATTGATTTTCGGGAGATGGGATGTTTTATTGCGACACAGTGTCTGTTCGTGTCAGGGCGAGAAATACCGTGTCGGTACGTGTCAGAGCGAGAAATTTATGACTCATTGTTTACCCATGGTAGCAAGGTACAGCTTACCGCATATGCTCAAAAGCCTTCATAGGCTAGCGATCGCCATTATAATGGATTGGACTAATGAAGAATGGATGATGAAGAAATTGATGTTGAATTAATAAAATTCATTAAGAAATGTCAAATAAATAAAAAGCGGAGGCTAGCGATCGCCATAATAATGGATTCGGCAAAACAAAGAAATTGATGTTCAATCAATTAAACTTCATCAAGTATATCGAATTTAATACAAAAGCGGACGCCATTTCTGCACATGGTAGCAAGGTACTAAATGAAGAATGGATTACAAAGAAATTGGTGTTGAATTGAGTAAACTTCACAAGTAATATCAAATTTAAAAAAGAGGTTATGATAAAACCAGCCTGCTGAGTTACTTATGCTCGCCCATAGCAAGTCTAGATATGATCCTTTCCTTTAAATTGAAAACAAAGGCGCTCAGACTGCGAGGATGTGGACTATGTACAAAAAATATTTATCTTACCTTCATAGTCCATTTATAAAAGCCTTAGGCCAGAATTTTTTTATTAGTTGATTTACGGGAATTTTTTTTCAGATTTAGGGTCGGGGGGACGAAAAAAAATAAATAAAAAAGCTCTGAAAATGACCAGTTGACTGGTCATTTTCAGAGCTTTTTTTTTTTTTTTTTTTTTCTTCAGATTTTTTTTTTTTTTTTTTTTTTCAGAGCTTTTTTTCTTTTTTTTCTTTAATATCTCCAGAAAAACAGTAAAACTAGTAAGGTAATCTTTAAATATTTCATTGTTTTTCTAAAAATCTGGACAGGACAATCACTTTTAACAGTGTCATTCCAAAAATGCACAGACAGAACCTCAAAAAAATATTCTTTTTTTCAATCAAACAAATAATATTTAGAGTCAGCGGATAAAATAAAAAAAATTTTTTAGAAATCAAATTTTATTTTTTTTCTTACTTTGCGCAAAATTACAGTAGGAGGGTTCGTAAATCAACTAATAAAAAAATTCTGGCCTTATCTTCTAACGCACCATTTGTATTTTTTCATACCATCTGATAGCCCCCCCCCCCAGTCAGAAGGTGACAATGAACCCCTCCCTTGTAGACACGAGCTCACAAATTGTCTGCTGCGCGAGCGTGAATAAAATATGATTGTCTACGTGATGAAGCGCACATATATGCGCACTGGTCATTCGCGGATCCAGAAAGAACGTTTTTTAGTTTATGACAGGAGAGGATCCAAATACCATCATTGGCGAAGCACCCATTAATTTACACAACGCACGCGCGTAATAAAAATAGTAACACTCAAGGGAGTTCACCCAAAGTGGTAAAAGTGATTTTCCATACCCCAAGGAACTGCTCTTTAATTGTAGAAAATCATTGCTTGATACAATAGTCTCCATTTGACGTGCATAACTTTTTCAACGTTCTTGCGTTCTGGCTACGCCATTGACCATTGAAGCGGACCATCATCGAATGCTGACTTGGAAGATTTGTGATGTTTTAGGGGATCCAGTATTGCTGATAGACTGAACCCTATATTTTGCGATTTTTCAAGTGGTCCGGATATCCCCTCATGCTGGTGATTACATAATACGGTATACGTCTAAAACACGTACGTCAATAAAAAAAAGTAAGGCGAACTGATCGAGTGCATATGCCTCGCCTAGCCTGTGCTACTCCGCATGAAACATAACAGTTTAGTAGACATGCAATCGTTGGTGAGTTTCTTATTGCATGTGCATTGTGCGAGCAACAAAAGCTCAGGCGAGTCTGCGCAAATGCGCAGTCTCGTAAGAGCATTAGTTCCTCACATTCAAAACATAACTATGCACGGCGTTTGCAACGAATGCGCAGTCGCTATAAGTACATTTAGTAGACGTTGGTGTTTTTATTGATTGTGCGAAGCGAGCGCAAGAGCAATCAAAATAGGCCGACCTGAAAAAAATGTTGGTTTGCCGTGCTCCTATCTACCCATGCAAAACAGCCCTACCCCAAAAAATCATTGCCTTTCGGAGAATCCTTTTTTCTCGACTTCTGTTAACAAACTCTTCTTTAAAAACAGTAAAAGCTGTTTTTTTAATTGAAGAAAGGTTACTTAGATTGTTATTATACATGTGCGGATCCAGAGGGGGGGACAGGGGTCCGGACCCCACCCTTGTGTCTGCGTCTTCTAAATGTTTTGAATGCGTTTTGCTCTATACAGCGAGACTGGGCAGACTCGTATGGGCTTTGTTTTGCTCGCACTAAGTGCAATAAAGACCAAGTCAACGTCTTCTAAATGCACTTATGTTTTGAATGGGAATAGCAAAAGCACTGGTGAGACTGCTCAAATGGATAGACTCGCTAGAGCTTTTCCTGCTCGAACATGCAATGAAAACCAACATCGATTGTTCACGGTAGGGAGATTTTTTAAGTAATTGTCTCCCGACGTTTATCAAATGAGACTATTAAAATGAGTTTGTCCGTTGGTGAAATGAGGGGTACTGTAACTTAATGAGCGCAACCCATCCGACCCCCCCCCCCCCCCCCCCCCCCCCCCTTACAGGTTTAGTACGATCTTTTTGAAACTTCACAGATGTTTTGTCCATGGACTGAGAATGTGCATTTGGTTTGGTCCATTATCGTCAAATTATTTTTTCACTTTTTTCAACTTGTGAACTTTCAACTTCTGCCAATCTCGGATACAATGTGTAGTTATTTGTGAGCGTAACTCCTCTTCAATTTTATTCCGGTCTTTAGGAAACTTCGCAGATGTTTTTTATATGGTCTTAAACGTGCATCCTGCATGTGGTTTGGGCATGATCCTAAAGTTATTTTCCACACTAGACCTTTCACTTCTCGCACAAGCGAAGTACATAGGGAAAAGAAATATTAAAAAAGATATTAGGTATCTAGTCTAATTTGATAGTCCGGCATGACAGAAATGCTTTAAATCTTAACTTAATTTCAAAGCCGAGGAGTCTTGCATCAAATAGCGTTTCATCTGGGTCAACATTGTTTGCTAAACAGAGGGGTTAGAATTGCCTCTGCAATGCATCGCTAACGAGTTTCCTCAAAATATGGTTGTGTTATGTTGAGAAGAAAAAGACAACTTATAACTTCGAAATAAAAGTGAAGTTTATTGTAGAACCTCATTCATAATCGGTGCTCAAAATGATCGCATGTCAAAGGTAAAAAGCTGGCGAAATGCGATGTGAATTTTGTCACGTACGCTTCTGTTTCACGTGCAGGTGTCGGCATACTTCATGGAGAGAAAATCTGGACAAATAGCGCTGATTTTCAACGCTTTTCTGGTATAACTAGCACATTACCGTGAAAAGCCTGCGCTATGCTACTGATCGTTTTCGACAGTTTAAACGGGTCCTCACCTGTTAAGCGCGAGTGTAATGTTTATATAACAGTGCAATAAAATACACGCTGCGACACCGTGGCTATTATCGGATCCACCGTGAAACGGTCACCAGTCTCGTTCTGTCGGTGGATGTCAACGTGTCGTCACCGTGGCGACACCGTGCGTCACTCTAGGTCACCTCCACCGTGACTAGTGGCGAATGGTAATTACTCGTTTGGTGTACGGTACTATTGCCATTTAATGGAAGGAGAAACACAATGCAGTGGTAGTAGATTGTCTGAGACTGTCACCACAGCTTGCATTTGTGTGGTGACAGAATGAAAATGAGTCTCCCTAAAAAAAAAAAAAAAATTTTTTTTTTTAGGGAGACTCCCACTTCTCCCTGGGTCCCATTTAGGGCGAAATTTCGGTCCCTAGTCGCCCCCTAGCTTGATCCCTGTATTCAAATATTTTTTATATACTGTATGCTTTCCCAAGAAAAGTCATAAAAGGTTGTTGTCTGTTCAGATTGCGTGTCTTTTCGTTAAAGTCTGCTATCTTCACTTATATATATATATATCAGTCGTCGTCAATATCAGCGCTTCCTGAACATCCTTTTTTGGGGATGTCTCAGTGGCGCAGTTGGTAGCGACGGTGTCTGGTGTAGTGCTAGGCGGTGTTGCCGAGGTCTTGGGTTAGAATCTCGCTAGAGGCAAAATATTTACAGCATCTATCGGCTCAGTTGATTCACTATATCCCTCCGTATATATACAATAAAACTTCAATCATTCAGCTACATTTCTCCCAAATTTGAAGCCGCAGTTCGATAATATAAAGATGGCGGATCTTATCAAAGACGACAGGTAGATGAAAACTGGCTGCCTTTACCTACAGAACAATTTTAAAGTGGCTGTCTTTGATGACAGAGAAGGAATTTTTATAATGTTGATGACCAATCAAAATTGTAGAAAGCTACTTGTAATATGAATTGTAGTATGGCCGATGTTTTTTTCTCTGATCTTTGCTGATGTTTAAATCAGACACCCTAGAATAACGACGAAGGAGGAGCTTAAAACCGTACTCTAACTTCCACTTTTAGTTAAACAGTGATGTAGGCGGGAACTTCCTAAGTAACCACAAATTAACCCGTAGGTAAATGCAATATAATTGACAGGCTGACAGCTAAGGCCGGATGCAGGGAGGAGCGAATGTAAATTTTGTCAGGTGTCAGTAACACGTGTTTATTTTCGCCTGCGCCATACTACAAGCTAAATAAAGGATTTTTCTTCGGCCTTCTGTTTAAACCGCTCGGTTGGCTACGCCCACCTCGCGGTTTAAACAAGAAAGCCTTGGAAATGTATCCTTTATCTATTACATATTGTGTGACCCTTTTGAGATTTGTTTGATTTTTGAGAACTAAGTTGGCTTATTTTCAAGGTCACAAGGGTCATTATAATACTCTCTAAAAAAAGCCTTTTCTGCATTCTATCTTCTGAACGTGGCAAGATTCTAATCATTTATTAAGGTCCTCCAAATGATGTACCTGTACCAGTTTGGTCACACAAAGGGCCACCAGAGCTTTTGATGGGAAATATCTAGCCACTGGCCAATACATGTACATTATCTTCTCATGTACAAGGATTCAGGTGAGCGATCCAGGCCATTGTGCCCTCTTGTTCTAGTGCAGTGGCTCATTTTATAGTAAAATGGTAATGATTAAAACACAAGTATTAAAAAGCTGCCAGCAGGCAAGGTGCAGTACTCTGTGTGGACCAGCCTATGAGAAAATGGTACTTGTAGTATGTGTATATAGTCCTACATTTGAACTTTAAACATGCCAGCACAGTTTCATGTACCTGTATAAAGTGGGGCTTGAGGTGTTTGGCCGTAACTTTTAACTTCTGTAGCAGTTTACCATTGTTGGACCGTTTCCTTGGTGATCAGTACCAAAGTCACATTTGCTGCACCGCTTTAAATTGTGGGCCTTGACATGAGAAAACCTGCATTTGGGGTTTAAACTGTTTTCTGACCAGGTGAGGCTAAAACCAGTCTGCTCAGATAAAGACTGAGAGACTAGTGAGAATTTGGAAATTTCGCACCAATACAGCTATTTAGTACTCTTCAGAGATTGAACAACAATGGTGCAGATCAGACTGCATGGATGCGCAGGCGTATCTGTGCTTTTGTTCACATTAAGACAGCAAAAAGTGAGAGTACAGTAAAACCGTCGCTCAAAAGAAAAGTAGACAAAACAAATAGATCTTAATGACAAATGGTATAGCTAAATGAAGGTCAAAAGTATTGCAGAATGGAGCATTCTGCAATACTTTGACCTACTTTAAGCAATAATTGGTCTTAGAAACCAATTTATTCTTTTTTAGAAGGGTGGTTTAACTGTAATATATAATGAACAGAAAATGCCACAATTGCATGAGACCACAGACCACTACATGGCACTGTGAGGAAGAGACGCAGAACAATAACAAGTCAGGTTTTCTTGCTTCAAGGCCTTTTCGATGTGTATAATTGGTACAACATCACTGTTAGTTGTGAATTAATGGATGTTGTGCAGGAAATGTAACAGTAGAGGGCCCACACTGCTTCAGGTCAGTAGGTACAGTCACTGCAAGTGAATTTTATGTACACAAGTTAGAAGGAAATTGAAAACTGGCTTTTCAGACAGCAAGCACTCTAGATCAGGTTAGCCATATAGATTTAAATTTTGAATTTTAAATGTTTGAATTTTATATGTTTTTTTTAGTATTTTTTTTTAGTATATATATTCAACCACATGCTTCCTTCTTCTGATTCAAGTACTGGTTCAACCCAGGAAGATCCATCCAACATGACTGAAAAATTGTTGACTGGGACGTAAAGCATCACAGGGATTTGCCTAGGCCTGATTTGGAGCCAAATAATGGCCCCTTCCCAGTTTTAAATTGAGCAAAAACTTTTCAAAATGGTGTATTTCATTCCCAATATCTTAGTTCTAAATTTTGGTGAAAATTTCATGAAAATCCGATCAAAAATAGCGAAGTTACAGACCCATGAAAATTGCATAAAAATGTGAATGAAAGCAAGTTTTCATTCACATTTTTATGCAATTTTTCATGTTTTTTTTATGGTGGGCAATTAAAGCAGCTTTACACTGCTAATTTCTTATATATTTTTTAATCCATTTAAAATGGCGGTCAAGTTTTAATTTTAGCAAACAAAACCATTGTTTCTATATCATGGTTATAAACACAAACGTATAAACACAAATGTCAACATATTTAATATGATTGAAAGATTGTTGAAAGTGAACTTAACTTGTTTGCACTTAGAATGGCCAAAACCCTAAACAGAACAGAATGATTTGGACATATTCGAGTTGATGGATTTTATTTATAGCCTTCAACTGTACCTGGGAAATAAACTGAATTGTTTTTAGCATCCACATAATTACCATAAAAAATCTTCTCAACCATTGGTGAACAAAGGTTTAGAGATAATGGACACAATAGCTTATTTCCTGTTGAAAATTGGATGTA
The DNA here is from genome assembly GCA_964019695.1 of Loripinus fragilis. Taxonomy (NCBI): domain Eukaryota; kingdom Metazoa; phylum Mollusca; class Bivalvia; order Lucinida; family Lucinidae; genus Loripinus; species Loripinus fragilis. Next base: position 61,975,195 of record OZ026524.1, on the reverse strand, counting down.
TTTTCCTGCTCCTATAATTATGGTTGTGGGGCCTTCCGTGGCCCCAGATGATAATGGGTATAGTATGTTCTCATTCTCAAAATGTATTTGGTGCAGTACTAGTAAAGTAAAAGGCTGAAATGGAAAATTGGAGCTTATTACAAAATGTGAAATTGTGTGTAGATTTTATGATATGTTTATCAAATAAGATTTTTTTTTTAAATATGGAACTTAATTACCGTTGGCAAGTCGCTCATAAGGGGTGAGCTCATGCTGTTATTTTATTACTAATTGTTAAAATTTATAGCTATAATTAATATAAGGTTTGTCAGTAAGAGATTCCATTTTAGAGGCCAGAAACTGTGTCCCAAGTCAGTCATTTTGGCCTCCTGTCACCTTAATGTAAACTCTTTTATGGACAATTATTACTTGCCATTGACATCTTTTGTCTTTTGGGCATGCTGATAATCTTGGCAAACTGTTTTCTGACAGAATGTAGAGCCTGATCTGAATCCAAACTTTTCGACACTAGTATTTCTGAAAGAATTTAGTTTGACAATTTAATTTTGAAAAAAAAGAAACAGCGACAGCAAACAACATAAAATCATGTAGCTTTCCAGCATGCAAAGAGTTAAGGGCTAGACCACATAAAAAAAAAATACCTGTATTTAGGGTTACCCGACTCTACCTAAATTTACTGGTGAAACCTAGAATTTTTTTAGGTTTTCTGGAAAAAAATATAATTTTATGCATTTGGAAAGGCATTTCGCCTTTCAAAATGCATAAAATGATATTTTTTTCCAAAAAAAATAAAAAAAAAGATAAATGTACCTAAAATTTTCAGACCCGTTACCCGAAACACACTTATTTTTTTATTTGGCCTTTGGAATTATTGCCATTCAATAATTGGAGCCACAATTAGACGAGACCACTATTTGTGTCCATAAATTTTTCTCACATTGAAAAAATCATGTAAAAAGGAAAATTCCAAAATGGTAAATTCTAGTAAATTCCATGTCTAAAAAAACCCTGTATTTTATAAGAAAGTAGGAAGAGGAGAGAAGTGAAAAAATTAAGATTGTCATAATTTGACAGATTTGTATAAGAATTGGACTTGAAGTTTCAAAATGGATAAAACGGTTAGAAAGGATAAAAAGAGTGGCCCTAGTTCAAGGTCATGGTTTGGTAAAAGTTGGACCATGAGATTACCACGGTCAAAATCAAGAGAAAAACTTAGAATGGTACTTTCAAAATCATCGGACAGAATAGACAGAAAACCGACAGATAGTAGTACAGATTGTGAGGGCCCAAGCTGTGATCAAACATTCGATTTTACGTCAAGGTTTTGCACTGAGTGTGAAATGAGACAATGCTGTAGCAGACTATGTGATAAAAAACTGGATAGAAATCCAAGAAGTTTTTGTTTCATTAACGATATGTCTGAAAAATTTCTATGTAAAACGGTTGCAGAAAAAGTATCTAGTGAGAATGTAGAATGTACTGGAAGTGAACATTTTAATCTTGATTCTTGTTTGAAAAGGGGCTCAGAATTGGGTCCCGATAGAAAGGAGCCGTCAGCGCCAGTACTGAATGATGATTCTATGTATACTTCAAGACAAGGTAACCTCTTGATTCCTCGCATACAACTGACCATTTTGTGTGGTGCTACGTGTGAGCCGTGACATGTGATTTCCAACAATGTGGTATTTTGACATGAATAGACGAGCCTGTGCAGCCTCCTGTTAAGCTTAGAAACTCAAAATGATGATGGTCAGTAGCTTAACAGTCATAGAATATTCAAGCGACTAGCAAAGGCTCTGATCAGACTGCGCATATGCGCAGGCTGGTCTGAGCCTTTGCTTGTCGCACATATTACATAGTTGGAAATCATATGTCCCAGCTCATATCTTTATTTTGCAAACATATTTAGATTTTGGCATTGACATTGCACAGATGTTGTTATATGACTGAATATGAAATTGTAGCACTTGTCTACTTGTGCAGTGCATAATAATTTGCCATGTTTTTTGCTGTGGCACGTTAAAAGCCTGAGCCTGCATTGGTGGATGATGCCTTAACGGCCCTCAAGGTACAAAAAATCCCATATGCTGCTGGTATATATATTATTCTGATGCTTGAACTACATTTTGAATGTATTTTTTATTGAAAAAATATTCCATTAAACTAAATTGATAATGTTGGACATAAATAAGATATTGTTGCTTATGGTAGGTGTTTTAATACTGTTGTAGAAAAAACCCATGAACCATTCATAATCCTGAACTATTTCTTGAGTATATAGTACTAAAGACAGATGTGTTTGTTATTAAGTGATGTGAAGTTGTGAGCCGTTGTTCATATCTCATGAAAGTCTATGAACTATTTTCCAGTTCATGAATAGTATGTGAACTGACAAAGCTGTGTAATTATATGAATACCCCAGGCCTAAATTAAAATTTTATTTGTTTCCCCTTACCCGACCGACCCTGAAAAAAGGCCCTTCTCAAAAAATTTATTTCAATTTTCAGTCAAGATTTTTTTTTTAATTTCATTGCAACCTGAGAGAATTGTCCAATGTAAACAGTTTTATCTTAGCAAATTGTTTGTATTTAATTTTATTGCCTATAGTAGGACTATACAGTAAAACCTGTCTTAAACGGCCACTCAAAGATATACGCAAAGGTCGTTAAGACAAATGGGCGCTAAATGCAGGTCAAAAGTATTGCAGAATGCTCGCATTCTGCAATACTTTTGACCTGAATTATGGGATGTCGTTTTGAGTAGTCTCTTTAGACAGGTTTTACTGTATACAATTAAGTTTAATGGGTATCCAATTTGAGATTTTTAGTTAAAAAAATAAGTTTCCGACCGACCCACCAATACAGGGTCGGGTAAGGGGAAACAAAAATATTTTTAAGGTTGGCCCCACCCTGCTTATCTAGGGCTGCTGTTATCGACTGTTATATGGGAAATAAGAAAACAGTAAATTAAGTATGAAAACATATGCCTGAAACTGCTGAATAAGTTGTTACTGTTTTATTGATGTGTGGGTGTTAATATAAAAATATAGGAATTGTACCATGAGAAAAATGAGATGCGGTATGAATGGTACTGTACTTTCTCTAATTTTTGAAATGTTGAAGAAAATAACTATTTCTTAGCCAGGTTTCATAACGATAATATTAACAATTTGAAAGCAAGCGGATAATGAATCTTAAGATTTTTGCAACTGTTCATAGCCTCATGAAAGACATAAATTTGACTGACAGCTGCCAAACTCACTTGCCTGTGAAATACGCTTGGAACATCGAATTCATTCGCCAGAAGTGACACTGACCATGGTGTCGAGATTGACAGCGAGCCACACCTGAGTCGCACATGCAAGTCAAGCCTCTTGTTTTCTCTTATCGGCTGTCCGTGTTCACACTTGCTATTCCGCTTTTCCATTTTACACTCCAACAAAACTGTTAACTTAATATGATTACATATTAAATACAAAACTGTTTTTCCCTGAATTATAAATAATTTCTATATTTTAGATATTTATAAATTAAATGTAAATACATGTATAAGCAATAAATTCAATTTTGGTCTGTTCATGGAATCATGAATACATTGGGTCCCTTGCAACGCTTTTCACTTACTTTGCAAGAGACCGAAGTTCATGTATTCATGATTCCATGAATGTTCCTATAATCAAATTTAGTTCTTAAATTTACTGCATAGCATAATTTACTTGCTGGATTACATTTTTGTAGTCGTCTGCTGCATGAGAACCTTTGCAAACAGTTTGGACCTGTCCAGACCCTACAAAAGGTCAGGCCTGATCTGAAACCAAACTGCATGGCATTTGATATTTTTATAAGAATTTTTTGAAAACATTTATTTTAAAATGACGAAAAATTATGAAATATTTCCCAGCATACAAAGCGAACTTTTAGACTTTCCTTGTACTCGAGACCGAGGGGCCGCGCCGGTTTGAGCCTCACCGGCGTCACTGCATTGTGGTCATTGAGCAAGACACATGTATCCTAGCTTAGTACTGGTTCAACCCAGGAAGACCTGTTCCTATATAACTGAAAGATTGTTGATGGGACGTAAAGGATCAAACAAACAAGACTTTCCTTGCTAGCAGCAAATTTTGTCTTCTGCTGATGATCTTTGCAAACAGTTCAAATCCAGATCAGGCCTGACAAAAAGTTGTGCCTGATCTGAGTCCAATCTTCTTCGAATCTTGACACTCTGATGTTATTCCAGAAAAAATGTTTTCAAAAAAGAGTTGAAAAATATCCACAGATGACAAAAAATCATGAAAAGTTTCCCAGTATGCAAAGAGTTGACCATTTGTATTCTAGTGACTCGTATATGGTTCTTGTTGTGACAAAACCTGTCTTCAGGTTTTCGACAGAGCAAGACTCAAACCATTCTCCTCAGCTTCAGAGGCTAGCTAGAATATTGAAATTTCCCTTGAATCAAGTTTAGATATGATAATTTACAGTAAGGGAATAACAAAGACGCTGATCAGTCTGCGCGGATGCGCAGCCTGATCTGTGTCTTTGTTGTTCGCAACCCTCCGAAGACAGGGTTTCTCGCGTCAAGGCCCATATCAGGGTTTGCACGGGCTTGAAAAGTACTTGAATTTGTAGGGCTTTCTTGAAAAGTCCTTCAAGATTAAATCTGCCTTGAAAAGTACTGGAAAATCACTCAAAGACCTTGAATTCTACTATTTTCTGTACATGTATAAATGAATCTAAATCAGTATCAAATTGGTGTGCCTTTATTTGCTGCAGCATATGCTGCACCAAATAAAAGCACAGCAATTTTATACTCATTTTCTAGTACTAGTTTCTCCATTATCTCAGACTAGCATTTCTGAAGTAGAATTTTTACACTCAGTATTTTTCATAAACTCTTAGTTCTTGAAAACTGTAGAAGGTTTTTAGAAGTCCTTGAAATGTCCTTGAATTTAATCAAACTTGCCTTTATGAACCCTGTATATGCATACTTTTGCAAACAGTAAAGACCCAGATGAAATGCTGCATAATGCAGCATTTCATCAGGATCTCCACTGTTTGCTTCTAGACTAAAACAACCTACAGAAGAAGAAATACAATTTTTTTTGGAATTTAGAACTTGTGACTCCTCAATATCTAGAATGGACCTTCCCAAGTTTATTGTATCAAACCAACAGGAAGAGTTCATTGGTGTATAAAGGGTTTATCACAAAGGTTAAAGTTCTTAGGATTGTTCCTTAATTCAGGATTATGAGGATAACTTTCCACAGAAAGTCATCCTCAAAATGCTGAATTAAGGAGATTATATTAGCTTCCCTTATTATACCCCCCGCAAACTTTGTTTGTAGGGGGTATACTGTTTTCACGTTGTCCGTGCGTGCGTCCGTCCGTCCGTCCGTCCGTAACGCTTTGTTTCCTTAATAACTCGAAGAGTCATTGCTGGATTTTCATCAAACCTTGCAAACATGTTCATATATGCAAGACAAATACTTTAGACAAAAAAGTAAGGGCTAGGGGCAAATTCTATTAGAGTTATTTCCCTTTGTAGTTCTAAATGGCTTTTAATATAGTGCTTTATGCTTATGCTATTATAGGCCATACACGGGCCAATCAACTCCTACCACAGCTTTTGATGGAACAATTTGATACTTTTTATATACAATGTAAACACATTGAACATATGCATGAAGGAGTTTATTTCAGAAAAAATAATTTTTGACAAAATGACAGCTGTGAGAACTTAGACAATTTTTCCCTAATAAGGTGTTTGTATATGCATAGACGGTGCCTTTATGGGCCGATCAACTCCTACCACAGCTTTTTATGGAGCAATTTGATACTTTGCCTATACAATGTAGACACATTTAACATATGCATGAAGGAGTTTGGTTGAGAAAAAATATTTTTTGACAAAATGACAGCTGTGAGAACTTAGACAATTTTTCCCTAATAAGGCTTTTGTATATGCATAAATGGTGCCTTCATGGGCCGATCAACTCCAACCACAGCTTTTGATGGAACAATTTGATACTTTGCCTATACAATGTAAACACATTGAACATATGCATGAGGGAGTTTTTTTCAAAAAAAATAATAATTGACGAAATGACAGCTGTGAGAACTTAGAGAATTTTTCCCTTATTAGGCTTTTGTATATGCATAGATGGTGCCTTCATGGGCCGATCAACTCCTACTACAGCTTTTGATGGAACAATTTGATACTTTGCCAATACAATGTAGACACATTCAACATATGCATGAAGGAGTTTGGTTCAGAAAAAATAATTTTGACAAAATGACAGCTGTGAGAAATTAGACAATTATTCCCTTATATGGCTTTTGTATATGCATTGATAGTGCCTTTATGGGCCGATCAACTTTATGGGCCGATCAACTCCAACCACAGCTTTTGATGAAGCAATTTGATACTTTGTCAATACAATGTAGACACAATGAACATATGCATGGAGGAGTTTATAAGTTTTATTGAACTTAGACAACTATTCCCTTATATGGCTTTTGTATATGCATGGATAATGCCTTTATGGGCGGATCAACTCCTACTACAGCTTTTGATGGAGCAATTTGATACTTTGCCGATACAATGTAGACACATTGAACATATGCATGAAGGAGTTTATAATTTTTGTTTGCACAGATTCTACTGAAATCTTCTTATCAAAACTAAGGTCTTCTTTTTCGAACTCTAACTTGCCAAGTTTTTTCACTGACTCTTACTGTGCGGGGGGTATCTAATAAGCATTGCTTATTGACTTTTTTCATTTATTTTCAGTCTGTCTAAGGACAACTGACCATTAAAACTTGTAATGGTGGATATTTAGTGGGTATACTGCAAGTTTTAAGATTGAAATTTCAAAAGTTCAGGATTTTGAAAATTTTGAACTTTCACCCATGTAATGAACAATAAACAGTGTGTTTTTCTCTCTCTTTTTCAGAATGGCTAACAATGGCAAAAGCCCACCGCTCTAGCCTAAAGGAAAAGATACAAGAAGAATTCTTGTCATGTAAAATCTGTCTCGAGCCTTTCCTTCGCCCCAAGGGCCTTCCATGCTTCCACACCTTCTGTGAACACTGTCTGAAAGACTATGTAAGGAGACACCCAGGTATTCGTCCCGGGCACTTTCCGTGCCCCATGTGCCGTAAAGACACTAGGATTCCAGATGGTGGCATAGAAAACTTGCAGGACAATTTTCTATTGTTAAGTTTATCGGATACACTCGAAGAGGATGATGTTTGGCAGTATCCGGGACAGCAGTTGTCTCCCCCAAGATGTATAGCGCCCCCTACACCACTGGAACAAAAATTAAGAGAAAATGAGTAAGCATTATTGTTTGTTTTGTTTTCATAAATTTTATCTCTTCCCTTGCAAGCGGTGACTTTTGTCGTCTTCTGGTAACATTTGCAAATAGTTTGGACCTACATAAGGACGGACAGAAGGTTCGTCCTGATCTGGATCCAAACTGAAAAAAGTTTTTGAAAAAGTTAATTTTCGGAAAAGTCAGCAAGTGTTAAAAAAATACCCATTATGCAAAGAGTTAAGTTAGAAACCCATAAACATGTGAGCCGTGACAGGTGATTTCCAACAATGTGGCACTTTGATAAGTGTAGACTCAGAGGAGCCTGTGCAGCCTCCTTTTAAGCTCCAATGATGTTCAGGCAGTAGCTTAACAGGCCTAGAATATTCAAGCGACTAGCAAAGGCTCAGATCAGCCTGTGCGTATGCACAGGCTGATCTGAGGCTTTGCTGGTTGCACATACCACATTGTTGGAAATCTCATGTCCCGGCTAATGTATATATCAAAATAGTGAAGACCCAGATGAGATGCAAAAATATGCTATCCAATGTCTGTGGGTTTGGGAAGATCAAATGATTTTATATGAAGGCCGAATTTCAATAAAATTTTGAAATTCAACTAGTGATACCTTCATATGAGCCATGACATATTTCCAGCAATGTGGTATGTGCGACCTGCAAAGGCTCAGACCAGCCTGTGCATACACGCAGTCTGATCAGAGCCTTAGCCAGTCGCTTGAATATTCTGTGACTGTTGAGCTACTGACTGAACATCATTTCTTGTTTTGTCTATTTTTGAGAGGCCGTTTTAAACAGGCTTTACTATATACTAGAATCACATAGTCGGTCCTGTGCCTGGTCTGTCGCATTTGACAAATTCAATTTATGTTACAGCTGTCGCTTACTACAATGTAATTACTACTCATTCAATTTTTTGAAAAGATTAAAATATAACCACGCAACTAGCAGGTTAGCAAAGAGGTAGTTCATGAACTTGAATTTGGAGAAATAGCTGTCATGCGAATATAAACAATTTGCAGTAGAGTGACATGAATTTACTACTGAGTGGCAGTTTGGGATGTTTAAAAGAGGTAAAGACAATGGACATGATACTTTGAAAATGTAAATTTCTAAATAGTTTTCTTCCTTATTTTCAGTAACATATGTTGTAGGTACACATTGGAATTGCCTCATAGAGGCAATGTGTACCTACAACATATGTCTTTTCAATAAATGAGTTTTTCACCATAACCTTTTTTTAAACAAATTCTCAACCACTTTCATTTATTGAAAGAAATGAGCATGAAGAAATGAACAACTTTTCATGTAGTTTGTCATGCATCTGGATGACAATAATAGACTGTCTATTTTATGCTTCTGACAGCCTATCTTGAGATGTTTCATGGGGGTATATTGCTAAATTGCTAGTTGCGGGGTTGTAAACCTAGTACAAATCATCATCATGATTATAATGATGTAATTAAGTTTTTTTTAACTTAAATCAGGTGAACTTGCATCATCGCTTTTATTTCCAACTTGTGTTTTTCAGATGGTATTTTGGTAAAGTTAGCCGAAATGCATCGGAGGAGTGGTTGTTATCCACAGGTTATCCTAAAGGTTCATTCCTAATACGACAAGGGGAGGCGTCACCAGGTAATTGAAAACAGAGGCAGTGTCAAGTTTATGGTTTTTACCCTTAATGCGCCAATCGCAACAAAAGTCTCGTCTGCTGAAATGTTTAAGAAGCCTCTATGGCAAACAGTGTGGACCCAGATCAGACTGCTCCTATAGGAGCAGTCTGTTCTGTGTCCACGCTGTTTGCTTCTATACTTTATTTGTCAGTGATGCTAGGCAATTATTTGCAGCAGACAACTTCAGCAGACGACATTTTCAGATGCATTTTTTTTCTTGGTGCTTTAAGGGTTAACTACACATGGCTTAAATTAAGCACATGCCAACAAGTACCGGGCAATGCAGCGCAGCCGGTAACATGTCTGACTGCAAATGTGTGTCTGACTGCAGATCCAGGGGTTGCGAGTTAGATCCCGGCCTGTTCTCATACTTTGCTGGAGATTGATTATGAAATAATTTCTATGGCCATTCTCCTCCCTTCCGCTGATTCAAGAAGGGTTGTTGTCAGTTACAAGCGAAAGTATGTGCATGAAGTACTGGTTAACTGCTGGTTATTAATCGCCTAGTCAAGCTTGCCTAGGAAAAAAGTGTGGTCAGGTAAACTGACCGTCCCGCCATGACCACAGCTGTTGATTGGGATTTAAAGAATAAAAACCCCAAAACATACCAACAAGCAAGTAGAACTTAACATCACTTGCTATTTTAGCAAGTACACTGGGGTCTTTTTATAACACTTGTTTTGCCATAAGAGTTGACTGAACAGTGAATCATGTTATAAAGAGACATTTTACAAATGAAAAATTTCCTATTATACCTTTGTAAGATTTCATGGTAAATTTGGGAGCCATAATATGACTGTTATATCCATTTACGTGTTATAATGAGATGTACTTTTTACGGGACTGCACTGTATATAAAAGTGCATTATCTATATCAAACTATATATATATGAGCCGCGACATGAGATTTCCAACAATGTGGTATGTGCGACCAGCAAAGGCTCAGACCAGCCTGCGCATGCGCGAAGTCTGATCAGAGCCTTTGCTTGTCGCTTAAATATTCTATGGCTCTTAGGCTACTGACTGAACATCATTTTGAGTTTCTAAGCTTAACAGGAGGCTTCACAGGCTGGTCTGAGTCTACATATGTCAAAATTATTGTTGGAAATCACGTGTCATGTGTAACTGGAAATTTAAATAGCTGTTCCCAGCAGATCTTTGAACCAATCCTAGGCCTACACCTGTAGCAAGCAACGCTTCATTTGGAACTTCCGTATTTTTGTTGTGATATATCTCGTCATTTTACAATAATAATGAGCGGTGGCATGAGAGTTCCAACAATTTGACATTTTGACAAGTGTAGACTCGGACAAGCCTCTGCAGCCTCCTTTTGAGCTTAGAAACTCCAAATGATGTTCAGTCAGTAGCTTAACAATCATAGAATTCTCAAGCGACTAGCAAAGGCTCTGATCAGACTGCACGTATGCGCAGGCTGATCTGAGGCTTTGCTGGTCGCACATACCACATTGTTGAAAATCCCATGCCACAGCTCATATAACGTTTGATATGCAAAGTCTGCTTTATAAAAATGGGAAAACCACTTTGCTTGGGTGTATTGGCACAAAATAAATTGGTTATATATAGAAAGCTTAGGATTTCAAATTGATATTTTGATAGATACAGGAACATTCAATCCAAAAATCGACAAAATCATGTGTAATTCTTCAGGGAACGCAGTGGCTCAAGTGGTAGAATGCTTGACTTGAGACTGAAGGGCCGCAGGTTTGAGCCTCACCGGCGTCACTGCGTTGTGGTCCTTGAGCAAGACGCATTTTATTTTATCCTAGCTTAGTACTGGTTCAACCCAGGAAGAACTGTCCCTATATAACTGAAAGATTTTTGATGGGACGTAAAGAATCAAATCAAACAAACAAATCAAACAAAGCAACTAATTCTGCTATGATACATCACATGTTGCATATGTTGGATCTGTATGAAGAAGCTGGCACATCTGAACCCACAGTGTTTGTGAGGAATGTGAATATGTATGAAAATGCATAGGTTTAGATAAGCCAAATTTTTGAGCGTAAAATTGTAAATATTTTCTTACCTGTCCGTTTTAACATATGTTTTAGATGCTCAAAAGAACCGTCTCATTGAGACGGTTCTTTTGAGTACCCACATCATATGTTTTGGTTGAGAAATAAGAAAATTATATTTTGGGTACACACTCTTAACTAAAGGTTTGAAATGAAACCTAAGACTTGAGTATAAATTGACTTAACCATGTTAACTGGTTCATTGCGGCTTTGTTTCAGATACGTTTACCCTGTCGGTGCGTGACTGTGATGAATTACGAGGTTATATAGTGAAACATTACAAGATTCACGCCAAACGCTATGACCATCCATTCAAGGACTATTACTGCATTACACCAAAGAGAACATTTAAGACATTACAGGAATTAGTGGATCACTATTCAGGTAAACTACCGGATTAACTGGAAACATTCAGACACATAAGGCCAAATGAAAATAAAAAAGTACCACCCGACACTCCTACATGACCTAAGATTTTTTATTCAGGTTTTCTATGAAATATATCTTTTTTTCAGTTTGTAAGGAATTTCTGTCTAAAAAGAACCTACTCTACATAGAATTTTAGACCTTTTTACCTAAACACACAAACATTTTTTTTGCCTAAGCCTAACCAAACAGCTTAAACCCAGACCAGACTGCTCCAGCAGTCTGATCAGGGTTTACGCTGTTGGCCATTTCTTCACTAAGCTTTAGACACTACATTTTGTATTGTAGTAGAAATAGACTTGTTCAGGCTTTAGGATAAATATCAGGGTGTAGAAATACTGTTTGACCTGGTCCCATTCCATTCAGGACAAGTTAGAAATTTCCATTTACAGTGTACATGTCATGATGTATGAACTTGTCCTTGGTCAAGCATGAAGGAAGAGCATGAAGAAAGTTTACTCTGTTGTTTCTAAGCTGATCAGACATGGAAAAGACAGATTGGCCTAAGTCGTTTATCCTTTAATTCTTTGTATTCGGGGAAACCCCTAAACAAGTACTTTTTTGAAGGAGCGCAGTTGCTCAGTGGTAGAGTGCTTGACTCGAGACCTAAGGGCTGCGGGTTTGAGCCTCACAGGCATCACTGCGTTGTGGTCCTTGAGCAAAGCACATTTATCCTAGCTTAGTACTGGTTAAACCCAGGAAGACCCATGCCTGTTTAACTGAAAGATTGTTGATGGGACGAAGAATCAAAACAAACAATAAACAAGTACCTGTGCAAACAGTGAAGACCCAGATGATATACAGCATGATGCTGCATTTCATCAGAGTCTACACTGTTTTTAAAGATAAAAAAGATCTTCAGACCAAAAAATACAATATTTAAAAAAAATTGTAACCTGACAGCCATAGTTAAATTTTTTTTTGTACAATGGACTATCCAAAGTTTATTGTATCAAACCAGAAAGAAGAATCCATTTCTACAAACCGTTAATTGACTGAATAAATTGAAATGTTAGAGTATGATTATCAAGCAATTAAGTTCTATGGTTCAATGAAATATTATGAGCTCACATGTTGTACAGCAAACTAGAGATCCTGATCAGCTGTCTGGCAAGACTGCTCATTAGGATCTACAGTTTTCAATAGAGTATCTATCTGATTTCATACTACTTTCAAAAGAATTTATGTAAGAGTTAAGCACATTTAGAGCTCAAGTTCTTTGTGCATTATCTGTTCTTTGGGACAACATAGGTTTAGATAAACAAAATTTTTAGCATAGAATTGTAAATATTTGCATACCCATAATTTTTAGCATATGTTGTGGGTGCTGAAAAGAACCGACTCATTGAGACGGTTCTTTTGAGTACCCACAACATATGTTTTGATTGAGAAATAAGAAAATTATTTTTCTGTTACTGGCCTGGGACAAGTTAAATTTCTTTGGACAAGTCGGTTACTTGTCCTTGTGTAAGTTTCATTTTTTGTGTCTTCAAAGTATGGCGGACACATAGGGATCATGTCTCTGTCATTGCCGTCGATGTCATTGTCAACCCTGTCACTCTTTTGGTTTCTGATCAATGACTTTTGAAGGGATCCATCAATTTCATTCAAAGTTCACAGAAGGGTAAAGCAGTGTTGTGCCTAGGTCAAGAATTTCAGAGGGACATTTGCAAATTCTGGGGGACACACCAAATCCATCTGATTTTTACCTGTAAATTTGAAAACAGTTTTCCGGAAATTTCTGTTCATTTTTATTTAAATTTGAGCTTGATGTCAATAGTTTTGGCTCAATAAGTGGTGCAGATTACAGTGAAGGAGGTTCTACATTGCCGTAGTTTTGAATTCCCCAGCAAATATTCTCTTTCTACATTAAAATAGCTTTTTCTAGCTTTCAGATGAATAAAATTTGCCTTTTGATCCCTGACTCCTCCAGTCTGTCAGATGAGACTCTGAAGCATTGGCCCCATCTCTGTATGACCTTCGTTAAAACACAAACTCACCCACTCAACAAGGTGGCATTTCATCAGGGTCTGCACTGTTTGTTGAGATAAGAATGATCTTTAGAGACATAAATACATCATAATTTAGAAATTTCAACCTGTAACTCCTTAAAATCTAAAATGGACTATCCCATATTTATTGTATCAATATGTATGGGATAATTGATCAAAATGAAAAGGGTTAATAAATGAGCCGCAGCATGAGATTTCCAACAATGTGGTATGTGCGACCAGCAAAGGCTCAGACCAGCCTGCGCATACGCTCAGTCTGATCAGAGCCTTTGCTAGTCGCTTTACTATTCTGTAACTGTTGAGCCACTGAAAGAACATCACTCGGATTTTCTAAGCTTAACAGGAGGCGGCACAGGCTTGTTTGAGTCTACACATGTTAAAATGCCACATTGTTGGAAATCACATGTCAGGGCTCAAATAATATTTCCATTTTTTCAGAGTGTGCAGATGGTCTTTGTTGTAAGTTAACAGAAGTGTGTGGGAAGCCACGATCATTATCCTGGGCTCTTGAGAGAGGGAAAGAGGATGAGTTCTCAATACCTCGAGATTCATTAAACCTTGTCAAGAGGATAGGTGGAGGCCAGTTTGCCGATGTCTGGATGGGTATGTATGCTCTGTTCATATAAATGTCAATAGCAAACCAGTCTATGTCAGGAAACACCTGTCTATTTGGTTAGCAATATGGCAGATTTATACCAGCCTGCTAGGTTGAAGAGACTAACTTGAATATAAAACTATTTTTGGGGCCCATACAAATGGACCATGTTAGAAGTGAATCGTTTTATAAACGGACAATTTTACAAAAGAATTGTAAGAAAATTAACATTCATGATTATTTTCCTGTAATTGTGCCGCCTGAGAAGCTTGGTCGTCACACATCGGGATCATGTCTCCATCGTCGTCTGCGTTGTCACACTTTTGGTTTCTGATAGATAACTTTCGAAGGGATGCATCAATTTCATTCAAAATTTACAGAAGGGTAAAGCATCATTAAAATACAGGTCAAGTTTACTTTTGGAGGTCATCCGCAAACTTTTGACTGAGTTATGGCCCTTTTTTGACTTATATGCAAGAATATTTGATTACCATTAAGAACCTGAGCTGTTGACTTCATGCTTTCAGAGATTTTTTGTAAATTTTGTATAGATTCTTTTTCTTATGATTTGTTTTTTATTCAGGAAAATGGAATCATCGGGATGTGGCGATAAAAATGCAGCGGCCGGATACTGTTAAAATGGCAGCCTTCCTGGATGAGGCACAAATCTTAAAGACACTAGATCACCCAAATATTGTTCAATTATTAGCGGTGTGTTCAAGTAGTGAGCCGGTTTACCTAGTCACGGAATACATGGAGAATGGACGTCTGTCTCTTTATTTACGGGAGGGTGAGGGGAGTGAACTCAAGTTATCTCAGCTTATTTGGTTAGGTGCACAGGTAGGTCATATATCCATAGGAAAGTTTTCCAGATTGTGCCTGAATTCATATATCCATAGGAAAGTTTTCCAGGTTGTGCCTGAATTCATATATCCATAGGAAAGTTTTCCAGATTGTGCCTGAATTCATATATCCATAGGAAAGTTTTCCAGATTGTGCCTGAATTCATATATCCATAGGAAAGTTTTCCAGATTGTGCCTGAATTCAGGCAGATTTCATTAACTTCACTGTTAAACCCTCTTCATTCTGGATACCAGTAAACGGATACATTCAGACTTTGGGGTAAACGGTGAAGACTCGGATGAAATAGTGGCATTTCATCAATGTCTGCACTTTTTGCTAAGATAAAAAAAATCTAAAGGGAAATAAATATATCGTATATTAGAAATTTCGACCTGTTACCCTTTAAACCAAAAACTAATCATCTTGTGCCTATTGTATTAATAAGTCTGGATGGAAAAATTAAGGATTTGATTTTCTGAAAAAATTTTACTTGAATATAATCCTAACCCATTTGAGCCATCTCATCAGATTATGGTACTTCTATACTGAACCACACTTCTAACGCAAAGTCAAACAGAACCTTGAATATTACATATATTGTTTCATCCATTTTAACGCAGTTTATCAAAAATTAAAACACTAAGGACCTCGGACAGTCTTAATGAAGGATTGCCCATAAAAATGACCAGAGGAAAGTTTCAAAGAAAACGATATTTTTTCTATGAAAAATATAGTAGGCTCAACCCTCGACTTATCCACGAAAGCAGTTTTCTCATTTGACAAGGACCAATTGAAAAATATGGGTTAAAATCTCTGTTTTTGCTATTCAACATATAGAAAATCGAAAACGTTTTACTGAAGTACTCCCCCCCCCCCCCCCCCCCCCCCCCCCCCCCCCCCCGGTCACAGGGGGGGGGGGACGTTGTCGAAATGCTCAAAAACACTTATTAGAAACTTATTTTGTAAAACCCTGTAGGTAGATATCAATTTGCAATGGCATGTATCAGGGCTTTAGTTATGAGTGCTTACAAAGTAATTAATTGTCTCATTTCTCAACCAAAACATATGTTTTGGGTACTCAAAAGAACCGTCTCAATGAGACGGTTCTTTTAAGCACCTAATTATAGATTAAATCGGGTGTGTAAGAAAATATTAACGATTTTACGCTCAAAAACTGTGTTTATCTAGACTATGATTTATACAGAATGCAGATATGACACACCTCAGTGCACAAGTGAAACTGGTTGACTTGGAACATTACAGGTCAAAAGTAATTAACAGCACACTTCTTTAGATGAAACAATGAAATCTTCTCAGCCAGAATTTTATGCAAACGCATCACTTTCGTCTCAAGTTTTATGCCGCAAACATAATATTTACACATATTTAGGTGAATACTCGACGAAACTTTGATTTTCTGTGAAATAAAATTTGATAACAAAAAATACCGCCCCCCACCCCGCCCCCCCCCCCCCCCCCCCACCCCCTAAACCCTAGAGTCCTGGCATAATTATGCAATATTTTCAAAATATTTTTATTTTGCTAGGTGCACTAAATGTAAGGGTTTGATTTAGGCACAAAACTATAGTTGTCAGTTATGTATTATCCTAGCCACATGCTGTCAAAATTTGGGCAGATTGAATAGGAAACTGTCCGAGGTCCTTTATGAAAATGAAAGTAAAACTTCATCCGTCAATTATTCCCTTTTAATCATAACCTGATTGGGTGAAAGCCTGCCATAACCCCTGACCGGTACAAAGATTTCGTCAAGACCTCGTATATTAATTAAAGTTACATTCCTGAAACATTTTGCGTTGGAAGTGTGGGTCAGTTATGAGCTGCTAGGTTTCAGACCAGTCTTTACTGCTTGCACATATTAACAGGGATTTATCAACCTTAAGTTGGGGCCAGGGGCCTATTGATTGAATTTGGGGAATAAAGCATTTGGACCATCAGAATTGGGAATATTTGATGCAGTCTAAAAGAGCTGGACCACCATTTTAAATGTATTATAAACCATATAAGAGATTAGCAGTGTAAAGCTGTAACATATTTGTTGCTTTAATGGAAAAGTTGTGAAAATTTGCTTAAAAATGTGAATGAAAACATGTTTTCATTCACATTTTTGTGCAAATTTTCATGCATTTGTAACTGGCATTTTTGTTCGGATTTTCATGAATTTTTCACCTTAATATAGAGCTAAGAAATTGGGACTGATTTACACCATTTAGGGAAGTTTTTGCTTATTTTTTAATTGGGAAGGAGCCGATGTAAGGCCCCACATTTGGCCTGGGAAAATCCCTGATAAAGTAGAGGAAAAGATGTAGGCTTGGGAAAAGCTAGCCCCGCCTTTCTTGCACATGCATTAAGTACCCAATTCTCATAAGCTGGCCCACTGTTCTAGGATTTGAATAAATGGATTTTGGCATCTTTGATCTTTAGAGCTTTCAGGGATGCTTATCCCTCAGACGTGAAATTCTTGTACATTTAGAGAATTCCAGATTTGGATCTTTCATGAAATATTTGGTTTAACGATCAGTGAACTGCTATATCAGAAAGGAAAATAATTTATTCCTTTATATATTTCCAGAAGAAAAATCACAATTAAATCAATTATCAGATAGCCCCAGAAAAGGGTTTTGACAAATCTTGTTGATTCATATGTGTTTACTCAGGATAAACATCTCATCTATTTCCCATTTAATTTTACATTTCGTTTTCCTGTTTGGTTTCTTGAAAATTCCTTTAACATCCATTCCCAGATTATGAATTGGCTTTTTTGCAGATTGCTGATGGCCTAGCCTACATGGAGAAAGAAAAATTTATTCATCGAAATCTGGGGGCACGGAATATATTAGTTGGTGAGAAGAATAAGGTCAAGATTGCCGGCTTTGGCATGACTAAATGTGCGGACGATCCAGACTTCAACTTTAGGAGAGGTAAATCCAAAATATATATATTTTTTTATTTTAAACTTGAGCGGCTCATTCGCTGCTGATAATTTTGCAAACAGTTTAGACCCAGAACAGGCCTGCCAAAACATGGAGCTTGATCTAGAGTTAAATCATTTGGCACTCTGATGGGTTTCCTTAAGAATTTAAAAAAAGCTAAAAAGATTGAAAGCCCACAAAAAACCCAGACATTCATCCAAATAAGTCGTGAAATATTACCCAGTATGCAAAGAGCTAAAACGTTACCAAAACTTGTTGGTAGTAATGATTTTTTGGGTTGTGAAACAAGAGAACTACATTGGCAGGTGGGGGCTAAGTGGTAGAATGCTTGATTCAAGACTGAGGGGCCGCGGGTTTGAGCCTCACTGGCGTCATTGCGTTGTGTCTTTGAGCAAGACACATTTATCCTTGCTTAGTACTGGTTCAACCCAGGAATACCCATCCCGACATAACTGAAAAACTTTTGACTGGGACGTAAAGAATCAAATCAAACAAACATTGGCAGGCCTTTAGTTAAGAGTGTGCAACACAAAATTAATTTTCTTATTTCTCCACTAAAACATATGTTGTGGGTACTCAAGGACTCAAAAGAACTTTCTCAATGAGACCGTTCTTTTGAGCACCCAAAACGTACGTTATTAATGATGGGTAAGAAAATATTTACAATTGTACGCTGAAAAAATTAGTGTTTCCCACAGCCTAAAAAAGGGCAGGGTTCTGGCCAGAAAAAGGGCACTTTTGATACGTGAAATTCACCCAAAAGGGCACTTTTGTTAGACTTTTCAAATGTGAGTTAGATAAAGGATTTTATGTCTGTTAAAAGGTTAGAATACCTTCTAATAGAGCATAGGGTTCATTGGGATAACAAAAAAGTTATTTTATTCAGTAAAAATTAAAATATAACTATTTTTTATATTAAAATGAAAATCAGGGCAGGAGGGGGGAGCTTTTGTGCAGGAGGGGTGAGCTTTAGGGCAGCAGGGTGCTCCCCCTGCTATTCCTCTTTATGGGAAACACTAAAAATGTAAATCTAAGCCTGTGATTGAAATCACATTCTATAATGAATATTCTCATCCCCTGTCTGGCTGCCTGACTTATATTTTGAACTGTTAACTGCATAGCTCAGTTTTCCGCAATATTCCCCCTGCTTTGGATATTTCCACATTTGATGCTGGCCCTATTGTAAAACATCTTAAAGGCAGGGTACCTTGAAGGTGTTTTATTCATGATCTGAAGAGGATGAGTGGCCGGGGAAAGCCAATGTACTTGAAGAAATCTGCAGTCTTGTACAGAACAGGCAAAACCTTGTAGGCGTATATATATATACATAATTTCAAAGGCATTGATCTCTCTGATTTTGATGGTGATCACAAAATACAGGCAAAATGCCCTAGTTGACATCAATAGGTACATTCTTGGGCAAGACACTATCTTCACTGCTGAGTACTGGGTGGGTGAAAGTTTCAGGATTAATCCTGAATTCAGGATTTTGAGGCTGACTTTCCATAGAAAGTCAGCCTCAAAATGCTGAATCAGGGAGATTATAATAGCTTCTCTGATTAATTTTCAGATTATCTAAACACATTTAACCATTCAAACATGAAATTATTAATTTTTTTAGGCATCCTATTGGCTTAAAAATTTGAATTTCTAAAGTTCAGGATTTGGGAAATTTTGAACTTTCACCCATGGTACTGGTTAAACCAAGGAAAACATCCAAACATGTCTGAAAAATTGTTGACTTAAGCCAAATATAAAAATACATGTCTTTTCGGTAATGGGAGCGCAGTGGCTAAGTTGTAGAGTGCTTGACTCGAGACCGAGAGGTTGCGGGCTCGAGCCTCACCGGCGTCACTGTGTTATGGTCCTTGAGCAAGACACATTTATCCTAGCTTAGTACTGGTTCAACCCAGGAAGACCTGTCCCTGTTTAACTGAAAGATTGTTGATGGGACGTAAAGAATCAAATCAAACAAACAAAGTCTTTTGGGTAACCCGACCCTACCTAAATTTACTGGGGAAACCTAGAATTTTTTTTCAGGTTTCTGGAAAAAAATAATTTTATGCATTTTGAAAGGCATTTCGCCTTTCAAAATGTGTAAAATTATATTTTTTCCCAGAAAAAAATAATTAAAAAAAAATGTGTGCCTACCCTACCTAAAATTTTCAGACTGTTACCCGAAACACACTTATATTTTATTTGGCCTTAACTAAAGCATAAACTCAAACACACACGGTATCATCCTCAGCCAATGGACATGGGTATTTTTGGATTGCTTCCCAGGCTTATTCAGCACAGCACAAATACAGCAAAAACACTTACTTTCCCACCGTCAAGCATTTTTTGTTGCAGGGCCGCGTAGTGCAGTCGGTAACGTGTCTGGCTACAGATGCGTGTCTGACTGCAGATCCAGGGGTCGCGAGTTCGATCCCGGTCCGGTCCCATACTTTTGTGGAGATTGATCATGAAATGATTTCTACGGTCATTCTCCTCCCTTCCACTGATTTATTCAAGAAGGGTTGTTGTCAGTTACAAGCGAAAGTATGTGCACGAATTACTGGTTAACCGCTTGTTCAAGCCTGCCCAGGAAAAAGTGTGTATAGGTGAACTGACCGTCCCGCAATGACCATAGCTGTTGACTTGGGACGTAAAGCAACAAAACAAACAAACAAACCGTCAAGCATTTTCCAGTCTCTAAAAAAAGTTTTCACGGGTTATACTGGACTTTATTGACCTCTCTGCTCATTAATTTAGTAGATAACTGTATTCAGTATTATCATTTGGGGAGGTATATCGTCGGATATACTGTAGTTTTACGGCACCGTGATTTCCGAACGTATATCCGATGATTTAACTCCCCAAATGAAAATTTTGAATAAGGTTATCCCCATTGTAATGCGCTTCTACAATCTCGTCTCTAATTGGAGCCTTACAAGCTGCACAAAAGCATACGTCATCCAACAAAATGTGACCTAATTAATGAAGTCAAACTATTTCTGACAGTATAACGCAGGATATACTGTCAGAATTTTTTGATGTTATCCAATCAGATGTCGTGTTACAAAAGCAAGTGCATTAGAATTAACATTCAGTAAGATGGAGTAATGTGTGAGATTTTCAACAATGTGGTATGTGCGACCAGCAAAGCCTCAGATCAGCCTGCGCATACGGGCAGTCTGATCAGAGTCTTTTCTAGTCACTTGAATATTCTACAAGTGTTTAGCTACTGACTGAACATCATTTGGAGTTTCTAAGCTTAAAAGGAGACTGCACAGGTTCGTCTGAGCCTACACTTGCAGTGATTTAGTTACCTGCGCATCCTGCATCTTTTGCGCATAAGTTTTTATTTCAGCGAGTCCCAGGATGCAATAGTATTGCAGACTTGTCATAAAAAACAGTGTTTTGGACTCATAAGTTTGCAGTAGGGACTCATTGATATTGGAAACAGCGAGTCCCATGACCCATAAGACCAAAATTGTAAATGAATCACTGCACTTGTCAAAATGCCACATTGTTTGAAATCACATGTCAAGGCTCATATGATTTTTACTTGCAGGTTTGAAGATGGCTATTAAATGGATGTCTCCAGAAGTCTTATTGTATAATAAATATGGTACTAAAGCTGATGTGTGGTCCTTTGGTATACTCATGACAGAAATATTCACATACGGCAAAGAACCTTATGAGGGTAAGGCCAGAATTTTTTTATTAGTTGATTTACGGGAAAAAAAATTCAGATCTAGGGTCGGGGGGACGAAAAAAAATAAATAAAAAAGCTCTGAAAATGACCAGTTAAACTGGTCATTTTCAGAGCTTTTTTTTATATATATATCTCCAGAAAAAACAGTAAAACTAGTGAAGTAAACCAACAGTCTGTATTTAATCTTTATATATTTCTTCATTTTCCTAAAAATCTGGACAGGGCAATCACTTTTAACAGTGCCATTCTCAAAAATACACAAACAGAACCTCAAAAATATATTATTTTTTTCAACAAAACAAATTGTCGGAGGATAAAATAAAAAAAAAAAATTGAAATAAATTTGTTTTTTTCTACTTTCCCGAAAATTACAGTAGCAGGTTTTGTAAATCAACTAATAAAAAAATTCTGGCCTAAGTTTGTCTTATTAGTTAAATCTTGCACATACCAATAAAACTAAGGACATAGGCACAGATAAGATAAATTTTAAGCTTTTCGCTTGGCTGGAATTTCAAAAAAAAATATACCCCTTAAAGCGCCAATCGCAACTGCAGCAGACAACAAATTTTGAAACATTTTTCCCAATTTTCGACAAAAAAAGGTATGATATTACATGAGAATCGTCTGCCAGCAGACGATTCTCATGAAATTTCATGCCTAAATGTTTATTTTTGAAAAAGCGGCAAAATTTGAAATTGTCCTCTGCTGCAAATTATAGGTGGCGCTATAAGGGTTAACTTGTCTATGGTCAAGTTGACTTAAAAAACCTTAGTACTTGTCTAAAGTCCAGAGTGCTTGTCTAGAATAAAACAAAAATTTCAACTTATATGTTTTCCGTTTCACTTATTTTACTAGCACAAGCAAACTCTCATGCTCTTTGCTAAGTATGAGCAGCCCCCAGATAAGAGTGCGTAGCTGAAAATTATTTCTCAACCAAAACATGTTGTGGGTGCCTAAAAGAACCGTCTTGGTGAGATGGTTGTCTTGAACATCCAAAACACATGTTTAAACTGATGAATAAGAAAATAATCGCAATGTTACGCTAATTCTTTTTGCTTAACTGGCACATTGCATGCATGATTGTCAAATGTAGGACCAGCCAGATTAACATCTTCTTGTGAGTGAGAGGGAGTATGGTGAATTCTTGGTAGTTGTCTGCTGACAACTTAAGCAGAAGGTTTGGATCAAGGTTGGATTTCGCCCAGAGAATTTTCGGAAATTTAAAGTACCCAACAAGTGTCCATTTGTGAGTACGGATGGAGGCGATTACAAAATCCCCTTCGCTTTTTTAAAAAAGTGTGCTGATAATAATACAGGAGCACAAATGTTAGATTCTTTTTATCATGTCATGATGTGACATCAAAATAACTATGAAATGAAATACATATTTTGAGGGTGAAAAAGTTATGTTTCTGTCATTATGTAAGCAACATTGTTATGGGCGCCACTACATAACATTACTACTAAATATGTATACGGGTACCACTAGTGGTTTAAAGATTTAAATGCATGGCGTAAAATCACTGTAAGATGCGATGTCAAGTGATAAAAAAAGATTAATCAAGTGCAATAATTTGTTTTTCTTGCAGGTATGGGTAGTAAAGAAGCATTTGAGAATGTGCAGCATGGTTACAGGATGCCTCGTCCGGAGTTGTGCCCCGAAGAAATATTTGACGTTATATTGACTTGCTGGAGCACAAATCCTCCGTCACGGCCGTCGTTTGACTTCTTGAACACTTTCTTTCATGACTGGAGAAGCCCCTCCTGACTAGAAAACTTCCCTCCCTGTTGTTGTTGCTAGTTGATTATTGGTCCAGAAGTGCTGCATAGCCATGGATAAGATCAGGCCCCGAGGTTATAAACTTTTTTCATACTCAACTCGGCTGAGCACAAAATTTATCTTGCTCATAAATGTTAAAATGCCAACAACTGTTTAAACATTTATAAGCATGATAAATACAACATCTGAGAGTCATAAAGCAAGAAACTTCATCATTTGTCGGTATTTTAGTTTTTATGAGCAGTTGAAATTTTTATAAACTCGAGGCCTGGGTCTTGATTGTTGCTTTGTTTCAAGGGAAAATGAGCTGGGTCATGAGATTTAGGTTCTTATCGCATGGGTTGAAGTTTTCAGGATTGTTCCTGAATTCAGGATTTTGAGGAAAGTCAGCCTCAAAATAATGAATTTGGTAGATTCTAATAGCTTCTTTGATTTATTTTCAGATTATCTAAAGATGATTGACCGTTTAGACTTGAAATTGTTGATATTTATAGGCATACTGCAAGTTTTAAGATATGTCTTTCAAAAAGTTCAGGATTTTGGAAATTTTGAACTTTCACCCATGTTATTGCATATGCATAAAGTCACTCTATCAATATTCATTCCATGCTATCTACAAAGGCTAGAGACATAGGTCCAAATAAGAAAACTTTTTTTTAGATGTAAAACTAATTATTTGCTTACGAATCAATTTAAACATGTCTTTTGGGTTCTCATTGAGGTGGTTCTTTTGGGCACCCAACATGTTTCCGTTGAGAAATAAGAAAAAATAAATCAATTACGCACTCAAAGGTTTAGGTAAAGTTTTTTTGAGCACAAAATTGTAAATAATTTCTTACCCATCAGTTTTAACATGTTTGGGTGCTCAAAAGAACTGTCTCACTGAGACAGTTCTTTAAGAGTACACAACATATGTTTTGGCAGAGAAATTAGAAAATTATTGTTTTGGTATGCACTCTTAACTAAAGGCCTGCACACTTTTTATATGGAGGCCTGCTAGAACCCTAATGTTTGGTTTGAGCCTCTTCCTACTTCCAAAGTATATGTATGCATGCAGTAAAGGCTCTGACAAGCCTGCGGAGATATGTTCCGGCTTGTCTGAGTTATCACTGCCTGCACATGTGATAGTACCAAAGTCTCGCGTACTGGCTCGTTTCAGTGATATTTTTTTCTTGAAAACAGAAAGGTTCTTGAGGGTTCTTGAATTAGTATCTTTCAGTGAGTGTCACAATATAGGATTTTGTTTGAAAATGAGAAGAATGGATACGATAAATGTTCTAAAATTTTGCACTTTTCTCAAATAAAATGCTTGTCAGAATGGCAGTCTGATCTGGGTCCCCGCTGTTTATCTAGGTCTTTTTGACAAGTGTTTGAAATTTTAGAACACTCACCGTATTCTTTTCCCTTTCTCCATGGAACTAGTGCTCAGTTTTCAAGAGACTTCTAATGAGTAGTAGCAAATGAAGTTTTTGTGGAGAAATAAGACAAGTAGTAACCAGGCAGGGAGGTTATAAAATAAATTTTGCTCAACTTAACTGAGCATGAAATTTATCATGCTAATAAATGTTAAAATGCCAACAATTGTTGGCATTTTAACATTTATCAGCATGATAAATACAACATCTGAGAGTTGAAAGCAACACATTTTTACTTTGATAAGCAGTTGAAATTTCATGCTTATTTGAGCATGAAAAGAGTTTTATAACCTTGCGGCCAGGATGACCTCTTGGCTATATGGTTAGATATGTGTAACTGGCCGTCAGTTCAGTGCTGTCACATACTTCATCAAATATTGTACAGTGGTCTCTAGAAAAGGAGGGAGGACATATTATTTTTTGGTGCAGTCCCGTCAGTGATGGTGTGAGGCTTACATGCGTGCAAGGCGTCTCCTGAACTAGCGGGCGGATTGGAACCAAATATGCATGGATTTGGGCATGATTAAGACTTAATTTAAAAAATAATTTTCTTTTTTCCCAACCAAAACATGTTGTGGGTGAAAGGTGTTAGGATTTTTCCTGAATTCAGGATTTTGAGGCTGATTTTCCATAGAAAGTCAGCCTCAAAGTGCTGAATTAGGCAGATTTTGATTGCTTCTCTGGTGTATTTTCATTTCATCAAAGAGCAATTGACCCAATTGAAATTGATAATACTTTGTAGACATACGGAATGTTTTAAGATTTATAATTTTGAGAGTTCCACTTTCCAGATAATATTAGCCTATTAATTTTGCTGCAGCTCAAATGATCAATAAGCACACACGCTAAGCTAATTTTTTTATGCCATTTGGAAAAAATGAAGGAATTTACTTTGTTTAATAATTTGTTTGTTTTTAAGCAATCTCTGTTATTGCTGATGTATTAAACATAAAAGGCCCACTCTAAAAGTTAGATCTCTATCCTTGCTTCACATTTAAAGAGCTAGTTCATGCATGTGGGAATATACTAGATCCTTTATACTATGCTGATGTGACAGGCCCCTAGATAATGATGCGTAATGAATTTTTTAAAAATTTTATTTCACAACCAAAACATATGACATGTTGTGGGTACTCGAAAGAACCGTCTCAATTAGAGCACACGAAACCTATATTGTTAAACACGCTTAAATATTTGGTTTATCTATGAGGCCAGAATTACCTCAAGTTAGTTTTTTTTTCCACAGTCTCATTTTTTTCATGGGGGAAAAACTGACCGGGGATAAATTTTCTCAAATTAATACTCTACAATTTGGTTTTATCCTCAGCATTGATACCATGTAATTCAATTTTCTGAAAGCTGCTGCTGTCCTTGAAGTTCTCTTATCACATAGTATATTTTATCGGGGCATTAATCTACGCATATCAGCATCTGTGAATAGTCATACAGTTCTTGTGGCCAGTAAGATCATAAAATGGGCCTCGATATGACAAAACCTGCTTCGGGGATTTCCGACAGTGAGATTCAAACTTGCCTGTTCAGCTAATGAGACTAGATAGAAAATTAAAATTTTGCTCGTAGCAAGTCTAGATATGATTCTTTCCAAAAAGGGAATAACAAAGGCTCTGATCAGACTGTGGATGCGCAGGCTGGTCTGCACTTTTGTTGTTTGCTCTGAAGACAGGTTTTATCGCGTCGAGGCCCAAATGTATCCATTTGTAATCCTCATATTTAACATATATAAGAGTATAAACAAGAACAAATACAATTTCAAGCGCATACAGTTTTTGGAGCAATGACATGACAAGACACCTCCACTCACATGAGCATGAAATTTGATCTGAAATACAAACAATTGGCATTTTTGGGATAGAGGGGTTGCTGGTTTGAGCCTCACTGCCGGCGGTCACTGTGTTGTGTCTTTGAGCAAGACACCTTATCCACTGCTTAGTACTGTTTCAACCCAGGAACACCCATCCCAACATGACTGATAAATTGTTGACTGGGACGACTGATAAATTGTTGACTGGGACGACTGATAAATTGTTGACTGGGACGTAAAGAATCAAACCATGTTCTGTGCAAGCAATGGACATGCATGATAGGCATTATGTATGCACTTGTTGATTTTCTATAGGCAGTTCATCTACACTGTAGCATAAGTTTATATCTCCATACTTTTCCTCAGAATGGATGGACATCTTCAGCTGTGTTCCATAGTCTAAGGGGAGTCCTCCTTGCAGGGGTTGTTTTTTTTGTCATTGTCTGAATGTATTTTATAGAAATCACAGATTCACATAGACTATTTTCGTGTTGTGCGGGCATTTTAGAGTTATGATCATTTTGAAATTTAGCAGATGCTCTTGTATTTATCACTTTGAAATGGGCCTCGTCGCGACAAAACCTGTCTTTGGGGTTTCCGTCAAAGCGAGATTCAAACCAGTCTCCTCAGCTACAGAGACTATCTAGAAACTTGAAATTTCCCTTGTATTACTTGACTTTTCGCGTACTGTAAAGGCGGCGCCTCATGAATGCGAAATAAGGACTAGTCAACCTTAGGCATTGGTAAAAGCTGAAAAGGAGGCGTGGTTTTATTCAAAAGTAACTGTATCATCTTGTGCCACAACCTCGTCATAATTTAGTCCTTAAAACGCCAGCAAAATAACTGCATCTGAAAATGTCTATTTAACATAAGCAGGGAGGCATTAATTGTGGACCCGTGTAGGAGCAGTCTGATCTGGGTTCACACTGTTTATCATCTATGAGGCTTTAAATAGTTTAGTGGTCGACAAAAAACATACATTTCGTAATTATTTTTAATATTAATAATTTTTAACGGTTAATAAATGTGAGTTCAGTGTATATACGGTTAGGATTTTCATGAAATGCACCCACGTTTGTGCGCCTCAAAAAGCTCATCAGCTCTTTACCAAATTATAAATAAAACCTGATTTCACTTCCTTAGCAGATGAAATAGCCGAACCACACCCAGATATGAATATTAAAGTTGCTGCCTTTACAGTAAGCGAAAAGTCAAGTAATAGCAAGGCTAGATATGATACTTTCCAATAAGCTAATAACAAAGGCCTTGATCAGTCTGTGCGGATGTACAGGCTGGTCTGTGCCTTTGTTAGCAAACCCCCAAAGACAGGGTTTCTGGCGTCCAGATAAGACTTCAATACAAAAAATTATCACCTTAAAGTACTATGGGTATACGATTGTCTGGTTGTGTGATTGTCTGACAGTTTTTACTTTGTAAGTTTTTTTTCATCTTTTGCATGAATGTTGTCATTTACAGGGCATTACTCAAACAAACAAGAAAAGGTGGTCACATGAACTCACCAAATTTGCTTGCTTTGTCAGATTGTGTATGTGATGTAAATGCTAGCTTTGTATTTTTTCTTTTTCATCTGCCATGGGATTATTGCATATATGGGCCAGCACATGCCAGAGTTCTGAAGTTTGATCCCAGTTATCGTCTTCATCCAAACTGTATGTGAGCAGTGAATGGACTGGCAAGGCTGTGCATGCTCACCAAAACAATACAATGGGTACCGAGGAGCATGGTAGCTCATTGGTAAGGTGCTTGACTCGAGATCGAGGGGTTGTGGGTTCGAGCCTCACCTGAGGCACTGCATTGTGTCCTTGAGCAAGACACTTTATTCTCTGCTTAGTACTGGTTCAACCCAGGAAGAACCATCCTGACATAACTGAAAAATAAATTGATTGTGATGTAAAGAATCAAATCAAACAAAGTCTGGGTAACAAAATCTGATAGGGAGCGCAGTGGCTCAGTGCTTGACTCGAGACCGAGGGGCCGCGGGTTCGAGCCTCACCACGTTGTGGTCCTTAAGCAAGACACATTAATCCTAGCTTAGTACTGGTTCAACCCAGGAAGACCCGTCCCTGTTTAACTGAAAAATTGTTGATGGGACGTAAAGAATCGAATCAAACAAAACCAAAATCTGATGTACTGACAATAATGGTAGCTTAATGAAGGTTGTAGGTATTGGCACTTTGTAGCTGCATCTGGGTCTGCACTATGCCCTCAATATCTTAAAGATTCAAACTTTGATTTTTCGAAATAAATGCTAAATTCGAAATCACTTTCATTTATCCTTTTTTGTATTCTGATGGATTTTTCCATACAGATTAATACAATAAGGATGGGATTACCCATCATATATTTAAAGGGTCACAGGTAGAAAATTCCAAGTAATTATGTGGATTTTGTTTATCTTGGCAAACAGTGCAGGCCCTGATGAAATGCAGCATTCTGCTGCATTATATCTGTGTCTTCACTGTTTGCCAAAGTGCCTCTTTTGGGGTATCCAGTATACAAAGAGTTTTCTGATGTGCTGTCCCAGTTATAGTAGAACTTGTTTGCTTTGTAAAAATCTGCTTCAAGGTTGTGATAGCTTGCCCGGCCACTGCCAAATTGGTTGTTGTCCCCCGCCTTTTCGAAGAAAAGCGGAGGGACATAGTTTTCGGCATTCCGTCCTTCCGTCCGTCCTTCCGTCCCCCTAATATAGTAGGTACCTTGTGTGCGCAACTCCTCCTACAGTTTTATGCCGATTCTTTCGAAACTTTACAGATGTTTTAGTCATGGTCTGAAGATATGCATGTGGTTTGGATATTATCCTGAGATTATTTTTTGTCACTTTTTTCGCAATTTGAACTTAGTCATTTTTAGGCATTTTTACTATCAAAGTGAAAAGATAGAGGGTACCTTGTGTGCGCAACTCCTCCTACAGTTTTATATCGATTCTTTTGAAACTTCACAGGTGTTTTGTACATGGTCTGAAGATATGCATGTGGTTTGGATATATTCCTCAGATTATTTTTTAACACTTTTTCCGCCAGTTGAACTTAGCCATTTTTCTGACATTTTTACTATCAAAGTGAATGGATAGTGGGTACCTTGTGTGCGCATCTCCTCCTACAGTTTTATATTGATTCTTTTGAAACTTCACAGGTGTTTTGGACATGGTCTGAAGATATGCATGTGGTTTGGATATAATCCTCAAATTATTTTTTATCACTTTTTCTGCTATTTTAACTTAGGCATTTTTCTGGCGTTTTTACTGTCAAAGTTAATGGATACTGGGTACCTTGTGTGCGCAACTCCTCCTACAGTTTTATGCCGATTCTTTTGAAACTTTACAGATGTTTTTGTCATGATCTGACGATCACTTTTTCTGCTATTTTAACTTAGGCATTTTTCTGGCGTTTTTACTGTCAAAGTTAATGGATACTGGGTACCTTGTGTGCGCAACTCCTCCTACAGTTTTATGCCGATTCTTTTGAAACTTTACAGATGTTTTTGTCATGATCTGAAGATATGCATGTGGTTTGATTATTATCCTGAGATTATTTTTTGTCACTTTTTTTGCAATTTGAACTTAGTCATTTTTAAGTGTTTTTACTATCAAAGTGAAAAGATAGTGGGTACCTTGTGTGCGCAACTTCACAGTTGTTTTGGACATGGTCTGAAGATATGCATGTGGTTTGGATATAATCCTCAGATTACTTTTTATCACTTTTTCCGCTAGTCGAACTTAGCCATTTTTCTGGCATTTTTACTGTCAAAGTGAATGGATAGTGGGTACCTTGTGTAATTTGAACTTAGTCATTTTTAAGTGTTTTTACTATCAAAGTGAAAAGATAGTGGCGGGGGACATAAATTCTCTGAATTTGCTTGTTAGTTAGGATGTCTCAGTTGTTTGTAAGAAAATCAAGTGAGCACTGTCCAGCATGCATATAGAAAGAAAACTCAGGAAACCTGTAAAGATATACTCTTTAATAAAATTATTTGACTTATAAGGAAAAGATTTGATAATGTGCTTCCAGGTTTAACGTGACCCCCGTTTTTTGCCATTTATTCCTTAATGGTTATTTCAATTGGAAAAGAAATTTCAGAAATGAATTTAGATATAGACCGCGTATTTGGATTTTTTTTCTCACTGAAGTATGATCTTTTATATAGGCTGGGATTAGATGAAATTTCTGCGTGTTTTTGTTTGTCCACTTTGAATTAGTCCCCAAGTGTACCTTATCGATATACAATCAGTAGCATAAAACTCGTGTATTAAGCTTATGATAACTAATATAGAGGCGCAAATGGGTATATCTCAAGGAAAAATACTAAGTTATTCTTATTTGCAGGGCATTTGGGCCTTATTTCAAAATAAGGGCTGTTCCCAAACATAAGATTTAGTTACGCTTTGTGTATCTATATCAACATGCTAAACGGCGATCATATTAGTAAGGGTTAAAGTTGTGAAATAAAAGAAAAACGGGGGTCACTTCAACTCTGGAAACACAGTAGCACACATAACCACTTGTATGCAGATTTGAGGATCTGTGTGTGTGTGTCTCATTTTCCTATGATTATTAGGATAACTCTTAAGATGGAAATAGTATGTCTTAAGATGGAAATAGTATGAGTGCACCAGGCAGTGCAAGAATGGATGTCTGGTGCACTCCGTATTACCTTGCTTTATATCTATATCTGGCT
The DNA here is from genome assembly GCA_964019695.1 of Loripinus fragilis. Classification (NCBI taxonomy): domain Eukaryota; kingdom Metazoa; phylum Mollusca; class Bivalvia; order Lucinida; family Lucinidae; genus Loripinus; species Loripinus fragilis. Next base: position 61,943,917 of record OZ026524.1, on the reverse strand, counting down.
GAATACTTCCAATGAGTGTCCATCTACTGTCCTGCCAACCAAGAGTGACAGTGACATAATATTTTGTTTACAACTGTTAAGTAAAGCTTTAACTTTTACACTCCACTTGAGCTAATGTGACTCGATAGATCACTTGTGTATTAATCCTATCCTCTGGATAGGATTAATACACAAGTGATCTATCGATGCTAAGTCCCTGATAACTTTGTGAACAAAACTTGACATCACTGTCACTCTTGGAGGGAGCGCAGTGGCTCAGTGGTAGAGTGCTTGACTCGAGACCGAGGGGCAGCGGCTTCGAGCCTCACCCATATCACTGCGTTGCGGTCCTTGAGCAAGACACATTTATCCTAGCTTAGAACTGGTTCAACCCAGGAAGACCAGTCCCCTTTTAACTTAAAGATTGTTGATGGGACGTAAAGAATCAAACAAACAAAACTGTCACTCTTGGGTGGCAGGACAGTATCTGAGATTTTTTATGCTTGGTCAAGCATGCCAAATATTAGGTGTGTCATTTATTTATTTCGGTTATTATATACATAACTGCTAGGAAGTGAACAATGCATTATTTCAAATGCTTTGGATGATTGACATTTTGTTCAGAGCTTGTGACATTTTGTTTGTTTGTTCTATGTTAAAAGCCTTAAGAATGTCTGTAGAGGCTTGTAAATATTATATGATGTACAATTAATTTACAGATTCATTTGGCAAATGTACAATTAATTTACAGATTCATTTGGCAACAAATGTTTTTTTCTATGCTTGACTGATGCAGGGCTCACCCTGCCATTAGCTTCTAAAGATGTAGAGTGGCTACAAATATAAGTCATTGGCTAAAAGTACACTCTAGGTGGTTCAAAAATTACATATTTGCGAAAAAGTGTATTTTGATTAGCTGATTTTCAAATATTGCTTTTATTATTCCTTCACTCTTTATTATTGTCTCATATTTTACTCTTTGGATGCTGAATACCATCAGGGTGTCAAAAAATTTAGATCCAGATCAGGCCCGACATTTTGTCGGGCCTGATCTGGGCCCAAACTGTTTGCAAATGTTATCAGCAGATTACAAAAGTTGCCACTAGCTGGCAAAGAGTAAAATACAGAGCAACTACTTGATACGACTTTCTGGCTAAATCTTTGGCTAAAGTCAATTTCATTTGGCTCCAACGTTTACCATTTGGCAAAAGTGTTGGCTACAACAAATTTCTGAGCTAGGGTAAGCCCTGTGATGGAATCTTCTATTCAGTCAATATTATATATAAATTATCAGGATTTTCTCAGAAAGTCGCCTCAAAATCTAGAATAAAGGATACTACTAAATCTTCAGTATAATATAGTTCTACCATTTCTACCCCGGAATTATCCTTACAGGTTTTAACTTTTGAATTTTCAAGATTTCATACAGATCTCTTCAATGCATTAAATATTTTACACAGGTCTGATTTTCAAATAATTTTTTCAGTCCCAATGGGATGCAACTTCACTCTTTACCTGCAATTGCCTTATGCTGATGGTCTTTGCACAGTTTGCATCCAGATTAGGTCTGCCACTGTGTCTGGCCTGATCTGTCCAGTATTACTGAATTTTTTGAAAAATTAATAGTATGCAGAGTTAATTACATAATGGCTTTCTTGGGTTGTTGTAGTTAATCACACATATTTAAAGGTCAATTCATATTTAATTTTTTTTTATGGTACATGTATTTCCATGGACAAAAATAGTAAATGGGATGGATGTTCTATTCCTGCAATTAACATCCACTCAAAATGCATGAATAATGATCCATTGTGACTTGTACATGGATAGAAAAAAATGGTCTGTCAAATCAGAGTTTGGTTGGGAGCTCAGTGGTAGAGTGCTTGATAGAGACCGAGGGGTCCCGGGTTTGAGCTTCATCGGCTTCACTGCGTTGTGGTCCTTGAGTAAGACGCATTTCCTAGCTTAGTACAGGTTCAACCCAGGAAGACCCGTCATGTTTAACTGAAAGATTGTTGATCAGATGTAAAGAATCAAATCAAACAAAATCAGAGTTTGGCATCGCTTGACCTTGATTGATGAGCGATGTAGTTTTCTGACCTGTACAGCCATAATTCCTATATTCTTCTGTTTATAGTTTCTTGTTATTTTGTTGTGCTCGAGCTCATAATTGTACTTTGTTAAGTTTTTCGTAAATGTGCTAACTTTGTATAATTAATTTGTATATTGGTTCGTAGTTTATTTTCAGTTTTGACAGAGTAGTGCTGTTATATCAAATGACCTTATTATATACTGTAAATTCAGAAATTTTCACGAGAATTTTATTTTCGCGAATAGTGTAAAAAGGCATATTTTCCACAATAAAATTCGTTACTTGGCATGATTTACCAACATCAGTAAAGGACAGAGTTTTCGCCATTTCGTGAGGGTTTTATTTTCGCTACACTTCGCATATGCTAAGTTTCGCGAAAATAAAACTCTCCCGAAAATTTCCGAATTTACACTATGCTGTCCCTCTTTGATATGTACTATTAGTTTTATTTAGCCAAGGGATGTCCCAGATGACCAACAGAGCCAGTTCAAGAGATTTTGGAACTGATCATTTTTAACCCATTTCCAATTTTATGGGTGTGTTGAGTGGTATTTTTCTAAATTTTAAAGGAACATTCTGAAAACAAACAGTGAAGATCAGTGACTTCTGATTGGATAACATTGGCTGCTGGTCTGTCATGTGATAAGCACCAAATGTTGCAAGTATACTTCTACCAAAACCTCTAAGTAATGACCCTCGATTCATTCAATGCATTTACCGTTACAGTCACGCCTCAAAGCTTTTTGTGGAAGTGTACATGGACTGGTTCAATACTGTAAATATTATTCTGGATTATTGGACTGCCAAAAGCTGATAAATCTGTTGATAAATCTGTTGATAAAAAAAGACGTTATTTTTGTTAAAACGTTGGCAACATTTTATCAAAAACAAATGTCTTTTGTACCTCATTTCTGATATCAAATGGTTACCTGGGACAACCATAGTGGTGGCTACAAAGATTTTTGAATTTTTACAGTTGTTTTTTTTTTCTGATCTTATAAAATAACCATATTTGTCTCTCAGTTCTCTCTCGTTCTACTGAATTTTTCTGTACTAATAAGTTTTTCATCCAAATCCAACAAAGTTTGGCAGGGTTATTCAGCATCAATGAAAAGTTACCAGTAACTTGGGACAATTATTTGTTCGATCTAGCATTCATATTTCTTCGTAAATAATCCAACTAAAAAAATTCAAGTAGTCTGATGCACTTGAAATCAGGATACCTTACCAGCTGTCCCCATTGTGATGTTTAGGAAAATGCAATATTCTAGCATTTTATCTCGGTGGAATAATTTAAGCCATTTTGGTGGCATTTTGAAGGAAAATCGGGCATTCTAAAACCATGAAACACTAGAGCCATCTTGATTTTTCCAAAGGGTCTTTCAACATTGCCCTTTTAGGTTGTTTTGCATGAGGCGAGTTCAACCATGCAAGAGCTTGTGGGCGCTCATTATGGTACCTATCGATTTGTAATGTGTAAAGCCCGACATCAGTGCAATGAGCGCTTGTATTGTTGAACTCCCCTCTAATGAGATGTCATAGTTCTGATCTGTTTCAACCTAAAACACACTGGTTAATGTATACGTCTACCGGAATTGGTAGATATTGGTGTTAATACTATATAGAAAAAATGCCATATGCCTAAAAGACTATAGAATTAGATCATTTTTAAGTATTCAGCATGCACATGGCAATTTATGTAAGCATTCAGGAATAGATTCGAGTACCGATCTAGATGATTGGTACTCGAATCTATTCCTAGATGCTTACATAACTCGCCAAGCACATACTGAATACTTAAAAATGGTTGAAGTCTATAGTCCTTGTGGCATATGGCATGTTTTTCTATATAGTATATAGTATTTACACCAATATCGATCACATCCGGTCTATGAAGTACTGGCAATACGCGTAAATCGACGTTTACATATACCAGTGTGTAAAAGTCTAAATGAGGAATGACACCAAGTCTGTTCTTCTGCTTAGTCTCCCACTAATACCTACTAGTCTTATATGTCTTTGATCTGTTTGTCTGTCTGTATGTCAAACCATACTCTGTTGATGATAAAATCTTTATATAATAAAAAATCTTGTTTATTTATGCACCCCCTACCCCTAATCATCTGGATGTAATTTGTGCCTGATAACAGGTGTATATATTATTTGCATGCAGCAAATTTTACCAACTTATACATGCCTTTTGTAAAAACTTTAACAGAACTGGACTTTTCTTCTACCATGGTGTATGATAATGTTGATGTGTAGAAAAAAATTGATCAGATTTCTAAAAGGGTACAATATCAAATGTCATAGATGGGGGGGGCATACGTTTTTTGGGTGGCAACAGTAATGGTCATGTCAAGACCGGTAACAAGCTTGCACAGGAGAAAAGTGGGTTTGGTTACAAGCTTGCACAGGATAAAAAGTGACTAATCCACTTTTTTTCCTGTGCAAGCCTGAAACTAAGTGAGGTGCACATACTTTCACTTGTAACTGACAGCAGCCCTTCTTGAATCTGACAGTGGAAGGAGGAGAATGACCTTAGAAAATATTCCATGATTAATCTCTATGAAAGTATGGGATTGAACGCACAACCCTTGGATCAGCAATCTAAACTCGCTACAGATTGCGCTGCATGTATGTTTTCTGAAAAAACTCAATCTAGTTTCTCAAACTTTAATCACTATGTCTCCCATTACAAAGTGGAGTGCATTGGCTCATTTGGTAGAGCGCTATTTGCTAGTTTTGAGACTCACTGTGTTGTATCCTTGTGCAAGACACTATCTGGTGTATTTTCCTGGTTCAACCCAGGAAGATCGGAAATCATCACTTTATATGACTGAATTTGGGTTAATTAGAACGTAAAGAATCAACACAAACAAAAATGCGGAGACATTCTGAGTCAGTGCTGAGCTCCATCTGTCTGGATGTCAGTGATACTCCTGCTGGCCCTATTTGGTCCTAGAGTGATTAGTGGCAAATCTCATTGTGCATGAATCAGGACGTTTTATTTCACTGAATTTTTGTAAAGTGACAGCTGTTGCTAAATTTGTCAATACAACCACGAATATATCCTGGCAAGATTGACCTGAGACATATAGAATACTAGGTGAGTGTCTTTTGATATCAAGTTTACCAGGCAAGGCTTTGAGAACCCTTGTTGACATCGCGAGGCTTGCCAAGATATAGGGAATACTTGGTGTCTTTTGATATCAAGTTTACCAGGCAAGGCTTTGAGAACGCTTGTTGACATCGCGAGGCTTGCCGAGTGATTCAACATGCGGTCTTAAAGCCGAGTCTGGTAAACTTGATATCAAAAAGACTCCAACCTGGTATTCTATTTATCCATTACCCATTATTTCATTCTTCAAACTAGCGATTATGACGTAATTTTCAATTTTTGTGTTGATTCAGCATCATTAGCGACGTCATTAAAAAAAAGTGCATCGTCATCAGGACCTGATAAAGGCACATGCCGTGAGATAGACAACGTTTATCAGGCAACGTTCAATAATGCAGTTTATATGTGAGGTAACTGATAAGAATAATTACTTGTTATCTCTACGGCCATTCTCCTCCCTTGCACTAATTCAAAAAGGGTTTTGTCAGTTATGAGCGAAAGTATGTGCAGGAAGTACTGGTTAACCGCTTAGTAAAGCTTGCCCAGGAAAAAAGGTGTGGTTAGGTGAACTAACCACCCTGACATTACCATAGCTGTTGACTGGGAATTTAAGCATCAAACCAAACAAAATAACTTATATACATGGCGTCAAAAGTTAAGCATCACCTATATTTTTGCTGAAACAATTTTAAACTACCGTGAAGAAATTTTATTGAACATGAAAATTCTTTACTTGTTGTGAAACTTTGCATAAATATTTATATGAAAATTTAAAAATACATGTGATATTCGGATTTGTTTACAAAGTCACAGGTTTTCCTGACTTATCATCACTTCTTGCAATCACCCTGAAATCTTCAAGAAGTAATCCCCAACATCTTGAAACAAATTTTTTGCATTTTTCATACAAAATTGTCAATTTTTATTCATTCACAAAGTTGCAATGAAAATAAGTTGACCCCTATGTGTTTTTTGTTGAACTCGATCACATACTTTGGCAAAATAGCAGGATTGTTGCACTATCTTATCCCTATATGATACATTTATCTTCATTTATAAGATTTATTTACATCACATAACATGCTCTGAAAAATTAAACGACGAAGTTAGTGGTGCTTAACTTTTGACGCTTTGTATATTCGGTATGCGTGTATGCAGCCAATGTTTTCTATGTCTGCTTGTTACTGAAGACTAGGGGACCCGAAGGTCCTGAAACGCTCACCTGATCTCCTAAATAATGTTAAAATAGGTCAAGGTCAACTTAGGCTTATATTTAAAACATATTTTGTTTTACCATATATGGGCAGTGGCCATTTTGATCAAGTGACCTAAAAAAAATATCATATTTATATTGTTTTATCTATGGAATACTCCATATGAAATTTGAGTTCAAACAGTCTGGTGAATTCTGAGATAAAGACGCTTAGATACATATAAGGAGTCCAATATGAGTGGCCTTGGATGAATGGTCTAAGGTCAGCTTGACCTTTGGTGCTTATATAAAACTAGTGTCTCGGTAGGTTTAACATTTTTCGCAAGTAACTCCGCTTAAACAGTTATAGAACAAGTAGCCCAATGGGCAACGATTGCTCACCATGGAGCCAGCATAATGTTTGGAGACATGCTCAGACGCAGGTAACTCTGAACTTGAAACAGTGACCGGAAATTAATTCAATAACATAAGATATTATGCCAATTCTAGTTATCTGCAAGTCTTAAAAAGATCTGAATAAAATTGCAGAGAAAACCTGGTGAATGTATAGTTTCAGATGCTCAAGGGCTGCTAACTCTGTAGTCAGTGATGGGATCTGCCCGTAATTCAAACTTATCCATACTTTTATGTATGTCCTGGTTACCTACAAGGATGAAGAAAATCAAATGAAAAATGAAGACTCTGGAGTGGTCACAACATTATACAGCTATATTTTAGATGCTCAAGGGCAGCTAACTCTGTAGCTGGTGGTTGGGTGTGGCTGAAAATCAAACTCATTCAAACTTTTATGGGTGTCCTTGTTACCTGCAAGAATGAGGAAGATCCATTTAAAAATGAAGGTACTAGAGTGATCACAATAGATCTCCAATTGTAAGTCAATGCAGATGTTTTATGATGCCCAAGGGAAGTTAACTCCACAGTCTGAGGTTGGTTCTACTTTAAATTCAAACTCATCCAAGCTTTTATGGTTGTCCTCGTTACCTGCAAGAATGAAGAAGATCAAATCGAAAATGAAGATGCTAGAGTGGTCACAACAATGCTACATTATCTATCAATTTTTAAGATGCTCAAGGGCAGCTTACTCCTTAATAGGTGATGGGATCTTGACGAAATTCAAACTCATCCAAGCTTTAATAGTTGTCCTTATTGTATGCAAAAATGAAAAAGATTCATTTAAAATTAAAGTCACTAGAGTGGTCACAACATTTCTCCCATTATAAGTCTATAGGGATTTATCCAAACGCTCAAGGGCAGGTAACTCATAAGTCCTTGGTCGGATTCTGCTGAATTTGGAACCCATCCGAGATATAAGTTTACTTGTTGCCTGCAAGAATGAAGAAGATCCAATCAAAAATGAAGGAGCTAGAGTTGGCACAACATTATTCATTAATTTTAAAGATGCTCAAGGGGACCTAACTCCAAAATAGATGATAGGATCTTGACCAAATTCAAACTCATCCAAGCTTTAATAGTTGTCCTTATTGTTTGCAAGAATGAAGAAGATCCATTCAAAATTGAAAGCACTAGAGTGGTCACAACTTTTCTCCAATTATAAGTCTATGGGGATTTTTCCAAATGCTCAAGGGTAGGTAACTCATAAGTCCCTGGTCGGATCCTGCTGAATTTCGATCCCATCCGAGATATTATGGGTTTCTTTGTTGCCTGCAAGAATGAGGAAGATCCAATCAAAAATGAAGGAGCTAGAGTGGTCACAACATTATTCATTAATTTTTCTGACACTCAAGGGCAGCTAACTCCGAAGTCAATGATGGAATCTTGCCGAAATTCAAACTCATCTGAGCTTTTATGGTTGGTCTTGTTATCTGCAAGAATGAAGAAGACTCATCTAAAAATGAAGGTACTAGAGTGGTCACAACATTTCTCCCATTATAAGACTATGGGGATTTTTTCAGACGCTCAAGGGCAGCTAACTCATAAGTCCCTGGTCGGATCCTGCCGAATTTCGAACCCATACGAGATTTTATGGTTGTCCTTGTTACCTGCAAGAATAAAGAAGAACCAATCAAAAATGAAGTAGCTAGAGTGGTCACAAGGTTTTCCCCATTATAACCCTATGGGAGCTATCTGTTGCCATGGAAACCAAATTTCTAATCCGATCTGGCCCAAAACCTAATGCAGCCAATCCTCCACCCCAATGATGCTTCTGACGAAATTTTATTACGATTGGCCAGCTGGTCTCAGAGATATTTATGTTTGAAAGTGTAGACAGACGGACGGACGGACGCCGGCTTGAGTCCCATACTATAAGCTCACCCTGAGCCTTCGGCTCTGGTGAGCTAAAAATGAACATTTCAAGTTTTTTCCAATATAAATGCATTAGGAATCAAATTTGGCTTTGTCGTAGAAAAAGATCAAGGTCAACCCAGATTCATCATTTGTGCAAACCTGGTAGGGCCCACATCCCAATGCCACATACCAAGTCCCACGGTCATTCCAGAGTAGAAGATATTTAAAGGGTTTTACCTTGATTGGACATGGCCGCCATCTTGGTCATGTGACCACATATGGTACAAATTTACTCCCCTCAACTTAAGGAGTCATCATATGAAATTTGAGCTCAACTGGCCAAGTGGTTTCTGAGAAAACTATGTTTTAATACAGTAATCGAAAGTTCTAACCAATCAGTCTTAAAAATCAGTCTTCTAGGAAACTACATATTTTTGAGAAACGAAATATTTAGCGCAAAGTACAAAGACAAATTTATATCGATTTCTCATGTTTATTCCTGAAATGGCATGTTCTTTTACCGTATCTAATCAGTTGGGACAAATTTCATTAATAAACCTCGATTATTGCCTGCTTTTAAAATATGCAAGTGATCGGTTAGAACTTTCGATTAGCAAATATTGATGTGTCTCCAATATGAGCAACCTTGGCTGAAAGGTCAAAAGTCAACCTTGACCTTTGAAACTTATTTATAGCCATTGCCTCTTAACATATCACATGAGAACAATGACTTTGGCTTCAACAGTATTCAAAAAATCAACTTTTCAAAATGATTCCAATTTAAATGCATTAGGAAGCAAATTTGACCTTGATGTTAAGTAGGTCAAGGTCAACCTAAGATCATCATTTGAACAAACTTGGTAGGCCCAACATCCAAAATGTTACATACCAAGTCCCAAGGTCATCAGCCTTCTGGTTCTGGAGGAGATTTTTCAAGGGTTTTTACCATATATGGGCATGTCGGCCTTCTTGGTCATGTTACCAAAAACAATTTGTATACTTAATCTGTCAGTAATATTAGACAATTATTTGCAGCAGACGACTTCAGCAGACAACATTTACAGATGCATTTTTTTCTTGGTGCTTCAAGGATTAAACTGGCAACATTTCAGTAGAACTCTATGAGCTGAGCCACTGTGCTCCCCCCAATGATAAATAGAATCTAAAATTGGTGCCCCTGTAATACTGAATTTATTAAACTTGTGATATAGCCTACCATTTTACTGCTTTTTACAAATTCATAGAGGAACTTACATGAGTGCTCATGTTTTATTGAATTTATTAAACGAGTTGGGGAAAAGAGATAAAATGTGAGGCTTGCCGAGCATTTTCTCTTTTTCGCAACAAGTTTAATAAATTTATTAATACAAGTCACGAATGTTAGATTCTATTTATCATATGACAAATATTTTGAAATCTGATTTCTGGCGTAAAAACCTTATAATTTTGTCATTATGTACGCAACGTTGTTATGGACGTCATAACGTTTCCCGTAAATCTATAAACCACTAGTGGTTTATCGTTTTTATTGCATGGCGTTATTTCACTCCCAGACGCGATGTCATATGATAAAATAATATATAGACTAATCTAGTCTGTGCTCGATAAGAGTAGGGTGACGAAACAGATTTACAGTTAGAAGTATGAAAGAAACCCCTGTATTTGTCCAATCAGGTGAATAGAGTACCATAACGTGACCAATTATGTAACTCTACTCTTATCGAGCACAGACTCTACATGAGCACTCATGTAAGATCCTCCATGTAAACAAAATGAAGGTTTTCTAAGAACAAATAAACTGTTTATTGAATATATAAACAAAGTTTTTTTTAAATATGGATGATAATGATGATGATGATGATTTTCGATGATGACGATTAAACATTTAAGAGCAATTCTCTGTAACCACCAAAATATTTTGGCCACGCATAGTCAGGGATTTTGATAAAAACGTTATATTCAAGTAGAGATGCATCAACTTTAATAATAAACTTTGATTAGTTTTTCAAAAAGTGCAACTGTTTCCATGGTAACAGACCGAGAAGTTCCGAAAAATGGCACATTCATGAAAATGCATACCCTCATTTTCTTTTCCTTATTCATTGAATTAAGCTAAAAGTTATCAGCAATTTTATGTTTGTGACTCATTGTTGATAGATTAAGCTTTGTGATTTTAAAAAAGTTTAGAGATGGGAGCATCTTAGATATATTTTATTTCCAAAAATATTGGGATTTTTGATGAAAAAAACGAGTTTGGGGGTCAAATTGGATAACAAACTATTCAAAATCCCAGCAATTCTGTGTGTTACTGCATATATTATTAGAATAAGGACACTTTGATAAGTTAAATTGTGAAATAAAATTCATTGGAACTTTTAATACTGCAAAGAAATCAGAATTTTAATTTTGTCCTAAATTATTGCTCTCAGAGGTATGCATTTTATGCCTTAACTTTATACTTTGTTGATAAATTAAGCTATTTTATGCATGATTACGGTTAATCAGCAGTAAAGACTGGTGTAAAAGCATAAAAACGGCATTGAATGACACCGGAGACACCCTGGAGACCTTAAAAGGGAGGGACAGCCTAGCAACAACACAACAGTCAAAATTACTTCCCCTTTGTAGCTCTTCAAATAAAGGAGTATTTAGCCATGTAAATTACAAACACGTTGAGAAAGAAACAAGACTTTTTAAGGTTGTTATCTCTTCTCAAATGTGTTTTTGTTCCGATGATGGCCATGAGTTGAAATATTTGATTGTCAAATCAAAGTTTCTACTCGCTGAGGATCAGTTTTAAACGGATAATATCAGTTAAACCGATTTTTTACACTTTACAAGTTTTGATTTTTAGAAAAGCATCTACATTTGATCGGGTTTCTTATGGAAATACCAGTTTACTGGCAATTGTGAATTAACTCTTCCCTTTTTAAAACAAAATGCTTTCAAATTAAATAATCTGCAATGTGAAAAAGGGCTGTTTGTGTGTTTCTGCTCCGGGTAATGGCTCTTGGAACCTTGTCTGTCCGCTAGAAATATGGTGCATGTGTAATAAAAACCAGAAAGGACTGGAATAGCTGGTGAGTAGGCCCCTATGTTTAATCAAAGGCTTAGTTGCTCTGATCAGTCTCATTTACAGAAAGGTACTCTTTCCAACAAAGTAAGCAGCCCACCATATGGTTAAACCAAATAAAAACAACCATTCACCTGCGGTCCGTAGAATTACCGAAAACCACACATTTACCGAAAACCACCGAAAACCACCGAAAACCACTTGGAAAATCATATTTATAGGGGAATTATACCCTCCTAGTATTTGTTTTTTAGTAGTTTATGTTTATATTTAATAGGATGGATAGAAAAAATAAAAAATGAAGCCATCTTATACCGATTTTGATCGTGTGAAATGTATCGCGTCTACCGAAAACCAAAAGCAATCGCCGAAAACCACTTAGAAAATCAAGTTTATAGGGGAATTATACCCTCCTAGTATTTGTTTTTTAGTAGTTTATGTTTATATACATATTATTTATGATATTTTGTTACAGGGTATATGGTGAGGCCACTTTATCATGGATTTATAGACTTATAACATATAGCGGTTAGCGAAAAGCTTAGTCCCTCGACCGAAAACCATTATCTATATCTTAGTCCCTCGACCGAAAACCAACTTCTATATCAAATTCAAGTACTTAATTTACGCTTAATCTGTAAAGCTTCGATTTATTCTTTAGAATGTATGATAATATAAGTAAAAATTTATTAATTAAGCCAAATGAACGTGTTTAATTATGAAAGTTATTACATCGCGGACGCCAAGAAACAATTTACAAGCGGTATTATTAGGCTTATGTTCTTAAGTTTTGTTCATTAATTTTATTTTAACAGACTGATATATTATATTTTTACGCCAAGTATTCAATATTTAATCCAATTAACTGTGTACTTCTCAGGCAGCATTTGACTTCTTGATCATCGCGCTCTTAACGTACATGCAAAACTGAGTTCAGGAAACAAATTCCATTTACCGAAAACCAATTTATATATAAAATAAAAGAACTAAATTTACCATTGGATTATGAAAATGCGATGCACTAAGTCAATATTCTATAGAAAATGAAATGACCGTTTATTATTTAAAAAAAAACGTTGAGTCATTTGACTGAGTTTTTTTAAGCATATTAACCTAACGTACAGCAGCGGCCCTCAGTCAGAAGTAACTAAGCCACGGAAAAAAGCAATTTAGGTGTTTCTTATTTTTTGCATTTAGTTCAGATTTAACATAATATATGATAGTTTGTTTGAAAAGCGAATAATTAGGCCATTTTTTCTGTAAATGTGTTCGTAGGTTCATCGGATACAGTTGACATTGAGATGCTGGGATATTTAAGTGATCCAATGCCTGATGCTTATTATTTTGTAATATTCCTTTGTTGAAAATAATAAAGAATTGTGAAATTATTCTTATTAATATTCTTTATAATTGTTGTTGTCATATTGCTGAATAATATGGGCCGAAATACTGAACAGCCTGTTCCAGGTTGAAAATCCCAATAGTCAGAAATATGACACTGATTGAGTACCACTTACCAGTTAAACCAATTACCCAATTATTAACTGCTATTAATACACACACCTCCCTTAATCCTCTGAGTGATTGAAAGATAATGCCTTTAAGCAAGAGTCAACGAGGCGTTAACGGTTACACAGTTTGATTTTAATCCCAATTAATGAAATTGTGAAACAGCATTATTCATCCGCCCTTATTCATCTGGGTCCTTCCTAAAAATGCAACGTCTGCTCCCAATCTCCAAAACTACTAAAAAACAAATACTAGGAGGGTATAATTCCCCTATAAACTTGATTTTCTAAGTGGTTTTCGGCGATTGCTTTTGGTTTCCGGTAGACGCGATACATTTTACACGATCAAAATCGGTATAAGATGGCTTCATTTTTTATTTTTTCTATCCATCCTATTAAATATAAACATAAACTACTGAAAAACAAATACTAGGAGGGTATAATTCCCCTATAAATATGATTTTCCAAGTGGTTTTCGGTGGTTTTCGGTAAATGAGTGGTTTTCGGTAATTCTACGGACCCATTCACCTGTATGAAGGTCGGGTCTAAAAGCCCCTGCCGAGCCGAGCCGAGCCGAGCCGAGTTGCCGACTCGCCGAGTCAAATTTTTATTTCCAAAAACATCATCCGAGGAGATAAATCATAAATATTTTTATATAAAATCATCACTTAGACTAAAAACAATAAGTGGAACATAAAGAAAAATTATAATTTTTTATAATTTTGATTTAATTTCCATTTTATTCCTCGCAGGGGGTCTGAAAGCCCCTGCCGAGTGGAAATTCCTTTTTCAGCTTACTATGCAGCCAAAACACCAACGAATGCATCCTTTTTAATATTTTTCCATTCAAACTTATTAATTGATCGATATATGTATAACAATTGAAAGAAAAATTACCAGCTATGTAGTATATTCCGATTTTTCATTAAATTTTGACAATCCCGAGCCACGCTATAAAAGTCGATCCGAATCGGATTTCAGCGGCCGCTAATTATGCAAAACAATTTTAATTGAGCCGAAACGTCCATACCGCTGATTAGCGATTTGAAAGTCGTTAAAAGTGACCACCAGTCACACAATAATTAGTGAAATCAATAAGATACAAATTAATTCGTAATTATAATGTTATGATTAATAATTTTAGTTCATTAATTAGACTTGACTAATATTTATGATATATGTTCAGATATACAGCTAATTAAAGAAGTCCGACAAAGTAAATGGTATGATTAAATTTTTAAGTACCTGAACATCTTTTAATCTGACACTTATGAGAATTGCTCTTTTAAAAGCAAAAAAAAAAAAGTACCCAATCATCGGTGGTCCCTGTTTTTGATAACTTGTTTGGTGTGACGATTCTCCTGATCTTTCCGTTTATTTCGCGGTGTGGATTCGCTTGCATTTTCCGCCAATTTTCGGTTGGGAGTCGTGAATGCTCCCATTCCTGGTCGGGACTTTTTTGCTCCCTTGGGGGATTTTTTCCGGGATTTCAAGTTCTAAGTTCCCGGACATGTTGCCATTGCATTCCGCTTCTAATTGTCGTTTTGCTTGCATGCAGTAGTCCCTGAGGGGGGCTGCTGCGATTTCTTGAGCTCTTTTTTGTTTTTCTTCGCGTTTTCGGGCCTGAAATGCAGGATCATTTAGTTCCTCATCTTCCTTATATAAAAGCGCGAATTTATTATCATATAAAGCGCGTAAGTCGATGGGGTTTGATGTAGATGAGGGGTTGGATTTTTCGGAGGACAACAATGGCAGGTCGATGGTGATCCGATTTAGTTTGCTTACTGCATACCGTACGTGGTGGTATTGGGCCGTTTACATTTGTCCGTTTTCGGTCATTGTTGTTAATTAAGTCGTAAATAAATAGAAATCGAAGTGGCCGTTATGAAACTATCATTTTCTTGAAATTAACGCAGTTTTACGTAAGATATCTTTATACATTATCTTCATTTATATTTTTATTTCACATTATTGGTCAAAATCGCTTGAAGACTTCTCAATTTCCCAATTAAGATCTCGAAAATCAACTGAAATCGTGATTCACTCGGCAGGGGCTTACAGACCCCCTGCGAGGAATATAATGGAAATTAAATCAAAATTATAAAAAATTATAATTTTTCTTTATGTTCCACTTATTGTTTTTGGTCTAAGTGATGATTTTATATAAAAAATATTTATGATTTATCTCCTCGGATGATGTTTTTGAAAATAAAAATTTGACTCGGCGAGTCGGCAGCTCGGCTCGGCTCGGCTCGGCAGGGGCTTTCAGACCCGACCCTGTATGAATCCCCATCTCTTCTGACAATTGAAAATACATTTTATTTTGTAGAACGGCTGAATGAAAAAGATCAGGCTTCTGCTACAGTGCAGTTGCGGATCCAGAGGGGGTTCGGCCAAACATGGAGAATTCTCAGAAAAATCAGGAAAAATTAATAAATTAATTATCTGACAGGTAAATTTAACAAACCAAACCCCCTTTGTAAATTTGAACCCCCTCTCAAGAAATCCTGGATCTGTCCCTGTACAAAGTAATAAAAGCAGGCTATTTATGCATTTACTAGATGCATCTTCTTAAAATGCATGTGCTGTGCACTCTACACATTCTCTTTCAAGTTTACACATTCCCTTTCAAGTTTTTAGAACCATCTCTCAGACCTCACTTTAGGTTCAGAGTTGACAGGATGGCTCATTTGCTGTAACCTCAATAAAAGGTGATTAAAATGCAATCACTTTAACTCCCAGCCTATTGGATAATTAATGCAGTTAGTAATGGGTCTGATTAGTAGACTGCTATAGTCCAGTTTTTTTAACTCCGAGCCGGTGGCGTACATTCCTAAGGATTATTCTCTATACTTCTTACTCATGTATAGCAGTTGTCAGTAACTGCCAGAACTTCACAGAAGTATGATTGAGCACGTGTCGTGTAAATGATACTCTTTTAGTACTGATACACCATGTAAATTAAATATATATGAGAATAAGGATAACTGAATTTATTGATCACTTGAGATGAAACAACATTTTTTTAAAGCAATTCAGAGCCTCAAACAAATCAAAATACTTTGTTTTACCTGGCATATAGAAAAAAACACCTCAGCAAAGTAGTTTTTGCGCCTCAAAATGAAATGATTTTCTTTTCCATTAATTTAAGCCGGTATTTTGGATGTGCAAAAGAACCGTCTCATTGAGATGGTTCTTTTGAGTACCCACAACATTTATGTGGATGAGAAGTAAGAAAAATATTATTCCAGTTCACACTCATCTGGAGGCCTGCCTCTATGGTCACATTGTTGAATAGAGTAAGAGCATATTCTTTTTATGGAGTTTGGAAAAATAGTTCTTAAAATGGATGTTTAACAAGGGAATGTAAGTTTGGGGCAAAAAAAATTGCATATACATTTTAGCCATTTTTATCCTTTCTTGATGGATAAGATCTCCAATCAAGTTTGAACCAAAGTAGACTATAAAATGGATGCATCATTTATATTTTTAGGGATCATAGTTATATGAAATGCTATAATTAATGAATTTTTCTCAAATTGTTTTATCAGATGACATACTGTATTTCTATGGCATCTCATCTGTATCTTTATTGTTTATCTATGTTTCCATTCCGCCATTCATACTCACAGTTCAACAGTCCCATAAAGCCTGACCAATAGACAAAAAAAGTAAATTGGTGAATTTGGACCTTACATTTAAAATAGCTTTCACAAAAAAAGACTAATCCATCAAAAATTTCAAGAAACTACATGTACATGAACTAAACAGGACTTGAGAAGCTATTTACCACACATACATGTACATGTATCAATCTAGCATAGAATCAATTTACTGACTTGGACTATAAAGTAAGAATGAAGTCAATTAAAAAACATGAATAGATACAATCAAGCCCAGGACACCGTAATTAAGGGAAATTGACCAAAACACAAGAAAATACCACATACAAGAGAGTAAAGAGCTAAGGTACATATATTTCCTTCCTTAATTCACCCTCAACCCTGTCAAAAAGGTCAAAACATTTTTTTTCTGATCATCATGTGGCATAAAGAGAAAAGTGTATAACAAACTGCCAAAATTTGTCCAGACTATTTCTCACCAATTGCAACCATTCAAGGGTTTTTTGGGTTTTTTTTTTATATGATAAATTTTGATATAAAGATTTTTTAAAAGAAAGTTTGAGATATGAAAACCTGGGCTCAAGGGCTGACCAGAAGGCATGCCCAGGTCCAACTAATTTTTAAAAGTCCTAATATCTCAGAAACCATTCAGATTTTCACCCCTAAACATATACATACTCATATATCTTATGACACAAAATATCCAGTAATATTGATCAGGAAGTCACCCAGGTGTGCCCACACATGCCCCACCTCCTTTACTTCATTAAAGGGCTTAGTATCTTGGAAACTGCTTAGATCCCTACCCATAAACCAATTATTTTCATGTTTCTTATGACAAGAGGCATTCAAAAGCACTTTCTGATAAGTCCCTCCATGGCATTCCATGATTATACATATTTCTTATGATACCAAGCATTCAAGTAATAATGACCTGTGAGACCCCCGGGTGTGCCAACACATGGCCCACCTCATTTACTTCATAAAAGGCTTACTATCTTGGAACTGCTCAGATCACTACCCATAAACCATATATTTTCATGTTTCTTATGAGAAGAAAGTATTCATAAGCACTTACTGAGAAGTCCCTCCAGGGCATGCTCAGCAATTCCCCACCCCATTTACTTCACTAAAGGCTTAATATCTGGGAAATTGTTCAGATTTTCATCCCTAGATCTATAATGATGTTCCTAATGATAAGATACAATCAATAACACTGACAGTGATGTCCCACGGGCATTGGGGTGGTTTGGTAGACGTTATAATCAGTAGATTACAATCATATATCCTGTTCCTCATGAAATACTTAAAATGTCAACATTTGGAAACTGGTTCTAATTGATAATTGGAACAATTATCTATATTTTCTGGACATTTGCTGGCAAGGATTATTTAATGGCTGGCTTTTGTTAAAAAAAATCTGAATAATTTTCTTGCAAATTAAAGTGAATGAAACCACTTTTTCCTCCTGAAATTGCTCAAAAGGCCAATATTCCGAAAACTAGTACCGCTTGATTATTAGAGCGTTAATGACGATTTTTGATTTTACACAGATAACAATTGTTTTATGATGAGATCTGATAGGATAAATCATTTTTACACAACTTTATCTTTTCTTAGTAACTTCATTCCGCATAATACAGCTTAAAAATTCAATTTTCCGTTATTTGGTACCGTCTGATTATTTGTACAATTATTGCTATTTTCTTAAAATTTTACAGCAATTTCTATTTTGCTGATGTATTCTGACATAATATAGTAAATCCCTACTCAAACCAATGGTTATCTTAACTTAATTTGGTCTAAAATGCACATTATCCAAGATTCCAAAAACTGGTACTGTATGATCATTAGGACAAAAAAGACATTTTTCGCATATTTCCAGGCAGTAACGGATGATTAATGATAGAATGAATAACTTCTAATGAAATAGCATAGTTTTGTAACACTTTACATAATTTTCATTGTCTTATATTGTCAAAATCATGTCAGTTAAGTCACATGTACAAAGCAGCTTTATTTAGAGAAATCAATTTGTTGGTCCAATTTAACCAGACTTACCCCAAAAACTTCAAATACTCCCACAGATTTTATTGCAAATATTTTATGACCTAAGGTTGGATTGTCAGAATCTATTGAAGTTGAATACCAGTATTGCTGCATTTTTTTGAAAATTTCCCCTAAAATTGCCCAAAAAACATTTTTTCACATTTTGGAATTTTGCCAATTTTGGTAGATTTTAGGACCCTACTGCAACCAGCACGTGAATGATAGAACCAAACTACATTTATCAAGAGTTAGAGTTGATACAATATTGTAGTTTGGCCTAAACCATTTGGTTACAAAATGTTTTTTGAATAACTGCAAATATTTTCAAATTAGTGTTTTTTCATAATTTCAAAATACAGAATCAACGAAATTTGCCCAAAATGAATAATCATGGTTTCCATAGCAACCAAGGGTAACAAATAAAAAATTACTTTATTTTTGGTGGTTTTGGGTTATATGTACAATATACAAAAAAAATCAAGTTAATCTGAGACTATGCGTGCCGGGCCCCTATTTAGATTTTTTGGTGGTTACAGAGAATTGCTCTTAATGTCTGAGGCTCAGCCTTATACTTGTGTCATTAAATAACACATTAAATAAATACAGGTTCATATTACACAAAACCCATTAAATAAATACAGGTTCATATTTACACAAACATTTATCTTTAGTTTTGTATAAACACTCAAAGCTTAATCAGAAGTCTCCTTTTGTATATGAACACTCAAAGGTTTATCAAAAAGTCTCTTTTTGTAAAGGGTGATAAGAAAGCTTGTTATGCAATAAAAGTTGTTTTCCTGTTAAACTTGAGTTTTTATGTTTTTCCCATTGATTTTCAGCGACAACTTTTTTATATTCAATTTTAGAAAGTTGTACAGAAGAAGTAGCACCAATTTCTCAAAAAAATCCGAAGTTTGCGGTGCAAACAGATTTTTGTGTACATAGATGAAGAATTTGCAATAAACAGAATTCAGGCAAAATTTCTAAGTCTTTTGTTGACAGGTAAATTTTGTAGAGGCGTGACAAAAAGGGTTCTTCTCAAAAGAATATATACAAGTGGCAAATATACCGTTATTCAGCGGTGATGCATACCTTAATACTGCTGTTTGCATACCCAGAATGTACTGTGCGTTTACAGAATCTTATTTGCATGTGCTCATTTGTAGGAATAGAGGCTGTGATTACGCATGACACGCTATTTCTCTCTTATGCACATGCTCCAAAACGGACAGTTTTCGAGATGACCCCTATAGCTTAAAGGGGACATATTAAAGTTCTAAATCCAGTAAAATTTGGAAGAAAATGGTACTAAGAGCTAAACATATCATTTTTTGTGGTAAAAAAATAAGAATATCTTCGCTAATTAGACCGTTTATTAATTAGTGTCGATAATTTATTATCCTGCTTATCTCCCTTGATTTCTGTAGCGGCGAGTCACTTCCCTTGGATTTGTGACGCCACAAGGGCAGTTCGTCCGATGACTGTGTATTGACTGTATTGTCGCAGTGAATAATGCAGCATATGTATCGCCTTTGATAGCGATTTAAATGATGTTTCGGGGTAGACATTGACGAGTCTGGACCAATAGGCTACTGTAACACACTTATCAATATTCCAACGAGTTTCTCGAAAGTTGAAGACCCGTTGAAAACATAATCTTGGGCTCACATCGGCAGCCGCCTATACGGCATAATGACATTGTATGCCTTTGTTAATCAAACCCCATTTTATACAGATTCTAGGTCTACTATTTGTCTACATGACAAAATGCTCAAGTTTATCAAATACAAAAAACGGGTGACGTTGTCGTATCACACCGGCATGCGACAATAGCAAACGCATTGATTAAAATGAACTTGATCGGCGACAACAACGTTTTCTATTTTCAAACCATGATCGAGTTCCGCAAAATATATTGTTATCGATTGCAAAAAATGTAATTTTGCCATCAAAAAGGATATTTTTGACTCTCGGAAACGCAGTTTTGCGCTTTTTAAGAATTGGGAATCAAGATCGCCGGGCTACATGTATGTACGAGCCAACTCAGTAAGTTCCCTGACTTGAACACGGATTAGTTTTTTTGTTTGTTGAATTTATTATTGTCTGTTTTTATTTCTTCCTTTTTTTGACCACTTGCCCATCGGAATCATTTTACGCATTTCTTGAGACAAGACGCTTCCAATGAGCCCATTGACAAATTATAACAAGCTCATGCGATTTTCATTCGTGCACCGAGGGATCAGACGAGCTTGCACACATGCAGTATCGCAAGGGCCTCCTCCAACAATATAGACATAAAGTAGAGACCCATCCAGTATCCAAGATCGGGCCACTATCGGCCTACTGGCGGGGTCGACGACGACTCAGGCCCTTAGCCCCGCTAGATGGCTGCGCAACCATGTATGAAGGATTCCTTTACGAATACCAAAACTGTGGCTTTGGGCGCATGTCGACCCGAGGATTGTACATGTAGATTGACAACCTATTGATTTTAGTTGCACGTGGCCCAGGAATTCTACATGACAAAATGCATGTCATTTCGGGAAGGGGAGATAGACTCGCCATTTAGTCACCGAAATCAAAGAGCATATTGTGTGAGCATCTGCTAAGTTCAAATTCTGAGGCTTGTATAGGGGGGTACCAAGTATCCCATATCCCTGGAAGTAAACAGGCAAGTATCCCTTATAAACTGGGAAATATCCCCATAATTGATTTTCCTAAATATCAATATCCCTGGAAGTAGGCAAAAATATTGAACACAGTATCCTATATCCCTGGAAGTAAAATGGAAAGTATCCCATATCCCTGGAAGTAAAATGGCAAATATCCTATATCCCTAAAACCCCTATACAAGCCTCAATTCTGATGCAACACAGATCCCGGTTTTTATATTTTCTACAAGAATATAAACTATTAATGCGTTCATTGGAAGCGTCTCGCGAGGCGTTTTCAAAGAACACAGAAAAAGCGAGCTCATGAGATTAAAGTCCAAAACACTTATCTGCGCACAGTCTTGACAGTTTCTGCCACTCTCACACCCAGATAACTTAAGAGCATAGTCGGTGATGAAGAAGCAGAGCAAAATTTAGCCGCTCTGCTAGGCTGTAGCCCCACTTAAGATGGCTGCGCATGCATATATAAATATTGTCTAAAAATATGAGGTAAGTGCAAAAATTCACGAGCCGGCTTTGAACTCTCTCTCTCTCTCTCTCTCTCTCAATTAACTTATGCCGTAATGAACACTCACCTACCCACATAGCCTACATTATCTTGGTGCGCCATGCATCAATGTTTTAATTTTCGGTACTTAAACATGGGCGGACCCAGAGGAGGGACAGGGGGTCCGGACCCCCCCCCCCCCCCCCCCCCTGAATAAAATCACAAAATATAGGGCTTCTTAGCAATACTGGTCTGGATCCCCTGAAACATCACAAGGCTACAAAGCCAGCATTCAAGGTTGAGCCATCATCGGCACGCCAACGAAACACCGTTTCGCTGGCGGGCCAATGATGGCCCGCTTATCGTGGTATTTGGATCCTCTGTCGCCCCATCAACTAAAAATGTTTATAAAACAAGAAGTCAAATTTGGACCCCCTATGACAAAATGTTCAGTATCCGCACTGTGCAATTTTAGAGCCCTATGAACAGACTGATGAATCCCCACTGGAGTTTAACCCACAATGCAAAATTCGAATTAGGGAGCGCAGTGACTTAATGGTAGAGTGCTTGACTCGAGATCGAAGGGTTACAGGCTCGAGCCTCACCTGCGACACTGCTGCGGTTTGTGTCCTTGAGCAAGACACGTTAATCTCTTCTAAGTACTGTTTCAACCCAGGAAGCCAGCCTGACATGACTCAAAGATGCAAAGAATCAATTCAAATAAACAAAATTCGTTTAACACATACGGAACAGAGGACTGAAATAATATTTATGACTCATTTCATTGCAAAATTAAACTGCCGGTTTTATTGCTTGAATTGACGATAGCTCGATTATCAGGTTTACAAATGCTTTCACGACTGTTTCATGCGCATAGACGCGTAATCCTTTGAATTGTCTCGGAGATTTACATTTTCTCTGAGCCGCTAAAATAGATTATCGTAGGGCATTCAATTCACTAAAACACAAAAAATCTATCCACAATTTCAATGAGAGCGGACCTACTGATCAGAATGCGTATTGCAGTGATTTTTGCAACACATTAACCCTTTTTTATCCGAGAATATTAAAAAAAATAACGGAATCCAACACGATTCTATACTAACAGTCCTTCATAAACTGCCTCTGTGACGTCATCAGGACACTCAATAGCAAAGGGAAGTAATTTATTCAAGGGAAGTAAGCGAGTCGATATTTTATTGACAAAGCGCACAAGCTTAAAGAAAATGATAAATATACTCATTTTATCACTGAACATTGTGGAAAATGATCTGGGTTCTTAATAAATACATCAAATCCGACATATAAAAGATATTTGCAATGAAAAATGAAAAACCTTGATATGTCCCCTTTAACACACGAGCACATCAGGCCCGATTTTCATTATATTATTTAAACAAGCCACCCATCGTCTTTGTTAGTGAATTAGGGCGGTGCAATGTAGCTTTTTGACTGACATATTTATCTTAGTTTATTTGCGCTTTACTTAAAATGCTAAAAGAGTGCATCTATGCGCAAGGCTAACTGCAGCATGTTGGATTTTAAAGCCAATGGAGAAATTGGCGCTAATTTTTCTCTACAACTCTCATCGCTAACACAGTGTGCTTAAATTAGTAATAAAAAAGTTATCGTCAAAAATCAATGTGAAAAACATAAAAAATCAAGTTTAGTTTAGTAATAATACATAAACACCGGTATTATATGTGAAATAAAATTGCATATCTAATCAAATGCTTTACCACGGAAAAAAATGCCTGTATCCACCCAGTCTGGTCAGAGACTACCCTTCTCTCATACACAAAGTAGGATAGTAGATGAAGACTCAGACCAAAACTTAAACCACTAGCCCTGTGCATTTAGCAGAGGCTTTTGTGCATATAAAGTACCAAATAATATAAGTATAACTACCAAAATCATATGTACTGGCTCATATTAACACATAGGGCCAGTTGAGCAATTTTTTTTAGCATAAAATTGTGATTATTTTCATATCCATCAGTTTAAACATGTGTTTTGGGTGCTCAAAAGAACTGTCTCATCGAGATGGTTCTTTTGAGTACCCACAACAAATGTTTAGGTTGAGAAATAAGAAAAATAATTTCAGTTATGCACTCTTATCTGTGGGCCTGCTAACAGTATAGACAAAGACTTAGCTGCTAACACATACCAATGTATGGATATTCAGATCCAATCCCACAGGTTTAGATAATCAAAAAATTTCAGTATAAAATTGTAAATATTTACTTACCCATAATTTTAACATATGTTTTGGGTGCTCAAAAGAACCGTCACATTGAGACGTTTTTTTTTAGTACCCACAACATATGTTTTGGTTGAGAAATAAGAAAATTATTTTTCTGTCACACACTCTTACTTAAATGCCTGCAATACTAAACACTTAGTCCATTGTATAGATATATTAACAGGTGTATATTGGACAAATTACCTCCCTTTCAATTAAATAGCATTTGAAATTAAACTGCTCAGCAGATCAAATCCTCGCTATAAAATTCAAATTTGTTTCTTTAGACCTCTTGCATGTAGCCAGTAGATCATTGTCAAACAACTAGCATACATGCACACCTGCTAATAAAAAAGATCTAATGCTCAAAAGATCGCCAATGGCAAAAACCCATTATAACTAATTGCTTAACTTTTTTCCCTCAGTATACGTTGTGGGTACTCAAATATGTCATCTGCTTTCTCGTCAGGGCATTTTCAGAAAAAAAGACCTGGGAAGGGAAGACGGCAGGCGATATATTTTTCTATGGGTGGTTGGTGCTTAAAGTTATCAAATTATATGGGTCATTTGTGTCCAACCAAATCTAATTACATAGGTGGTTGGTATTTCGCTGCGTGGAAGGGGATGAAAGAATAATATCTGCAAAAAAAAAAGCGAAGTTTTATCAAATCTAGCCAAAAGAAAGCGTAGAGCTTAGCAAACTGCAGCGGAAATGGCCATTTTTGTTTATACGCAATCGTCAAAACTCGGATGTTTCCGTCGAATATTGGTAAAAAACCATACCAAATTAAACTCCCCAATAGTGGCTTCTTTAGCGGTCATTACTTCACTTGGGAAACATGTATTTTCAGCAGAATTATTCAAGGAAACAACGCTGTAGGGTAGTTAGGCTACTGATAAAAGCCAATCCCTATAAAAACCTGTACCAATAAAGACTGAAACTGGACATTTGAATAATGCGTTTAACCATTTCTTTCGCAGTTGATTACACTCATAATAATTGTGAATTGATCTGTTTGATTGCTTTGCACAGTTAAGGTAGCATCTAAATTCATATTATTCTCACTGCTGAGGCTTTATTATTTCAATTTGTTTTATGGCACACTTAGTCTCTCATGAGCCCCCTCCCCCCCCACCCCCCCCCCCCCCCCCCCCCCCCCCTATTTTCTTTCCTTAAAACGATCCAATGTCTGGCTGTGACATTTAATTTGTACAGCAAATGTGGAACCAAAGACCGGCATTGGTGTAAGCAAAAATGTGGTGTTCAATTTCTGAATTTGCCCGCCGATTAGGACGATCTCCGTCGTCTGCACCCGGAGGCCCCCTGAGTCCAGAGGAGGCTCCCGGAACAAGCCGCTGGGGAGTTGGGGAGTTAATCGCAGAGATGTGCATGCATACTTGCAACTGTCTGATATAAACATCCGGTTTGGGACGAAAAAGATCAACCATATATTTCTACCTTTGTTGCGTCTTCTCTTAAGGATAAAATGCATTTTACGTGTCTAACCCAAAGTTTCACCAATGCGAGGGAGCGGATGGGGAATTTTACACCACTGGGCCGTAGGAAAATTGAATTCTATGGGTAGTTGGTGTACGAAGCTTTCTAATTACATGGGTGGTTGGTGTCTGAGGAAATTGAATTCCATGGGTGGTTGGGTAAAAAAAAGGTGCCGTCTTCCACCCCCAGGTGTTTTTTTCTGGAATAGCCTTCAGCTGATATATGTACTTTGATAGCTTATATTACAAACAATATGAACCCAGATCAGATTTATCCCCTCAGGAGCAGTCTGATCAGGGCTCATATTGTCTGCTTCCATAGTGAAGGTTTGTTTGTTTGTTTTTATGCTTTATGTCCCAGTCAACAATTTTTCTGTCTTCATGGTTGAACCAATACTAAGCAGTGGATAAGGTGTGTTGCTTAAGGAGACAACACAGTAACTCCGGCGGAAGTCAGTCTTGGACTAGCAACCCTTCAATCCCCTGTTTAATGCTCTAGCAACTGTACCACTGCGCTATGCTAAATGATGAAAGTAGTCTAGAGTAAATTTTGATATACGCAGCAGATGTATTACCCGGGCAACATTTTCAGGACAAAAATAATACTGGTAGGATAAGTGTTACAACCACATAACTACCAATTTAGCAATATACTCCCATGAAACATCTCAAGATAGGTTATCAGAAGCATAAAATAGGCAGTTCATTATTGTCATCCAGGTGCATGACAAACTACATGAAAAGTTGTTCATTTCTACATGCTCATTTCTTTGAATAAATGAAGTGGTTGAGAATTTGTTTTAACTAGAAATGTGTCCATGGGACACAGATGTCCCCACTATTGCCAAATTCGCATAAATAGGGCATTGTCATTAACAAAGGGCCATAACTCTAATAATTATCAGTGGATTTTATCCGTAATCAAACTTGACCTGTATTTTATGATTACATTCCTGTGTATGAAATATGAATCCAATACACCAATGTATTCAAAAGATACCGCCTGGAAACCATTTTTCATACGGAGATCAAGGGCCATAACTCTGATAATAATTGGTTGATTTTATCCGTAATCAAACTTGACCTGTATTTTATGATTATATACTTGTGTATGAAATATGAATCCATTTCACCAATGTATTCAAAAGATATCGCCAGGAAACCATTTTTCATACCGAGATCAAGGCCATAACTTTGATGATAACTGGTGGATTTTACCCGTAATCAAACTTGACCTGTATTTTATGATTATATACCTGTGTATGAAATATGAATCCAATACATAACTGTATTCAAAAGATATCGCCCGGAAACCATTTTTCATTCTGAGATCAAGGGCCATAACTCTGATGATAATTGGTGGATATTGTCCATAATCAAACTTGACCTGTATTTTATGATTATATACCTGTGTATGAAATATGAATCCAATACACCAATGTTTTCAAAAGATATCTCCCGGAAACCATTTTTCGTACGTACGGGAGAGGACGTACCGACATACGGACAAGGGTGATGCTAAATGCCCCCCCCCCCCATTATAAATGATGGGGGCATAAAAAAGTTTATGGTGAAAAACTCATTTATTGAAAAGACATATGCTGTAGGTACACATTGGAATTGCCTCTATGAGGCAATTCCAATTAGTACCTTCAACAAATGTTACTGAAAATAAGGAAGGAAACTATTTGGAATTTGCATTTTCCAAGTATCATGTCCATTGTCTTTACCTCTTTTAAACATCCCAAACTGCCAATCAGTATTTAAATTCCTGTCACTCTACTGCAAAGTGTTAATATTTGCATGACAGCCATATCTCCAAATTCAAGTTCATGAACTACCTCTTTGCTAACCTGCTAGTTGTGTTGTTGTAAACCCTTCTTGTAGTGAAAGCTGTAAGGTCAAAATAAATAAATATTTTGCTTCCTGAAGCGCTTCAATATTTTAAAGAGTCACTAGGTAGGCATTTTTTTAGATTTTTTTTTGATAGGAAAACATTGAAAATCATTCAACATATTATAAAAAAAGGAAAAACTCTCAGATGTCCAAATTTTTTTTAGTCTAGGCGCAAGAAAAGTAGCGCTGTAGGGTTTCCAGAAATGAGACAATTGTTTTGGCCTGAACAGAATCAATGACTGTGTAGACCCTAAGAGGTTGATGGTTTAAAATTATCTGATACAGGTTGCCAGTCCTAGACCCGTCGTCTCCTTGTATGCCTTTGAGGTTGATGGTTTAAAATTATCTGATACAGGTTGCCAGTCCTAGACCCGTCATCTCCTTGTATGCCTTTGAGGTTGATGGTTTAAAATTATCTGATACAGGTTGCCAGTCCTAGACCCGTCGTCTCCTTGTATGCCTTTGAGGTTGATGGTTTAAATTTATCTGATACAGGTTGCCAGTCCTAGACCCGTCGTCTCCTTGTATGCCTTTGAGGTTGATGGTTTAAATTTATCTGATACAGGTTGCCAGTCCAAGACCCGTCGTCTCCTTGTATGCCTTTGAGGTTGATGGTTTAAAATTATCTGATACAGGTTGCCAGTCCTAGACCCGTCGTCTCCTTGTATGCCTTTGAGGTTGATGGTTTCCTGGTCTTGTCCACTGGGAAACATTTCCAGATTCTTATGGTTTCATCTGCCGCAGCACTGGCAACTGAGGTGCCATCAGGCGACATAGCCATACATAGAATACGAGCTCGGTGACCTGGAGCAAGAAACAGCCATACATAGAATACGAGCCAGAAACAATCACTACTGCAGTATGGGTCCAGCTAAACAAATAGTTTGAGCATAACAGTGAGAATACATTCTTACCCATAAGGCCAGATTTTTTTTTTATTAGTTGATTTACAAACCCTCCTTCTGTAATTTTCCGGAAAGTAGGAAAAGAAATAAAATCTAATTTCTAAAATTGTTTTTTTTATTTTATCTGCCAACTCAAAATATTGCTTGCTTCGTTGAATTTTTTTTTTTTGAGGTTAGGTCTGTCTATTTTTGAGAGTGACACTGTTAAATGTGATTGTCCTATCCAGATATTTAGGAAAATGACGAAATATTTAAAGATTTAATACACTCTATAGTTTTACTGTTTGTTCTGGAGATATTTAAAAAAAAAAGCTCTGAAAATGACCAGTCTGTCAGCTGGTCATTTTCAGAGCTTTTTTTTTCGTCCCCCCCCCCCCTTTGTTTAAAGCTTACATATACGTATCTGTTGAAAGCTAGCCATGTCCGTGGTGATACCTGGGGTGGGGCCAATTTTGGCCCCAGGGGCATAATTTGCACGAACTTGGTAGAGGTCCACTAGGTCATGCTACATACCAAATATCAAGGCTTTAGGCCTTATGGTTTCAGACAAGAAGATTTTTCCATGTTTTTCCCTATATAAGCCTATGTAAAACATGTGATCCCAAAGGAGCGTTTTTGTTTGTTTTGTTGCTTTACTTCTCAAGTCAACAGCTATGGTCATGGCCGGACAGTCAGTTCACCTAACCATACTTTTTCCTGGGCAAGCTTGAACAAGCGGTTAACCAGTTATTCGTGCACATAATTTTTGGCCCCAGGGGCAGTATTTGAACAAACTTGGTAGAGGTCCACTAGGTGATGCTACATACCAAATATCAAAGCTCTAGGCATTATGGTTTCAGAGAAGAAGATTTTTAAAGCTTTCATCTTGAAAATCTTTTTTTAGCCTATGTGACCTAGATATGCAATGGACAAGAGCCATTAGAAAATTTTGTTAAAGAGGGCCATATAAGGATCATTCCTACCAAGTTTAGTCAAAATCCAGGGAGTAGTTTAGGAGAAGATGTGTTGACATGGACAATGCATGTCCCACGACGGACTTCCAATGATCACAATAGCTCACCATGAGCCAAGGGCTCAAGTGAACTAAAAAAAATCCCATAAATCAACTAATAAAAAAAATCTGGCCTTAGTATTATATGTTTAAGACAGAATACCCAGAATATGTTTGGTTGAGAAATATTAAAGAATTTTTTTTATTACACTCTCTTATCTAAAGGCCTGTCCTAAAGATAAGTCTTAAAGAACAGGCAATTTTAACTAATTAGTGCGCCACCAATGAATGTTGGTGAAGCTCTTTAATTTTCTTATTGTCAGTTCATCTGTCTGTCTGTCCAAACATCCTCTTTTGTGGACACTATAACTAAGTCATCTATCACCCTTTTTTTCAAAATTTTATATTTGGATTACTATTGCAACCCCTTTGAACTCCAGTCTAAAGCTCTACCAACTGAGCTACTGTGCTATGCTAAATCAGACTATAAGTATTGTAGAATCAAAAGGCTTTGGGAGTAAACAGGAACTTGAATATGTTTGGGCCAGCAATGGCAATATCATTGTTGGTAATATTTACCATTTTCCAGCTAGTCAGGACTTTTGTCATTTTCCTGATCATCTGCTGATGTTCTTATGTAGCCTGCAAAACAGTATGAACCCCGCTCAGACTGCTCCCAAGGGATCAGTCTGATCAGGGTTCATAGGGTTTACTTCTATGATAAAATCTAGTGCGAAAAGCACTTTAGTTTATCACATGACATCCCCTCTGGGAGTGACTAGTGGCTTACAGATTAGTATGCTTTGGGAAGAATTACTCGGGGAAGTCATATTACTCCTTAATGTTCTTTATTGCATACGCTTTAAAGGACAAGTGCCTGTAATTGCAGGACGAGTGAAAATTGTCAGTTACTCATCCTGTAGGACTAGTGCAATATTGAAATATTTTTGTCCACTGTAATACCTGTTAAATCTGTGACTTTAGTCATATTTGCAAACTTCCAGACAGAGAGCTGATTCAGGGAGAACCCATGTCCAGATATAACTTCTTTATGTTCTTCATTAAACAGGATTGACGACACCTGAAATATAGTGCTACTTCAGCGCTTGCAACGCATGATAGGGCTATGATCAGACAGATCTGCAGTATCAAGCCAGAGGATGTGGCCACGGTAAGGTCAAGCCAACTACTGGCAAAGCTTGAGCTTGAAGACCTCAACCTCATTTTGAGAGAGAGAAGGCTACGCTGCTTTGGGCATGTGGAGCGTTCTAGTGGTGCAATCAGAACAGCATGTGATATACAGATTGAGGGCAGGCAGGGGCAGGAAGGCCCAAGCTAACGTGGAAGAAACTGACAGAGAAAGACTGCCGTGAGTGGAAGCTCATGACAGTTGACCTTCAAGAAAGGAGCACCTGGAGATCAATTATGAGATCTGTTATGTGTGCAGCTAGCCAATTACCTGGAAGGGGGCCCACTGATGTGGATGATGCCCCTAAACCTGCATGTTTATAAAAAATCTGATTATGATATGAAGAGGACTTCTTAAACTCTTTGCATGCAGGTATCTGTTTTTAACCCATAAAGCACCACCTACAAATTGCAGCAGACGACAATTTCAAATTTTGCGGCTTTTTCAAAAATAACAAATAAGGCATGATATTTCATGAGAATCATCTGCTGGCAGATGATTCTCATGAAATAGCATACCTTATTTTTTCGAAAATTAGGAAAGATGTCACAAAATTTGTCGTCTGCTGCAGTTGTGATTGGAGCTTTAAGGGTTAACTTTGTTGTTTTGTTTGGTTCTTTACTTTCCAGTCAACAATTTTTTTTTGACATATAGTGATGGTTCTTCCTGGGTTGAACCAGTAGTAAGCACCGGAGAAAGTATCTTGCCCAAGGGCAAAACACAGCGACTCCACCGGCAGTGAGGTTCTAACCAGCAACCCTTCAATCCCTATTTTAACACTCTACTGTCCTGCCAGCCAAGAGTGACAGTGGAGTCATGTTTTGTTTACAAAGTTATCAGGGGCTTATAATTGATAGATCACTTTGTGTATTAATCCTATCCACAGGATAGGATTAATACACAGGTGATCTATCAATTCGCATTAGCTCAAAGGAGTGCTCGAGTTAATATTTTACTTAACAATTGTAAACAAAAGATAATGTCACTGTCACTCTTGGCTGGCAGGACAGTACCAACAGAGCCACTGCGATCTGAATAAATTTACTTTTGTTGTCCGCTGCCGACTTTTTTTCAAATTAACTTTTTCAAAAACTACTTCAGGAACACTATCAGAGTGTGAAATGGTTTGGATCCAGATCAAGAGTCCGGATCTAGGTCAAAACTGTTGGCAAACATTATCAGCAGAGGACAAAAGTCACCACAAGCAAGAATAGAGTTAAGTGATTTACTAAAACCTACTTATATCATCATTTTGAAGGTACAGTCAAATCTCGTAAATTCAAAGTCCTCAGAACTAGAGGTTTTATTTTGAATTATAAGAATTTCTAGTGATAAGGCGAGCAATCTCCCTAAACAAGACGTTCGTTTTATTTCGTTGAAATAACGACTGGAGAAACTAGGCACATTCAACAAATATATATAGACGAGCCGTCGATGCAACATTGCCCCCAAATTTGTATATTTAAAACGGGGTTTCCTTAATGCATGTAATAACTCTACTTCTTATTAAATGAGAATTTATTTCGATCATCAACTGTGCTTGTTATTCAGTAACATATATGGGAACCAGACCGTTAAACAAGGGTAAACAATCGTCCTATCACGCTATGTACAGTAAAACTATTTATACAGTTGATGTACAATAAAAACGATCATCTTGCAAAGAGGTCTATTTTTGTCAGATATTTGATGTCGTCTTTCGCTTATACAACCCCTTTCCCCCCCTAGACCCAAGACGCCCTTTACACATGTTATATATTTGTATAGCGACATTTAATTGTCCAAAGGGCATCTTGGGTCTAGGGGGGGAAAGCATCTAAAAACAAACTGAAAGACGCCAGTTTCATCTTTCAGTTTCAATGACAAACGTCACAATGTTAAGTATATTTCGTACGCATGCGCAGATGGAATACCGCAAACTTTTGGAAATGAAGGGCACTTATATCCTTAATATTTTAGCACTTTTACTTTTTGAAAACCTGCATAGGAATTATTATAACTCTCGTCTAAACGGCACTCAGTCTAAAGACGTAAAATGAGGGGTGGGAGTAGAAGGCGCAAGTTTTCACGGTTTTGTAAATGATGAATCGCTTTGAAACCTATTTTGATGTTTTCTATGCACATTTTACTACGGAAACATACCAATTTTAAAATCATTAGGACAATTTGAAAATTTAGGTTTTGTAATCATGTCAACTAGGGTAAATATACGCCTTATCGCTAGAGCTCCTTTAGTAGCTTGAATGATAAGGTGATAGACATAAATATATAACCCTCAAAAATGATAATCAGTTTTTTTTCTATCAAACATACGTTTTGGGGGCGTAAAAGAAATGTCTCAAGACCTTAAACTTTCATGTACCTAAAACATATGTTATAATTGACAGTTATTAAAATAGATCATGAATAGGTCCCATTCTCTGAATCCAGTGTGTCCCAAATTTATTTCGAATTAGCCAGTATTTTGAAAAATCAGAGTTTGAAATTTCAAGGTTTTACTGTAGATGAATAACTGCATGAGATATACAAAGCATGAAACCTGGGCAAAATTTTGCACAGGTTTCACATTTTCACAATTCCTGTGTGTGTGTTTACAGCAAATAAGACTAATCACAGACATTTCAAGATGTTTGCCTTTTAAAATTGTTGTCATCTCTTTCATGAAAGTATTGTTAATTCAGGGGTGTGGAAATACAATGCCCAAATTGTCCAACCTGGTCATTTTTTTTTAATTTAGGACAAGTTAGACATTTCTATTTACTTGTCCTGGTACAAGTTAAAATAAATTTTCAAATTTGGTAATTATCATGAACTCACACCTCTTGTAGAAAACAGTGTGGATCCTGATCAGCTGGCTTCTTCAGAAGCCAGCTGATCTTGATCTAAACTGTTTTTAATAGTTTATGTCTGGTTTAAAACTGTTTTTAAAGGAGTTTATCCACTTACATTGTTTCAGCACAGTTAGGGCTTCACTCAGATCTTTATGCAATATCTGTTCTTTAATATGGACAAGTAAAACTTTATATGGACAAGTACCTATAAGCTTATAGCAATTTACTTGTCCTGGACAAGTATACATTTTTGCTATTTCCACACCCCTGGAAATTGCATTGGGTTTTCCAGTTGCAACCCACATAGCGATACTAATAACACGTACATTTTGAACAATGTTTTTATTGCTGAAAAATCACAATTTTTTTAAAAATATAATGTCTCAATTTGAGCACTGGCTGCTTGCCAAAGTGAAGTAACAAAATCTCATGCTGGCTTGATTAACAAATTACCTGAGAATCTGTGTTGGTGGCGGAAAGCACATTTCCAGTGTTGGCATTCCACAATCTGATATGCCTATCTGCAGTACCACCACCACTTGCAAGAACATTGGGTTGCCAAGGACACCAAGTGACAGCCTGCAAAATAACCCCAAAAACACACTGAACTTGATTAAATCCAACATTCAATTTCAAATATGTATGCATTCATATTATTATAAATGATAAACAAGAAAAAATTTGCTTATAATTTTAACACTTAAAGCGCCAATCACAACTGCAGCAGACGACAAATTTTGCGGCATCTTTCCCAATTTTCGACAAAAATAAGGTGATATTACATGGAAAATCTTGCCTTATTTTTGGAAAAGCAGCAAAATTTGCAAATTGTCTGCTGCAAATTTTAGGTGACGCTTTAAGGGTTAAGCATCAGAACTAAAATACAGCACTATAAGTGAATTGTGTTATACATGGACAATTTTATAAAGTGGCCACTCTATGGTCATTTTCCTACATGTAATTCATTTGTAAAATTCCATGGTAAAAAATTTGGGATCCATAATGTGACAGGTTATATCTGAATCTGTGTTCATATGAAGTGTGTAAAGAATCTGCACTGAACTAAGACTGCAAAAGCATGCGCAAGCAGATTTTTGCCTCGATCAGTCTGTACATAGGAGCCTTCTGATCCAAGACTAAGGTGATTCTTCCAGACATTACTTTAACAGTAGCCTGATGGTGAGATAAGCTGCCAGACATTACCTTAATAGCACTCTGATGGTGAGTCAAGCTGAACAAAGGTCTAAGGTCATCACTATGGTGATTCTACCAGACATTACTTTAACAGCAGCCTGATGGTGAGTCAAGCTGAACAAAGGTCTAAGGTCATCACTATGGTGATTCTGCCAGACATTACCTTAACAGCACTCTGATGGTGAGTCAAGCTGAACAAAGGTCTAAGGTCATCACTATGGTGATTCTACCAGACATTACCTCAACAGTAGCCTGATGGTGAGTCAAGCTGAACAAAGGTCTAAGGTCATCACTAAGGTGATTCTGCTAGACAAGACCTAACAGCAGCCTGATGGTGAGTCAAGCTGAACAAAGGTCTAAGGTCATCACTAAGGTGATTCTGCTAGACATTACCTTAACAGCAGCCTGATGGTGAGTCAAGCTGAACAAAGGTCTAAGGTCATCACTAAGGCGATTCTGCTAGACATTACCTTAACAGCAGCCTGATGGTGAGTCAAGCTGAACAAAGGTTGAATGTCATTACTAAGGTGATTCTGCATGACATTACCTTAACAGTCACCTGATGGCGAGTCAAGCTGAACAAAGGTCATCACAAAGGTGATTCTGCCAGACATTACCTTAACAGCAGCCTGATGGTGAGATAAGCTGACCAAAGGTTGAAGGTCATCGCTTAAGTGATTTTGCCAGAAATTATCTAACCGCAGCCTGATGGTGAGTCAAGCTGAACAAAGGTCATCACTAAGGTGATTTTGCCAGACATTACCTCAACAGTAGCCTGATGGTTCGTCAAGCTGAACAAAGGTTGAAGGTCATCACTAAGGTGATTTTGCCAGACATTACCTTAACAGTAGCCTGATGGTTCGTCAAGCTGAACAAAGGTCAAAGGTCATCACTAAGGTGATTCTACCAGACATTACCTTAACAGCAGCTTGATGGTGAGTCAAGCTGAACAAAGGTCAAAGGTCATCACTAAGGTGATTTTGCCAGACATTACCTCAACAGTAGCCTGATGGTTCGTCAAGATGAACAAAGGTTGAAGGTCATCACTACGGTGATTTTGCCAGACATGACCTTAACAGTAGCCTGATGGTTCGTCAAGCTGAACAAAGGTCAAAGGTCATCACTAAGGTGATTCCGCCAGACATTACATCAACAGTAGCCTGATAATGCTTCAAGCTGAACAAAGGTTGAAGGTCTTCGCTAAGGTGATTTTGACAGAAATTATCTAACCGCAGCCTGATGGTGAGTCAAGCTGAACAAAGGTCATCACTAAGGTGCTGAGATAAGCTGAACAAAGGTGGAAGGTCATCACAAATGTGATTCTGCCAGACATTATACCTCAACAGTAGCCTGATGGTTTGTCAAGCTGAACAAAGGTTGAAGGTTATCACTAAGGTGATTCTGCCAGACATTATCTTAACAGTAGCCTGATGGTTCGTCAAGCTGAACATAGGTCATCACTAAGGTATTTTCACCAGACATTACCTCAACAGTAGCCTGATGGTGAGTCAAACTGAACAATGGTCTAAGGTCATCACTAAGGTGGTTCTGTCAGACATTACCTTTAATAGCAGCTGATGGTGAGTCAAGCTGAACAAAGGTCAAAGGTCATCACTAAGGTGATTCTACCAGACATTACCTTAACAGCAGCTTGATGGTGAGTCAAGCTGAACAAAGGTCGAAGGTCATCACTAAGGTGATTCTGCCAAACATTGAGAATGTTGTCGTTGCCACCACTGGCTAAATACCGACCATCAGGGGACCAGCTGAGACCACACACTTCCTGGGAATGACCCGATAATCTTGCCACAAGATGCTCTGCTATCCGTACATCATGCTGGTGAATGCTTCCAGACCTGGACCCACTGAAACAAATAAATTGCGTCAAGATTAACACATATCACACCTGTTTTGTCCCACCACACTTTTTCCTGGGCAAGCTTGAACAAGCAGTTAACCAGTACTTCGTGCACATACTTTCGCTTGTAACTGACAACAATTCTTCATGAACGATTCAGCCGAAGATAGGAGAATGACCGTAGAAATTATTTCATCATCAATCTCTACGAAAGTATCGGACCAGGCCAGGATCAAACTTGCAACCCTGGATCTGCAGTCAGACTGGCATCTGTTGCCAGACACATTACTGACTGCGCTACGCAGCCCGGTGCTTTAATATCTGCTGCATATATTCACGAGCACTCCATACTAGATTTTTTCATGGAAACAAACACTATGGACCCTGCCTGATCAGACTGCTCTCAAAGAAGCAGTCTGATCTTGATATAGGCTACTTAAGGCAATTTAATACACTGATGACAGGAGCAAGCAACAAAAGTTGTGACTAGCTGGTTAGGGGCTAATGTACTCCACCTTTAAAAATGAGCCCACATTCTCCTAGTAGGACAAACTGAGATTTTTGAGGTGTGAATGGTATATTAACTTCCCAAGGTCTGGATAAGCACAATTTTTGTGCATAAACAAGCGTGGATCCAGAGGAGGGGATGGGGGTCCGGACCCCCCCCCCCCACACACACACACTAGAAAATCACAATGGGTTTCTATAGAAATTAGCATTTGGACCCCCCCCACCCTGGAAAAAGTTGGAAACCCTCCTGGAACATGTTGGACCCCCTCTGAAACCTTGGAAAATTATTGTTTTCTTTGAAATAAACCATTGAGAAACCACTGTAAACCTGTAAAATAAGTTGAGGACTAAAAAAAACGTTGTCAGAGCTGTTTTCTGGCAATCAGCTTTTGAGACTGTTCTTTTGAGTACCCACAACATATGTTTTGGTTGAGAAATAAGCAAATTAATTTTGAATATTTAACATAATCTTATCTGGAGGCCTGATATAACTTCCAATTTCTAGCAGGCTGAGCAGTGTGATGAATTCAGTGTGTGGACAAAAAAAAGGTGGATCCTGATCTGAAACCAGCAGATTTGGGTCTTCACTGTTTCTCCAAAAGTGGTATATAATTTTGAAAAAGACATGGGCACTGAAGGCTAATGAAGGTTGAATATTCTAGAACTTTTTAAGAGTGCCCTGGGTATTCATTCTTTTAACAGGCACTAGGCCCAACATATTGATAGTCCAATGTATTGTTATATCCCTGGCAAGTACTAGTGTTACCTATTTAGAAGCTCAGCAAATAAGATTTCTTGTGACCAGTCTCAGTCTCTTTGCCTACTAGTGTCATCTGCTTAGGCCAAATAAAAAATACCTGTGTTTAGGGTAACCCAACCCTACCTAAATTTTCTGGTGAAACCTAGATTTTTTTTCAGGTTTTCTGGAAAAAAATATAATTTTATGCATATTGAAAGGCGATATGATGTGTCTTTCGAAATGCTTAAAATTATATTTTTCCAGAAAAAAAAAATAATTAAAAATAATGTGTGCCTACCCTACCTAATTTTTCAGACCCGTTACCCAAAACAAGTGCATACATATTATTTTATTTGGCCTGATAACCTTTTTAAACAGTTTGGACCCAGATCCAAAATATTTGATACACTGATGGTATTACTGAAATAATTTTTTTTTTTTTTTTTAATCAGCAGACAACAAAAAATGTGCAAAAATTACCCAGTATGCAATGAGTTAAGATAACTATAGTTTCACATACCTTGAGCAAACGTAGCTGTTCCAAGACAAAGCACCGACCCTTGATGTGTGGCCCGTCATTTTACGCATCATTTTCTGCTCTCCAACATCCCATAGCTACACATAAATAGACAAAACAAAATTTAACCCTTAAAGCGCCAATCACAACTGCAGCAGACGACAAATTTTGCGACATCTTCCTTGTTTTTGAATAAAATAAGGTATGATATTTCATGAGAATCTTCTGCCAGCAGACGATTCTCATAAAAATATCATGCCTTATTTGTTATTCTTGAAAAAACGGCAAAATTTGAAATTGTCGTCTGCTGCAAATTATAGATGGCGCTTTAAGGGTTAATGTTCTGAACTGAAGACTTTGCATGCTGGGAAAATTTTCATATTTATCTGCTAAATTTTTTCAAACTTAAGCTTTTGCAAAAAACTATTTCAGGAATACAGTCGCCAGAGATAAGGCTTGATGTTTTGTTGGGCCTGATCTTGGGCCAAACTGTTTGCAAAGGCACTGGCAGCAGGCCATTAAGAGTGTGTAACAGAAAAATAAATTTCTTATTTCTCAACCAAAACATATGCTGTGGGTACTCAAAAAAACCGTCTCAATGAGACGGTTCTTCTGAGCACCCTAAACAAGTGCTAAAAATTATGGGTACTTTGTTTGTTTGATTTGATTCTTTACGTCCCTTCAACAATCTTTCGGTTAAACAGGGACGGGTCTTCCTGGGTTGAACCAGTACTAAGCTAGGAAAAATGTGGCTTGCTCAAGGACCACAATGCAGGCTCGAACTCGCGACCCCTCCGTCTCGAGTCAAGCACTCTACCACTGAGCCACTATGCTCCCTAAAATTATGGGTAAGAAAATATTCACAATTTAAAGCTGAAAATGTTTGTATATCTAAACCTGACTGGCAGGTAAGCAAATACAAGAAAGATAACCTATGATAAGTATCACCATGACACTACAAATTTAAAGGTTTTCTTTGTCAGATATGTCAGATTTAACTGTGCTGATATCTAATTTTTTACTTCAACATCAACTTTAATTCTTTTTTAATTTCAGAGAAGACCAAAACTGCCTTCTTATGCACATATTGAGCTCCTTACTTTCAAAATTTTGACTGACTAAATTAATAAAGGTTTCAATGACAAATACATGGGTGAAAGTTCAAATTTTCCCAAATCCTGAACTTTTGAAATCAAATTTTTAAACTTGCAGGATGGCTACAAAAATGAATAATTTAAAGTTAAAATGATTAATTGTGTTTAGATAATCTGAAA
Organism: Loripinus fragilis; assembly: GCA_964019695.1. Taxonomy (NCBI): domain Eukaryota; kingdom Metazoa; phylum Mollusca; class Bivalvia; order Lucinida; family Lucinidae; genus Loripinus; species Loripinus fragilis. The sequence continues at coordinate 61,904,210 of OZ026524.1, read as the reverse complement.
ACTAACCGAAGATGCTATTATAATCTCCTTAATTCAGCATTTTGAGGCTGACTTTCTATGGAAAGTCAGCTTCGTTGTTTGATTTGATTCTTTACGTCCACTCAACAATCTTTCAGTTATGTGGGACGGTTCTTCCTGGGTTTAACCAGTACTAAGCTAGGATAAATGTGTCTTGCTCAAGGACCACAACACAGTGATGCCGGTGAGGCTGGAACCCGCTACCCTTCGGTCTCGAGTCAAGCACTCTAACACTGAGCCACTGCGCTCCCAATCTGATAAGGATTAATCCTGAAAACTTTCACCTGGGTTCTGCATCTTTTGCTGAAAAATAAAGGGCTAAGTGAGTGGGACAAAAAATACAATGTTAATTAATGTTACTTAGTTGACCAATCAGTCACTCTTTTTGTTTTGTTTGTTTGTTTTGTTGCTTTACGTCCCAAGTCAACAGCTAGGGTCATGGCAGGATGGTCAGTTGAACTTATCACACTTTTTCCTGGGCAAAATTGACTAAGCAGTTATAACCAGTACTTCGTGCACATACTTTCGCTTGTAACTGACAACAACCCTTCTTGAATGATTCAACGGAAGAGAGGAAAATGACCGTAGAAATTATTTCATGATCAATTCCAAGGAAAGTATGGGACTGGGCCGGGATCAAACTTGTGACCCCTGGATCTGCAGTCAGACTCGCATCTGTTGCCAGACACATTACCCACTGCGCTACATAACGTGAAACACTCTTTTTGTTGTCTGCTCTCTCTTCTGCTTATATATAAAGGCAGCCTATATTGCAAACATTATGACTGATCAGGGTTCATAGTTTATGTTGTCCTCCTAAAATCTTGTCTGAAGTGCACATGAATATTATATGCAGCTTGCAGACAAAAAAAGCTGACAAAATTTTCAGGACTTAAGATACTGGCAGGATAAGGTTTAAAATCCCTCAAAATATATTAAAGTCCATGCACCAAAAAATGAATAAATCAAACTGGATAGAAAGGGATTTCTTTTGGTGTTTTCAGGGCCGAAATTTGGCCCCATTCCCAATGGAATATAGGTGCTTTTTTCACAGTTTTGAAAAAAAATCCCAATCTTCAATATATTTTTTTTCCTGAAGACTTGGATTTTTGTTCAGTTTTGTTTGTTTGTTTGATTTGATTCTTTATGCCCATCAACAATCTTTCAGTTAAACAGGGACGGGTCTTCCAGGGTTGGACCAGTACTAAGCTAAGATAAATGTGTCTTGCTCAAGGTCCACAACACAGTGATGCCGGTGAGGGTCGAACCTGCGACCCCTTGGTCTCAAGTCAAGTACTCAACCACTGAGCCACTGGGCTCCCTCATTTTCGTTCAGTCACCACACACACAAGCTACATGGTGACAATCTACTACATTTGCATCTTATTTCTCCTTCAATTTTTTGATATTGTATGAATGTATATATCATAATATGTTAAAAGTACTTTGAATAAAATATTGTTTAAACCAATTTTTTGATGGCAAAAGTATGTGTAATTTGTTTTTAGTGACCAAAAATGACAATTATGCACTATAACAAATTTCCCAATTTAGGGGTTTACCATGCTTAATTTCCCAATCTCAAAGGCCCTAGGGCCCCTTCCCAAAATTGCAAAAAATCTTTGACATAAGATATCATCAGTAAAGGGAGGTTTAAAATCTTTTCATGCTGGGATGATTTTTCTCTCTTGATTTTGTTTGTCTCCCAATTTATTTACAAATTAAACTTTCTCTAAAAATTCTTTCAGGAATACCATCAGTGTCAAATAGTTTGGATCCAGATCAGGCCAGACATTTTGTCTGGCCTGATCTGGTTCCAAGCTGTTTTCAAAGGCATCAGCAGACAGAGCAATTAGAATGAAATCAACATCTGCTGAGCTAGTTTCAATGGCTAGAATATCTTTTTCTTTCACCCATTTCAGAGAGGACACATATCCGATTGATTGTCAATCACAGTGTCAAAGAGTTTGGATCCAGATCAGGCCTGACATTCTGTCAGGCCTGATCTGGGTCAAAACTGTTTGCAAAGGTAGTCTGCAGATGTCAGTCACTTCAGGCACAGAGTTGAACCTACTATAATACTTACTTGAACATCTGCTGAGCTAGTTCCAATTGCCAGAATATTTCCTTCTTTTATCCATTTCACAGAGGACACATACTGCTCTGGTTCATCAATGCTCATCAGTTGAACAATATCACCAGCAGAGGCATTCCAAATATAGACTGATGATCCTAGTGCTACCGCTACATGATTGTTTGAGGACCAGTCTAGAAGATTCAAGTCTGCAGAAAAAAAGAGGCATTCCAAATATAGACTGATGATCCTAGTGCTACCGCTACATGATTGTTGGAGGACCAGTCTAGGAGATTAAGGTCTGCAGAAAAACAGAGGCATTCCAAATATAGACTGGTGATGCTAGTTCTACCATTACATGATTGTTAGAGGACCAGTCTAGGAGATTCAGGTCTGCATAAAACAGAGGCATTCCAAATATAGACTGATGATCCTAGTGCTACTGCTACATGATTGTTGGAGGACCAGTCTAGGAGATTTAGGTCTGCAGAAAACAGAGGCATTCCAAATATAGACTGATGATCCTAGTGCTACTGCTACATGATTGTTGGAGGACCAGTCTAGGAGATTTAGGTCTGCCTAAAACAGAGGCATTCCAAATATAGACTGATGATCCTAGTGCTACTGCTACATGATTGTTGGAGGACCAGTCTAGGAGATTTAGGTCTGCATTCCAAATATAGACTGATGATCCTAGTGCTACTGCTACATGATTGTTGGAGGACCAGTCTAGGAGATTTAGGTCTGCATAAAACAGAGGCATTCCAAATATAGACTGATGATCATAGTGCTACCGCAACATGATTGTTGGAGGACCAGTCTAGGAGATTCAGGTCTGCATTCCAAATATAGACTGACGACTAGTGCTACTGCTACATGATTGTTGGAGGACCAGTCTAGGAGATTCAGGTCTGCAAAAAAACAGAGGCATTCCAAATATAGACTGATGATCATAGTGCTACCGCAACATGATTGTTGGAGGACCAGTCTAGGAGATTCAGGTCTGCATTCCAAATATAGACTGACGACTAGTGCTACTGCTACATGATTGTTGGAGGACCAGTCTAGGAGATTCAGGTCTGCAAAAAAACAGAGGCATTCCAAATATAGACTGATGATCCTAGTGCTACCGCTACATGATTCTTTGAGACTGATGATCCTAGTGCTACCCCAACATGATTCTTTGAGACTGATGATCCTAGTGCTACCGCTACATGATTGTTGGAGGACCAGTCTAGGAGATTCAGGTCTGCCAAAAAACAGAGGCATTCTAAATATAGACTGATGATCCTAGTGCTACTGCTACATGATTATTAGAGGACCAGTCTGGGAGATTCAGGTCTGCAGAAAAACAGATGCATTCCAAATATAGACTGATGACCCTAGTGCTACTGCTACATGATTGTTGGAGGACCAGTCTAAGAGATTCAGGTCTGCAAAAGAACAAAGGCATTCCAAATATAGACGGATGATCCTAGCGCTACCGCTACATGATTGTTAGAAGACAATCTGCAAATGGGAACATTTTCTTGTCCATCAATTTAGACATTTGCTTCAATGGGTGCTCAAAAAGAATGGTCCCATTGAGAATCCATAATAAAATGCTTTGGTGGACAAATAAGGAATATTTTTTTAATATGCATTCATCTAAAGGTGAGACTATGTTTCTTTTATTTGTTTGGTTTGAGGTTTTACTTCCCAGTCAACAGCTATGGTCATGTCAAGACAAGCAGTTCACTTTTAAACCACACTTTAACAAGCTTAACTAAGTGGTTAACCAGTACTCTGTGCACATACTTTGGCTCGTAACTGCTAACATAAGGGTTCTTGAATCAGAAGGAGGAGAATGGCCATAGAAACAATGAGATGTTTTTTTATCAACAGTTCGCAGTTGGATTCAGAGTACAGTCCGGTCAGAGTCTTGCGTGGGCATAGGTTCTTAATTATTGCTTAACATCTAAAAGCTGGCCACATTCCACCCCCCCTGCGCAACAACATTCGAATGATGTTTCACTGGCGGACAGATGGTGGCCAGATGCCGTGTGCTGACCTGATTCATTCGGGCATCAGACTGTGTGGGTGTACAGTCTGATCCACGTCTTTGTTTTAAACATCCAGGTGAGTTTGTATGTCATCGCTCACAAGACGGCAAACCAGACAACTAAATAATGACAGCAGATGGAATAGCAAATGCATTGATCAGCCTGTGTATATGCCCATGCTGATCAAGGTATTTACTTTCCGCAGATGCATAATTGCAAACATGTGTAGCTTATAAATGACAGATGTCACATGCACTTAGCAACTTTGATCAATAGAAACGTTGTGTCCATGGTAAACATAAAGTACATGTGAACTCCCTCGAAAATTGTCAGACCAGGTCTTGCTTGAACCCATCGATGGGTCGAACTCGCACTGATGGTCCCGAGTTCAACCATCGAAGTTTGACTGTAAATGTGACTTCTTAACTGATGGTTAAGAAAATATTCTCAATTTTAGCTCAAAAAGTTTGTTCATCTGGACCTAGTAAGCGTAAGACTTGAGTATAGTTTATATTTCGTGAACCTACAGTAATCATCCATGAGTTCTGGAGCATCGAGTATTCGATCAGGAATGTTGGGTATGACACGGCTGCTCTGGGTCGGCCATGATTTCTTCTTCATGTTACCACTATAGATCACCTGTAGGTTGTTCTGGTAGCCTGGGCAAAACATAATAAAAAAATTTACACTTGTGTCAGAAATAGTACTGCATTTACCCTAAACCTACTGCACTCAGAACAGCCAAAACTCTATCAGGATTCATACAAGCAAGATAATGTAAAATTCAAGGACTTCCCTCATGGAAATTTCATGTCTGAACCTGTATGAATCTCCTTCTGAATATTCCCTTAAACATTTCTGATTTGGTCTGAATCATTCCATTATCCCCTTTTCTGAATCTTTGCTGCTTTTCGGACCTTTAAGCCATTATTCAGACCGTGTCAAGATTGATTCAGATCAGCAATTTATGAAAAACCATTGTGATTCAGATATTATCTGCAATGATTCAGAAGCATTCAGATGTAGTTCAGAAAAGTTCAGAAAAGGTTCTGAAGCATTTAGCCATGATTCAGAAATACTCAGAAGCATTCAGACATGATTACGAAGTATTCAGACATATCTAGTAATGTTTCAGAAATAGTGCAGCTTGATTCAGAAATATTTAGCTATGATTCTGATATATTTAGTCATGATTCGGCAATATTCAGGCACAATTCAGTCAGAATTCAGAAATTTTCAGCTTAAATTCAGAAAGATTCTGCTTAAATTCAGAATATTTCAGCACCACCCGACCCCCTCCCTCATGGGCTCCCTCTACTGGCCCCACCTAAGACTTAATATGCCCAACGTGTTATCACTTCTACCATCTAAACTGTATATAATCATTAAGTTTGTAGTTTGATCCTTGTCTACATAGCCTTTCAAAAGAGACTGAGAGGACTATATAAGTAATTTGGAGTGGGTGGGGTAACTGAATTAGCTATGGGGATGAGTTGCAAGAATAACATAAACAAAAAGTAAACATACAAACAGTAACTTAATACTTAATGCCTTCTAAACATGCTTCATTCATCTTTCCTCACTGATATTTCTTGAAATTAAATAAAAACTTACTAAATATTGATTTCTGCTGTGTGTCACCTTTGCTTTCTGCTGCAGACTACATTTAAAAAGGAAGTATCCACTGAGCATGCACCATTTTATCACATGACTTCCTTCTGAATAATTCAGACACATTCAGACCGATTCAGGTCTTTATCATTCGGAAAAGTTCAGCAATGATTCAGAAAGATTCAGACAGACATGTTTCAGTTTGATACCTATCTGTCTGTCTGTCTGTCTGTCTGTCTGTCTGCCTGCCTGCCTGCCTGCCTGCCTGCCTGCCTGCCTGCCTGCCTGCCTGCCTGTCTGTCTGTCTGTCTGTCTGTCTGTCTGTCTGTCTGTCTGTCTGTCTGTCTGTCTGTCTGTCTGTCTGTCTGTCTGTCAGTCTGTCTGTCTGTCTGTCTGTCTGTCAATCTATCTATCTATCTATCTATCTATCTATCTATCTATCTATCTATCTATCTATCTATCTATCTATCTATCTATCTATCTATCTATCTATCTATCTATCTATCTATCCATATTCATCCATCCATCCATCCATTCATCCTTCAATCTATATCCATTCATCGATCCATCCATCAATCTATCCATCCATCCATCCCCCTCTCTCTTTCTCTCTCTCTGTTCCATCCATCCATCCATCCATCCATCCATCCATCCATCTCTCTCTCTCTCTCTCTCTCTCTCTCTCTTTCTATCCACCCATCTATCAATCCAGCTATCTTTCCATCCATCCATTCATCCATCAATCTTCATATCCATCCATCCATCCATCCACCTATCCATCCATCCCCCCTCTCTTTCTTGCTTCTCTCTCTCTCTCTCTCTGTTCCATCCGTCCATCCATCCATCTGCCTCTTCCTCCCTCAATCTCTCTCTCTCATTCTCTCTCTCTCTACCAACTAAAATAAATATTGTCATTCTGTACATTTACCTTAAAAATCAGACCCTAAAATAACCCCCAAAAGAAGCAGCCCATCTTGCCCCTTTACTGTTAGATATCAATTTCTCAACCAATCATGCAGTTTCATATTGATATAAGTAAATAAATATATAACGTGCAACATTTTAATTTAATACTCATAGAAAAAACATCCAATAAGTATATATTGATAGTTTATTACTCAGGTAGGGAGCGCAGTGGCTCAGTGGTAGAGTGCTTGACTCAAGACCGAAGGGCCCCGGGTTAGAGACTCGACGGCGTCATTGCGTTGTGGTCCTTGAGCAAGACACATTTATCCTAGCTTAGTACTGGTTCAACTTAGGAAGACCTGTCCCTTTATAACTGAAATATTGTTGATGGGATGTAACAAATCAAATCAATCAATCAATCAATTTATTACTCAGGAAATAATCTTTTGCTGAATGATTCAGATAATAGACCCATACTAAATTTAGTAGAAACTAAAATCAGAATACTTAATCAGATACCGTTCCAACTTTAAATATTGGTAGAAAATAATTCTGACTCATTCATAATTCAGATAGATTCAGATGTTAAATATTGGTAGAAACTAAGTCTGAATCATTAAGATGTGATTCAGATGGATTCTGACTTTAAGGATTAGTAAAAAATAAGTCTGAATCATTCAGATGTGTAATTCAGAAAGATTCAGACTTTGAAAAATGGTAAAACTCATTCTGAATTATTCAGATGGGATTCAGATAGATTCAGAAATGGAAAAAATGGTAGAATAAAGTTCCGAGTGATTCAGATGTTATTCAGATAGATTCAGACTTTATTTTGTAATGTAGAGTGATTCAGACTTATTCAGTTGTCTGAATTCTTCTGATTCAACAATGGATCAATACTGAGTTGGATTCATAAGATTTCAGAAATGATTTAGAATGATTCCAACTGATTCAGAAAAAATTAGAAATCATTTATTTGGATTCATATTGATTCAGACTGCATTCTATGGATTCAGATGAATCCAGCTTTGCTTCAGAAAGGTTCAAACTGATTCAAGACTGATTCAGAAATTAAGGATCATGAGGGCTTTCAAGGACTTCTGAAAGACATTCCTACTGTTTTCAAGGACTAAAAACTTAAGAAAAATACTGATTTACACATTAAAAAGCTACTTCGGAAATGCTAGAGTCCATAACTAAAGATATTAATTTAAGAAAATTAGTAAAAAAAATGTGGTGCCTTTGTTTGAGCATATGCTGCACCAAATAAAGGCACCACAATTTGATACTGATTTAGAACTCCAAAACCACTGTTGAGTTCTCCTGCAAATGGTAAAATTCAAGGCCTTTGAGTGCTTTTTCAAGACAGTCCTGTATATTCAAGTACTTTTCAAGCCTGTGCGAACCCTGTCTATGGAGGTTCGGCCTGTCTGAGTCCAATATGGCTAACTTATGGACCAAAAGGCTAAAACAATTATACAGTATATCCTTTCCATTGCTATAGCATATTTATGCGTAGCAGCTAGGAGACAAAACACTTTTTGAATGACCCTAACTCCAACAAGACAGTAATAACTTATGGACCAAAGGCTAAAACAGTTTTACAGTATATCCTTTCCACTGCCATAGCATATGTTTGCGTAGCAGCTAGAAGACAAAACACTTTTTGAATGACCCTAACTCCAACAAGACAGTAATAATGTCCAAGTCTTATGTTTTGATACCCTAGAGTAGTGCCATAATTATGTTGACTATAGCAGGCCTTTAAAGTAATCAAACCTTAATTTTTTGGATGCTGGGTACAATTTTTCATGCTTTTATTGTCATCTGCAGACTTATTTCAAAATTTAACTAGGCCTCCTGATAATAGAGGGTAACTGGGTTTTTTTCTTATTTCTCAACCAAAACATATGTTGTGGGTACTCAAAAAAAACGTCTCAATGAGGAGGTTCTTTTGAGCACCCAAAACATATGTTTAGATTCGTATGTAAGAAAATAATTACAATTTTACGCTCAAATGTTTTGCATAACTGGACCTATGTTAACTTTTTCAAAATATTCTTTCAGGAACACTATCAGAGAGTCAAACAGTTTAGATCAAGATCAGGAAGGTTATCAGCAGATGACACTAGTAAACAAAGAGAAAATCAAAGTACTGTCGTGCCAACCAACTGTGACAGTGACGTAATACTATGTTTACAATTGCTAAGTAAAACATTAACTTGTACACTCCACTTGAGCTAATGCGAATCGATAGATCACTTATGTATTAATCCTATCCACAGGATAGGATTAATACATAAGTGATCTATCAATTCAAAGTCCCTGATACCTTTGTAAACTAAACATAACGTAACTGTCACACTTGGCTGGCAGGACAGTAGGCATGGTTTTCGGAAAGGTGACTTCCGCAAGGATCCTGAAAATGTCACTGATGTTAATTACCTTCCTGTGGTTTTGGCTTGTTTCCTTTATACGAGAGTATTTTACTATCAACGGTGTTCTGCGGTATGTTCATGGCTTCAAGGAGCTGTTGTCTGTATGCTGCTTTAACTGGAGATAACTCCTGCTCATCTAATGTCACCGCGTAGTGTGCCATATCAATATCTGTTGTTGCTCTGGAGGGAATGTACCTTTAAAAAATCCAGAAAATAACTCATCAAATTAAAGCAGTACTAGTGTTTTCAGAGGAAAACTATGTCCCCCAAACCGCAAAAGGAGTCGGCAAGCAGGCTTGTATAATCTTAAATATTAACCTGATCTTGGCCTTTATCATTAACATAATTTCACAGGTGATTGGGCATCTAAATATATCTCCCGCCTTCATCGTATGCACAAATACGGAAATGCACGTGGTACTTTATATCACAGTAGATGTATATACCACGATAATGAACAATTGCCTGCGTGGCTCAGTGGGTAGAGTATGTGAATATAGCACAGTTATTTTTAAGCTCTGCGTCGTTAGTTCAAATCCCGTTTGAGACATTTATTATTGTTACTATTGTAGAGAATTTTGTTTTTATTTATATTAAATATTCTCCTTTTTGCAATATGGTTTCTCCATTTTATATAATTTGATCTCTTCGGTGACAACAACATTCTGTCGTCGGATCCGTAACACTATACTCAACTATCCCCAGTGTCACCTCTTCAGTTTTTAAGATATATGTATAAGCTGCGACATGAGATTTCCAACAATGTGGCATTTTGAAATGAATAGACTCAAGTGAGGTTGTCTACCTCCTTCGAGCTGCATAGTCTGTAAATTTTGATCTTTTAATTTTAGAACTAATGTTTCTATTTTTCAAGAACACAGTAAAAAAACTAAAATTCAGGTATACATTTTACCAATTACGTAAATCTTAACAAATTATCAGTATCAAAACAACAGCATTTATGTTAAAATTAACTGTCTATAATTATTGGAGGGACACAAATAATTACCAACAAGAGAAAAACACACCTGTTTTATAAGATAATTCACTTTTCCGTGCAGTTTTCAGCAATAGTGAACAGATTTATTGTGAAAACATAACTTAATTCTACTTTTACAAATGATTTAAAAAGAAAATGCAAAAATTCGAAAAATGTTCATAGCTGCAGACTTAGTCTCTTTAAGAATAGAAATTCTAAATGCTGTTCAGTCAATAACTTACCAGGCTTAGAATATTCAAACGACTAGCAAAGGCTCTGATCAGACTGTGCATATGCACAGGCTAGTATGAACCTATGGTTGTCGCACATACTACATTTTTGAAATATCATGTTGTGGCTCATATACAGACCTCCTTGCTGCTCAAGAGAAATGCTTCAATAAGCTATAACTGATTTATTTTTGCTTTGGAGCCAAAAGCAGGTTTTTAAAGACATATGCCCACAAATTCTTGTGTTTATGTGCATTTCTTTGACATGAAAATAAATAAAAAAAATGAAATTTAAAAAAGGGTGTTCAGCCAGGATTCGAGCCCATAATTTACGTATCTGGAACTTAGTTGACTAACCACACGACTATATATGGAAGAAAGTACAACTTCAATGAGTTATCTACCAATTTTATACCAACTGCACCAACTAAGACGTTTATTTCAGTAATTGCTCGGAATATACCGATAACAGTTTGTTTGTTTGTTTGATTTGATTCTTTACGTTCCATCAACAATCTTTCAGTTAAGATAGCTAACACCATCCTTTGCCCACCAGCAAAAACACCAAAAAAAACCCCAAAAAACAAACTTTGGACCTCCCGTTACAAAATTTTCAGGATGCCAAAAAGCTATGTACTGGGCAATGCAGTACAGTACACGCAGTCATAAAGTTAACGACTAAAGAAACATTACACTTTTTGTTTGCTTCACCTTGTAAAATAGAGCTTGACGAATGTGCTTATTTTAATAACATGACATTTCAAAATATTTTCGGAGAAAATATGTTTATCAAATATAGAACATGACGTCACGACGTCAAAAGTACCGTTTTTGTCACTGTATGTCTAAATAAATTTTCAAAATTTTTTTTCATGTATGCAAGGCCAATACAAGAACAGACAAAAGTGATATGGGGTTTTTACGTTGTGCTATAGACATTGTCTAAACGGTAGTGTTTTATTTTCGTTGTTTAAGCAATTTCTAGAAACTGACATTACTAAGAGTCCACCAATCATTGATAGAGACTTAATTTTCAAGAATCAAAACTTAAGTTTCGCGTCGTGTTAAAGTAAATCCAATTTAACGTCAATAATGAAATAAGTAAAATATGGATAATAACCATCTGCATTAAATTGCATTTCATCTGGGCCTTCATTGTTCGTACCTGTTTAGAGGTTTTCCATATAATAATTTTCTTTCAATCTCTTTTTCATGAAAAAATCACATTTTTGGCATAACTCTGGCGCTGTAGTGACTATCACTCAATCCACAACCATTTTTTAAGCAGATACACAGCTTTATTTATAAGTGATAATAATTCGCGATGAATAATTTCAGAAGTAAAAAATTGACTAAAATATTAGCTAGGACTAAGCTAGGATAAATGTGTCTTGCTCAACGACTGCCACAACGCAGTGACACCGGTGAGGCTCGAACCCACGGCCCCTGGGTCTCGATATAGAGATAACAGTCATGATCCCTCATGAAAAGATATATATTCACTGTAAATACTATAATAATTTATTCATACATAAAGGTCAGGATCAGGTTAATATTGTAGAGGTATAGTGCTCTTTATTTTGTCACAATGTTCCATCAATTATTTCAAGGGAGTCGAGCATGCACAAACACATGCAATTTTGGTCAAACTTTGAAATTACAATTGCTGTGGTTACCGTGAATATAAGGTCAAATTCAATAAAATCTAATTCACTCTTTTCTGTCTCCAAACAAATTACATGTATCTATGCAAGTTTGGCACTTGTGGATTCTTCCTTCTGGTTTGATACAATAAATTTGGGATAATCCATTGTTTGTTTTTTTGTTGCTTTACATCCCAAGTCAACAGCTATGGTCATGGTGGGACAGTCAATTCACCTAACCACACTTTTTCCTGGGCAAGCTTGAACAAGCAGTTAACCAGTACTTCGTGCACATACTTTTGCTTGTAAATGACAACAACCTTTCTTCAGCGGAAGGGAGGAGAATGACCTTAGAAATTATTTAATGATCAATCTCCATGAAAGTATGGGCACGACCGCTGGATCTGCAGTCAGACTCGCATTCTGTTGCCAGACACGTTACCGACTGCGCTATGGGGCCCCTAAATGTATAATCCATTGTACATTTCTGGTAATGTCAGGTTATAATTTTCAGAAAATATTGTATTCTTTTGTCTGAAAATCTTTTTTACCTAAGCAGTGTAAATCCTGATTAAATGACGCATTAAACTGCATTTCATCTGGGCCTTCATTGTTTGTACCTGTTTAGAGGTTTTCCATATACAAAGGGTTAAACACAGATTTGGATATATCACGATCATGTTGTATTTTTTGTTTGATTAGATTCTCTACGTCCCATCAACAATTTTTCAGCTATGTAGGGATGGGTCTTTCTGGGTTGAACCAGTACTAAGCTAGGATTAATGTGTTTTGCTGAAGGACTGACGACGGTGAGGCTGGAACACGCGGTCCGGGACTCTGTGTCGAGTCAAGCACTCTACCACTGCGCTCCCTTCAATCACGTGGCTCCAAAGATTTTTACTATGGAATTTTACAAAGGAAAAATAGGAAAATGATTATGAAATGGTCATTTTCCTATAATTTATTTCAAAAATTGTCACTTTATATAAGAATCCCTTAAAACATGGACCCCAAACAAGTATATATATTGCATTATCAAGTGACTTACAGCGTTAACCATACTCATGAATTGATTCTGAATTGTTTTTGTGTTGTTGAGAAGCTCAGTACATCACACAGGCAGAGCTATATGTTAAATACATCTTTTTATTACATCACAGGAAATCCATTAAAACCCATTGGCGTAGCTCCCATTACACAGTTACGCACATGCATAATAAAAATATACTATGCACAATAAGTTTAGCAATTTCTTAGGTTTCGCATCTTTTTTGTGCTCATCTTTGTGCAGTGCCGATCAATTTTAATTGCAATGACGAGAACGGGATCTTAGGCAAATGAAACCACGACATTTCAGACGCCATCCTTTAAATAGGCATTTGGGGAGAGCAATAATTGCAGAAGGGGTCAGTAGGCAAAAATCACATCCGTTGTAAGTAATGCTAAAATGACAAGCATGTGATTTGTCGTTTTGTGGTCTTTCATCTTTCTCATGCATCATACGCATACAAAAACTATTGGTTATGTGACAGATGTGATAGAGATTTCATGCTGAAAAAATCAGCTGCCATCATTGACGTCAAAATGTAGTCATCATTTGATTAAACTTCTAATGTTAATTGGCGTGCCAATCCAACAGAGACTCAGTTTACAAAGATATCATAGGCTTACAATGTAACTCATCTTATGGTTGATTAAAAACTTAAGTTACTGAAAAACGGTGTGACTCATTTGCGAGATAATGGTGACGTTAGATTTTATCTTTCGGCTCGTGTACTGTAGTTGTGAAGATGTTTCATTCAACATTATTTGTCTGAATGTGTTCGAGGGCATCAAGCAGTTTTACTTGTTAATGAGGTTTAAGAAAATCCGACTAGAAACACCGTTTAAAGGTGATAACGTAAAAGCATTAGTAACAAGAAATGTCACAAACACGTGACGAATGCCCCCAAAGAAATTGGTCTAGCATAAGACACATTTGAGGAAAGTTAGCTGTAATATAGCACGAAAAACCTAGAAATGAGGCCAGAAGTCAATGTCAAGGTCAAAGTGACTCAAAATGGTATGCACCACTCCGCCATCCCAAGAGGAATCACCACCCCAAATTTGGGATTCCTACATCAAATAATATAGGAGATATGCTCTGGACACAATAATTCCTGAAAACTAGGTCAGAGGTCACAGTGACCCAAAAATGGTTTGTGACACTCTGGCATCCCAAGATGCATTTACATGCCAAATTTGGAATTCCTATTTCAAAGAATATAGGAGATATGCACCAGTTTCTAGAAACTAGGTCAGAGGTCAAGTTCAAGGTCACAGTGACTCAATTATGGTGCTTGACACTTCGTCATCCCAAGATGCATCCACACACCAACTTTGAGATTTCTACCTCAAATGATATAAGAGATATGCTCTGGACATGATTGTTCTAAAATTTAGGTCAGAGGTCGAGGTCACAGTCACCCAAAAATGGTACATGACACTTCGCTATCCCAAGATGCATCAACACACCAAATTTTGAATTCCTAACTCAAAGAATATAAGAGATATGCTCGGGACACAATAATTCTTAAAACTAGGTCAGAGGTCAAGGTCACAGTGACCCAAAAATGGTATGTGACACCCTGTCATCCCAAGATGCATTTACACACCAAATTTGGAATTCCTATCTCAAAGAATATAGGAGATATGCACCGGACTCAATGCAGTTTCTAGAAACTAGGTCAAAGGTCAAGTTCAAGGTCACAGTGGCGCAATTATGGTACGCGACACTTTGCCATCCGTAGATGCATCCACACAACAAATTTGAGATTCCTACCTCAAATAATATAAGAGATATGCTCCGGACATGATTATTCTAAAAACTAGGTCAGAGGTCAAGGTCAGAGTGACCTGAAAATGGTACATGACACTCCGCTATCCCAAGATGCATCCACACACCAAATTTGGAATTCCTAACTCAAAGAATATAAGAGATATGCTCCGGACACAATAATTCTTAAAACTAGGTCAGAGGTCAAGGTCACAGTGACCCAAAAATGGTATGTGACACCCCGTCATCCCAAGATGCATTTACATACCAAAATTGGAATTCCTATCTCAAAGGATATAGGAGATATGCACCAGACTCAACGCAGTTTCTAGAAACTAGGTCAGAGGTCAAGTTCAAGGTCACAGTGACCCAATTATGGTACGCGACACTTCATCATCCCAAGATACATCCACACACTAAATTTGAGATTCCTACCTCAAATAATATTAGAGATATGCTCCGGACACGATTATTCTTAAAACTAGGTCAGAGGTCAAGGTCAAAGTGACCCGAAAATGGTATGCGACACTCCGCCATCCCAAGATGTATCCACACACCAAATTTGGAATTCCTACCTCAAAGAATATAGGAGATATGGACCGGACACGAAAGCGGGACGGACGGACTGACGGACGGACGGACTGACGGACGGACGGACAGTGCGATTACTATATGCCTCCCAAAGTTCCTTTGGGGGCATAAAAACGTCAAATTGTGAAAACTTGGTCTTTTATTTCTCTGAGAAAGACCAGAAAATTGCAGCATTTGCTATGCTTTTTTGGTTTTCAGTGACCAAACAATCGTTTGAAAATGGTTTCGGCTTCCCCCAATAATCAGAAAGACCCACGTTACCCGCTAGTCTTAAAATTTAACGTCACTTTAGCACGGCCGCAGCGTTTGGTAATTCTGTATTTATTTTTAATGGAAAATCTTGTCAGATGATCGGCGCTTGTATCCTCATGACAGCAAATGAAACTTGGGATCTGATGTGGATGGGCTCACCCATACAAAACAATTGCTAAATTTATTGTGCATAGTATAGTAGCAATTTCAAGGGAGGTGACCTAATGTGGTAAAAGACTAAAAGTGATTTCCATACCATAAGGAACTGACTGCTCTTAAAGGAAAGAGAAGTTCCCATTTTTAAAAGGGACACAATTGAAGAGAATCATTGCTTGATCTAGTAGTCTCCCTTTGATGTGCATAACTTTTTCAGCTTTCTGGCTACGCTATTGAAACCTGTGTGGTGCACTTCAAAACCACATACTGAAACCTGAATATATTTTTAACACATGCTATGAGTACATGTATGATGCCATCTTGCTTCTTGCAACATTTAGGCATTTTCGCTTGATATTAACATGGGTGAAAGTTGAAATTTCCAAAATCCTGAACTTTAGAAATTCAATTTTTTTAAACTTGCAGGATGCCTACAAAAATGAATAATTTCATGTTTAAATGGTTAATTGTGTTTAGATACCCAGAAATTAATCAGAGAAGCTATTATAATCTCCCTTATTCAGCATTTTGAGACTAACTTTCTATGGAAAGTCAGCCTCAAAATCCTGAATTCAGGATTAATCCAGAAAACTTTCACCCATGGAATAACATTTCAGGAAAAAAGTTGACTCGAAATACTTTTTCTGGAGCCTAAAAAATCACAGCTATCATCAGATTCCACCAATTTAAGTTCTCCCTCTTTTCAAAGGATCTCATAGTCCAATTACACAAAATTTTTGCATAAAACTTTAAATAATTTCTACTCCATCAACTTTAACATGGTTTTGGGTGCTCAGAGGACCCATCTTATTGAGATGTTTCTTTTGAGTACTCACAAAATATGTTTTGGATGAGTTATAAGAAAATTATTTTCTCAGTACAATCTCTTATCTAGAGGCCTGGGCCCTAGGTTATAAAACTTTTTTTCAAACTCAACTCAGCTGATTACAAAATTTATCCTGCTCATAAATGTTAAAATGACAACAATCGTTGCCATTTTAACATTTATCAGCATGATAAATGCAAGATCTTAAAGCAAGAAACTTCTTTATTTGTCTGTATTTTAGTTTTTATGAGCAGTTGAAATTTCGTGCTAAGTTGAGTTTAGCACGAAAAAAAGTTTTATGACCTCGATGCCAGGGTCTGTTATACCAGAATAGAAGGCCTGACATGATAGGCTATGTAGGTCTGCAATTTTTGGCCATTCATCTTGCACTAATTGGTGACGGAGTTTAAGCCAACAAAATGGTGGTTAGTGATTTTTTTGTCTAAAATTTTACGATTTTCTGCCAAAAATTTAATGTAAAGGTTAATTTCATATTATTGCAGGGGTTTCATTAACTTTTTTGGCATCCGGGTATCAAGGCAAAGTAGGCGGGTGATTTGACAGTATTTGCCTATAGACTCTATACAAATTTATCAAAAGTAGCAGGGGAAACATGCCTGAGTAGAAGGGGAAAATCCCCGCCTCCCTCCTCCTAATGAAACCCCTGTTATTGCATAAAAAGCTGTGACGCACGATATTAACAGCCATGTTTTAACTGGTAAAACCCCATGTATTAATCATGCTTATCACATGCTGTTGATGCATGATGTTTGTACTTTACATATACGAATTCTAGGCTGTCACAAAAATTGATGTCATAATTTGACAATAATGTGCCAAGAAATTAATATAATTTAGTGACTTTAGGATGATGTAAATCTTTGCTCTGGAACAGGTGTTTTTAAAACCTACAAAGCCTTCATGCTTTTGCCCGCCATAATAGTAATACAAAAAATAATTTTTGAAGAGTTTTTACAGTTTTCAAGTGACAAAATGACTATGCAATAATAATGATCAAACCTGGTTTTCTAATTCACCAGCATCTCCTAGACTTCCCGGGTCATTAAAACCCTTGCCTTTCTGTGAGGCTCGGGTTTCAACACCACCCTCGGGGTCCAGCAGATGTTAATGCATATAGAAAAACATGTTTGATCCCTATTTACATAGAAAATTCTTGTTTGTTTTTGTTTGATTTGATTCTTTACGTCCCATCAACAATCTTTCAGTTAAACAGGGACGGGTCTTCCTGGGTTGAACCAGTTCTAAGCTAGGATAAATGTGTCTTGCTCAAGAACCACAACACAGTGACGCCGGTAAGGCTCAAACCTGCGGCCGGCGGCCCCTCGGTCTCCGGTCAAGCACTCTTCCACTGAGTCACTGCGCTCCCTAGAAAATACTTGTGTTTTATTCTATTACCTGTCTTGCTGACCAAAAGCAAGGCCCTTTC
This sequence comes from Loripinus fragilis, assembly GCA_964019695.1. NCBI lineage: Eukaryota > Metazoa > Mollusca > Bivalvia > Lucinida > Lucinidae > Loripinus > Loripinus fragilis. The sequence goes on along the minus strand of OZ026524.1, from coordinate 61,886,182 downwards.
TAGTAGGGGTTTTTGAAGGGGTGTTCCATCGTCCCCGCTGCTGTTGCGTCTGGCCCTTACCAGGCGTTTTACCTGGAGTCTTGCCGCCAGGAGTTTTAGCAGTTCCAGGAGTTTTAGATCCATTTCCGCCATCCACGGGGAGTTGATTCTTCCCTGGTGTTCTGGTTCTCCTTGGTGATAACCCTCAAAATACAGAAACTGTTACTTGGGCATCGACACCAGAAAACCTGTCTTAGTGGGTTTGCAAACAACAGAGGCACAGACCAGCCTGCGCATCTGCGCAGACTGATCAGCGCCTTTGTTATTCGCTTTTTGGAAAGTATCATATCTAAACTTGCAACAGGCGAAATTTCAATTTTCTAGCTAGACTCTGTAGTTGAGGGGACTGGTTTGAGTCTCGCTTTGTCGGAAACACTGAAGACAGGTTTTCTCGCATTGATTCCCACTTAATGTTATAAAATTACAAAAATAAACTACAGTGAGCAAATGGGCCTCAACACAAAAAAGGACTTTGTTGCATATGAACAACGAAGTCCCCCTGCGCATAGGCATTTTTGTTATACAGTGAAAACTCTTTACAGCAACATTCTTTATAACAGCAAAATTCTTTACAACATCAATTGTATTTGCACAAATGTATCAGTTTAGCTTAAATTTGAATTCATTACAACAGAAATACAGTTTAACGTCAAATTATTTGGGGGACATACAGTGTCATTGTAAAGAAGGTTGACTGTATATAATGCTCTCTGCAATATAGTATCTAAACTGTAATAGCAAGCCCAGCCAGGTAGCGCAGTCGGTAATGTGTCTGGCAACTGATGTGAGTCAAGGCTGCAGGTCCAGGGGTCGGAGTTTGATCCCGGCCCGGTCCCATACTTTCGTGGAGATTGTTCATGAAATAATCTCTACGGTCATTCTCCCCCGCATTCTCCTCCCTTCCGCTGAATCATCCAAGAAGGGTTGTTGTCAGTTACAAGCGAAAGTATATGTGCACAAAGTACTGGTTAACTGCTTGTTCAAGCTTGCCCAGGAAAAAGTGTGGTTAGGTGAATTTTAACAGGGTTCCCTTAAACTATAGAAAGTAAAATTCCCTGACTTTTCACTGAGTTTTCCCTGACCAATTTCCAAAATTCCCTGACCAAAAATGTCGCTATTTGCCCTGCCTAATTGGTCAGCTATGAGCATAATTAATAGATATTGGCTCCAATCCTTCCCATCAGCCAACCTTAACTACCTCTAAATCAGAATATGTTTACTTATTGCTATTCAACTTTCATTGTCTTATTTTTAAATGAACGCTTTATGCTAAAAAACAATGCCAAAATTCAACCCTAAGAGTTCTACATCATAGTTCATCTAAAGATTTAGATACCCCTAGAGTTTAGACATATTGATCATTTAAGAGAGGCACGTATACCCTCCATCAATGCTCATACTGCTCTTATATAAAACTAGATTTTGATCTCTTGCCCCATCCTGGGGCATTGAATCCTAAGATCTGCCTCACAGAGCAAATGTCAACCCTAAATAGTACCTGTTGTTAAAAAAAATTCTTAAGATGTCCTAGATTTTGACCTCTAGCCCCACCCTGGAACATGGACTCAATGTCTGAAGCCAACCAATTGTCCAAATATGAATACTTTCAATGCCTTGGGGCATTGACCCAAGGGTCTTTTAAGCTGTCGAGTGAAAGCCTGAACTATAAATGTACAAATTGTCCAAATATGAATGTATACTAATACATGTAAATGGTTTGTTAGATATCTACATATTAAAGTCAGAAAAACAGAATAGTACTTTTTAAAGGTGTCCTAGATTTGGACTTCCAGTCCCACCAGGGAGGGCAGGAACCCAGGTGGGGTCTACAGTCATAGTGTAAATGCCAACCCTCCAGGGTAACTATGGTCCGAATATGAATGGTTTCTGACAAGAAGCTATTGAGATATACACAACTTGAGAAATTTTAACCAAAACTTTGTCATACTTTTAAAAGTTGCCCGAGATTTTGACCTTCAGTCCCACCCAAGGATAGGGACCCTGGGGTCTGGAGTCATGATGTGAATGCCATTACCCTCCAGGGTAACTATGGTCCAAATGTGACTGCTTTCTGATGAGTTGCTACTGAGATATACACTACTTCTGACTTATGAAACTAACAAACCAACAAAAAAAAACACTCACATGAAAACTATATACCCCTCAGTATAAATCCATGAGTATATTTAAGCAAGGATTTTCTTAAAGATAATGTAATGACAGAGCCTTGCTTATTAACCTGATTGAAGAAACCACCAAAGCCATTTTGTCATCCTCTTAAAAAATTATAGCCCTATTTCTCAACCATCTACTTATGATTCTAAAATTCCCTGACTTTTCCCTGACTTTTGCCAAAAATTCAAATTTCCATGACTAATCTCAAAATTCCCTGACTTTTCCCTGACCTTGAAATTATTTCATTTTCTCTGACTTTTCCCTGACCTTGGGAACCCCGTGAAACTGACAGTCCCGCCGAGACCATTGCTGATGACTTGAGGCATAAAGCAACAAAACAAACAAACTGAAATAGCTACATGTACATGCAAGATTTCAGTTATCTATTGATTCTCTGTAGTGGAGCAGACTAGTTTGAGTCTTACTCGGTCAGAAAGCTCGGGCCAGTGGCTTAGTGTTAGAGTTCTTGACTTGAGATTGAGATGGTCTCCTTGAGCAAGACACATTAATCTTTGATTTGTACTGGTTCACCCTAAAAGGCCTGTCCCGGTATAACTGAAAATTTGTTGACTCAGACTGGGACATAAAGAATTAAATCAAACAAAATTTTTCTTAGACACAAACACCGAAAACAGGTTTAAGAAAATTAAATTGACTTAATTGTTCAAATTTAAGGGTATTATAAATATATACAGAGAGGAGTTATATTCTTACCAATTAAATTAAACATGTGTTTTTGGTGCTCAAAAGAACCGTCTCATTGAGACGGTTCTTTTGAGTACCCACAACACTTGTTTGGATGAGAAATAAAGAAAATACTTTTCCAATACGCACTCTTATCTGGAGGCCTGGTGAGTACCAGAGGTAATTCTGGAAAAGGCACAGATTTCTGAATGCTGGATTGAACGGAGTGACAGGTCCATTAAACTTCCAGTAATTTGCCATATTTACTCTATATATCTAGCCAAATTAACTTTTACGCAAATAAAATTTCTTTATCTGGATCTATGCTCACCTTGGTCTGCTGCACTTGATGGGGCTCGTCTTCTCCATCCACTGGGTGGTCGACTCTGCAGGGGAGCATCTAGTCTAGTGAGCTCTGCCAATGTGTTTTCAAAGTTGAAATGTGACATTATAAAGCCTTGCAGCAGCCACACATCCTGTGAATATAAATTCTGTATTCAACCTTATAATTATATAGAGGATCTTACATGAGTCCTCATGCTTTATTGAATTTATTAAATGAGTTGAGGAAAAAGATATAAAGTGCAAGCCTTTCCAAGCATTTTATCTCTTTTCCACAATGAGTTTTATAAATTCAATAATAACAAAAAAGAGCAAATAATACCGTACAAGAGCTTGAACGTTACGTTAGAGTTTTTATTACTATATATACATATACAACATTAAAATTACTTTCATTTTTGTATGTTTTGCGGTCTAATAAATACATTTCTAAGCAACAGTAACTCATGAAAACATTTTCAATTGAGCCTTGAAACTTAGTATTTTAAGTCTGTTCAGAGCTCTCGGAAACGCAGAATTACGCGTATTGGTACGCACGTTTTTTCCCTGGGACGCATGTTTAGCGCTAGACGGGAGTTCCGCGTACGCATGTTTTTTTAGTTGGCACGCGCTAAAAATCCAGTAGCTGACAGATAAATAAGCACGGGAGATCAGAAGCCCTTTGATATTATCTATCGCGACACGCTTTGCGAGCGCGGGAGACGTGATTACTGTCCTGTCTCTGTTGACCAATCGTATTTCTTGGACTGCGGTGTAGCAATTCTGACAGGTGATTGACAGGATTACCGATGCGGGACAGTGTGATTATTACGAGGTGATTATTAAAGTAATTAAGCAAGGATTATCAGATAATTGTTTGAAACAGATGCGCTACCGATTTACCGTTAATTAAAGGGAGAAAAAACTAATAGGGTATTGTAAACAACATCGGTCTACCGACTTCCTAATTCGACTGATTAGGGATGAAAGAGAAAACATTTTTAAATTGCACTCGTTTGCGATTTGAGCAACATAATCACGGAGAAAAAATAATAGGTTTACACATTTGCATTTCGTCATTCGTTCATTGCTACGGCAAACAAAAAGAGTCTGAGAATTGTTGAAAAAAAAAACAAAAAAAAAACAGTACAGCGGTAAGCCGTATACGGTAACGTCCGACTGACAAAAGTTCCAAATGAAGCTACACTACAAGCAGTGCAATGAAATATATCATCAGTTCAAGCCGATTGTCTAGATGAATAAACACAAACAAATCACTTTCAGCAAGGAAAATCGTTCATTCTAAATGTTAAATGGCTTAGTAATGTCAGTCTATTCATTGCAATCAGCGTAGACACTAGCGAGATGCGTTTTTATAAGAAAAAAAAAAAACAAAAAAACTTCCATCTGCATAAGAGGACTGCTGTCTGTCTGCCTTTCCTGTCTGTCTGTCTGTCTTGGTAATGAATAAGACAAGTATCAACAGTTTAATCTTTTATTTTGATAAGGCCAAACAAAAAAATGTGTGTTGAGGTTACATGAAAAAATATAACAAAATATTTTGTTTTGTTAAGTAGGAACAATCCATTAATGCTTATAGGGTTAAAATCAGTCAATCTAAAAATTATTCAAATGTATCACTTCCGGCTAAAATGGAAAAGATATACCGTGTACACAAATTGGTGGGACTCCTACTTTTTTTGAGTGGGATTCCCACTTTTTCCAGTGGGACTCCTACTTTTTGCCAGATGGGAGTCCTGAACTCCTGTTTTCAAAATCCTAGTGAGAGCTCTGCTGTTTATAGAGTCCAGTAAAATGGGATAACAAATGCTTAAAGTATATATCTTCACATCAACCATGTTTTTTTTCAATCTACCACCAATCAACCACTAATGACCAGTTAAAACCAGTAATGAAAGCTGGCCTGGTCAATATGCATATATTGACCAGTCGATTGCCAGCCTTGGACAACAACCATAACAAATAGCAAAGTCGTGAAAAACCAGTGTCTTTCACAAGTGCCTTTAATCATGCAGCATAACATAAATCTACAGTGATAAGTCCTCCTCAAGACACAACAGTGAGGCCCTCCCAGGGGGGTACCTGTTCCCTTGTTCCCCTGAAATAAATTGGCTTGTTCCCCTGTTCCCCAAAAATCGAAAATTTGATTTCTTATGTTCCATGTTCCCCAATATTGTCTTTGTTCCCCTGTTCCTCTCAAAATTTGGCCTTTTTTCCCCTTTTCCCCTGAAATATATGCCCTTTTCCCCTGTTCCCCAAAACCCCTGGGAGGGCCTCAACAGTTAAGTTGTGTGGTACCAGCTGTAATTAAACTAAGGATACTTGATTCTTATAAGGCTAACTTGAAGGGGTGTATCTTCCAAGTAGACCTAAATAACAAAATATAGCAGTCATATGCTTTATATATAGCCCCTTTAAAAATAAGGGCCAATTTAATTTACATAAGGCCAAGTTTTGGCTCTTGTGCCGAGTTTTGGCTGTTGGGACGAGTTGTCCTGCACCCAACTACAATAGATCAAAATAGAAATGTTTCCAACCTGATCCAGGCCTTTAGACATTTCAAAGCCCATGTCATCTGGGGCTATTTCGGCATTATTGATGTCTGAGTTGAGCCAGGTCTCTGACCCTATTACTATGTCAGGGTTTGTCTGGTCTAGTAGAGTATAAACTCATCCCTTGTTTGGGGGTTGTTAAGTGACCGAAAGTTGATGTTCAGTACTTTTAACATGGCATGCCTAAGTCCAGGAGCTTGCTTTTTAGCAATGTGAGGTGACCCAGATGGATTGCCTCTCTCAGTCTCAGATCCCGAGTCTATAGACTCAAGATCTGGGTCCGAGGACAGAATGCTGAAACTATTTACAGACTCAAGGGATGAAAGAGGTGTTTGAGTTACTGAAACAGAGTGATTTGGTGACCCACATGTTGTGCAAACCCACAAGAAATTCAGGTTTTCTGTATGAAAGTGGTATGTGTCATCCTGCATGTTTTGACATACAGGGTGGAACCACTGTAAACAATTGTGACAGAGTATTCCAAGTTCCTCCACTTCCAGTCCACACGAACCGCATGGAGCTGGACCAGAGTCACTGGAAAGCAAGTCAGTCATGGCGTGTATAAGAATACACAAGAATGCAAGTGTTTTTAATGAAATACCTGTCACAATCATGCCGACAAAAACAAAAAGCACGTTCAAGCCGCCTACATCATTGAGAAATGGAAAAACAATATGGACGCCACCAGCATAAACAAAGACTGCCTGAGCGGTAAATTTGGCTTGAAAGAAAAACAATTTTTACGACTCTTTTGAATGAAATAGTCACAACAGGTGCCAAAACTATGCAAAAAAGTCATAAAAACTTCCCTCCATAATGAATTTACAAAGATCGTAACTGTGGAAACATCATTTTCAGATTATTTTTCAGCACAGCAAAAGAATGTCAGTCTTGCACTTGACATGCGCACACCGATTTGGAAATCTCATCAAAATTTAAATTATGATCTAATCGGTAAGATCTCATTTTCCTTATGCTACTGTTATGAATTTCTGGAATTATGAGTTTGAGTTTCAATTATAAACAAGATAGCACCAAACATTATTCCCTCAAACCAGGCCGAGATGACCGGGCCGATTGACTCAGGCCGAATCACAGGAGCTTGACGTTAATATTTTTCTATGCTTGTATACCCTCTACGTAGTAGAGTGAAGGGGTATACAAGTAACAGGGCTTATTTTTGGCCGATTTTATAGCCGTTATTCGGTTATATTCCCAATGCCAAAAAGTATCTTTTTTTCCCAATTTTCGGAGGAAAATTCCTAATTTCAAGTCTTAAAAAATTTTGAAACAAATCATCAATTTGTCTAGTAAAAGTTGGCTTAAAATGTGTGTACAGCATGTGTATTCAAGGTTCCCAATCACGAAAATTAGCGTGGTGTGAACCGGATGTTTACATTTTTCTACTGACGGTTGTTATCGGTCATGTATAAATTTAACCTGCCGTTTAATTATCAGGGCCCAGGGGTGTTATGTCCTCTAACCATCGGAATATCAGTCGTGGATTACTTCTTTGTTTTAATAGATAATTGTCCCTGTAAGTGCAACATTAAAACTTGTTCTCCGGATGCATAAAAGATAAATACAGTACACCAAACGAGGATTTACCATATTTCACGTTGGTTTCGGTGTCGCCACCCTGTGTCTCGCCCATTCACGGTGGTTTCATGGTGACGGCCACCGTGAATTCCAGGTAAATCAACGAGACAGTCAGCGTGACGAAGAACGTCGCGTAATTATTGATTTTCGGGAGATTGGATGTTTTATTGCGACACCGTGTCTGTTCGTGTCAGGGCGAGAAATACCGTGTCTGTACGTGTCAGAGCGAGAAATTTATGACTTATTGTTTACGCATGGTAGCAAGGTACAGCTTACCGCATATGCTCAAAAGCCTTCATAGGCTAGCGATCGCTATTATAATGGATTCGACTAATGAAGAATGGATGATGAAGAAATTGATGTTGAATTAATAAAATTCATTAAGAAATGTCAAATAAAAAAAGCGGAGGCTAGCGATCGCCATAATAATGGATTCGGCTAAACAAAGAAATTGATGTTCAATCAATTAAACTTCATCAAGTATATCGAATTTAATACAAAAGCGGACGCCATTTCTGCGCATGGTAGCAAGGTACTAAATGAAGAATGGATTACAAAGAAATTGGTGTTGAATTGAGTAAACTTCACAAGAAATACCAAATTTAAAAAAGAGGTTATGATAAAACCAGCCTGCTGAGTTACTTATGCTCGCCCATAGCAAGTCTAGATATGATCCTTTCCTTGAAATTGAAAACAAAGGCGCTCAGACTGCGAGGATGTGGACTATGTACAAAAAATATTTATCTTACCTTCAAACGATTTACTAATAGTCCATTTATAAAAGCCTTATCTTCTAACGCACCATTTGTATTTTTTCATACCATCTGATAGCCCCCCCCCCTCGTCCCCCAGTCAGAAGGTGACAATGAACCCCTCCCTTGTAGACACAAGCTCACAAATTGTCTGCTGCGCGAGCGTGAATAAAATATGATTGTCTACGTGACGAAGCGCATATATATGCGCATTGGTCATTCGCGGATCCAGAAAGAACGTTTTTTAGTTTATGACAGGAGAGGATCCAAATACCATCTAATTTACACAACGCACGTGCGTCACTCAAGGGAGTTCACCCAATGTGGTAAAAGTGATTTTCCATACCCCAAGGAACTGCTCTTTAATTGTAGAAAATCATTGCTTAATACAATTTAGTCTCCATTTGACGTGCGTAACTTTTTCAACGTTCTTGCGTTCTGGCTACGCCATTGACCATTGAAGCGGACCATCATCGAATGCTGACTTGGAAGATTTGTGATGTTTCAGGGGATCCAGTATTGCTAATAGACTCAGTGATTTTATTTGGGAGTTTGGGAAGCTACCTTTTCCTACACATTTGGGAAAATATTTTATTAAAATTGGGAAAATAAGAGCCAAAATACATGAAATTGGGAAAATAAAGTCCATTTTTGGATTGGGAATGACTCCCATATACGGCCTCAAAAATGGCCAAATAAAATCACTGAGACTGAACCCTATATTTTGCGATTTTTCAAGGGGTCCGGATATCCCCTCATGCTGGTGATTACATAATACGGTATACGTCTAAAACACGTACGTCAATAAAAAAAAATAAGGCGAACTGATCGAGTGCATATGCCTCGCCTAGCCTGTGCTACTCCGCATGAAACATAACAGTTTAGTAGACGTAGACATGCAATCGTTGGTGAGTTTCTTATTGCATGTGCATTGTGCGAGCAACAAAAGCTCAGGCGAGTCTGCGCAAATGCGCAGTCTCGTAAGAGCATTAGTTCCTCACATTCAAAACATAACTATGCACGGCGTTTGCAACGAATGCGCAGTCGCTATAAGTACATTTAGTAGACGTTGATGTTTTTATTGATTGTGCGAAGCGAGCGCAAGAGCAATCAAAATAGGCCGACCTGAAAAAATGTTGGTTTGCCGTGCTCCTATCTACCCACCCCAAACAGGCCCTACCCCAAAAAATCATTGCCTTTCTGAGAATCCTTATTTTCTTTTTTCTTTTTCTCGAATTCTGATAACAAACTCTTCTTTAAAATCAGTAAAAGCTGTTTTTTTAATTGAAGAAATGTTACTTAGATTGTTATTATACATGTGCGGATCCAGAGGGGGGGACAGGGGTCCGGACCCCCCCCCCCCCTGGAAAATCACAAGTTATATGGGTTTCTATAGGGAATAAGCAATTGGACCCCCCCCACCTGGAACCTTGAAAAATGATAGTTTTCTTTGAAATTAACCATTTGACTTCTGAAGAATAAGCTGAGGACAAAATAAAAAAAAAAAAAAAAAAAAAAAAAAAAAAAAAAAAAACGTTGTCAGATTGACCTGGACCCCCCCCCTGACGAAAATTCCTGGATCCGCGCATGTTATATGCATTCTTACCTTATACAGCATCCATTAGTTCATGTGTTTTTTGGCGCTCAAAAGAACCCTCTCATCGAGACGGTTCTTTTGAGTACCCAAAATACATGCTTTCCAAGACGAGTCTGTTCAGCTACAGTGACAAGCGAGAATCTTAACATTTTCATAACATCCCCCTTTTTGGAGCTGTGCGCCAAAATTTTATATCCGTACAATTGCGCGAGTGCGCAGGCTCATCTGAGCCTTATCTGTTGCAACTGTGTTAGATTATGCGTTGTCCGATGTGGGGAGAGGGTAAGAGGGTCGGGGAAAGGCGGGATAGTCGAGTAGAAGTTTATAAGTGGTTTTAATTGGTGAGATGCGCGTATTCAGTTTTTTTTTATCTTCTGTTCAAGTGGTGGGTTTGTTTATAAGATTTTATACCACCCTTACCAACTTTAGCATGAAATATCTCATGATGTGCTAGGTCTACACTGATGTAGGTGGTATAAAATAGTTATACCATGTTTGTCCTCCTGTACGTAAGCTAAGGCTCGTGGATTATCTCCACGTACAGGCGGACAACCCATGGTATAACTATTACATAACGTCAGGTCTGCGAAGGCTCACGAGTTGCTTATAAATGCATGACCCCACCCCCTGTAACCCTGGAAAAATAGTTCTCTTGAAGTACACCGTAAACTAAGTTAGACTAAAATACATATAAAAATGTCAGAACTTTTTTGTCAGTTGGGCCTTGACACCCCCCCCCCCTCCCTCCGCCGATAATTCCAGGATCATCGGCTGTACGTCATTTCGTTGATGTTAGTGAACAAAGTTATCTTCTTACCTGAAAATGATTTACTAATTAAATCCGTAATTTCGATTCACCGACGTTTTAAATTTTCCACCAATATACAACGACCAAATTGTTTGTACCCTCCAACACCGGATAGGCGGCAATCGAAAACGTTCTTAACAATTTACGAACGCCATCGGAGACAGGGGATCTGGACCCCCCCTGTTGAAAAAATTCAAAAATATAGGGTTTCCAAAGCAATACTGGTCCGGATCCCCTGAAAAATCACAAAGCTACAAATGTACAAGTCCAGCATTCAATGTTGGGCCACCATCGGCCCGCCAGCGAAACGCCATGTGGCGACAAATTGCAACCTAAAACTCTGCCACTAATGATTTTTTATCTACGTTCGTCGATAGTATTAGCGTTTTAGATTGCCGCATATCCGATGTGCCTCCGAGTTACTTGACGAGTCTGCTCGGAAGAATCGCCTTGGAGAGGCATGAGTGCTCACAACATGTAGAAATAAGTTTGGCATGACCTTTGAACACTCTTTGTCGACTTCAAAGCCGAAATCGCCCTTGTGTAGGTGACAAAATGCAGTAATTGAATTCTGCTGATTTCAGGAATTCCATAAAAGTGTCAAACAGTTTGGATCCAGATCAGGCACGACTTTTCATCGGACCTGATCTGGATCCAACTTGTTTGCAAAGGCTATCAGCAGACGACACGTGTAATGCCTATTGGGTCCACACTGTTTGCCTACATTAGTCAATATATGCAGCAGACGCCGACTGGAGCAGATTACATTTTCAGAAGCATTTTTTTCGCAGGCGCTTTAAGGGACAGCGAAACTTGAACAAAGTTAAAATGATTTGACATCTTTACACGACTTTTAAAATAAGTATTCGACAGACGGGGGTTCACGTCACACAGCGCAGATGCACAACCTGAAATAAACTTCTGCTCTATTCTTGACCTTGAAGCAGGGCGTCTAAAATCTTCGATGCACGTCGTCTCATAGTCTAGAGGTCGACGTGTGTGAAGGGAAGGAAGTGACAAAAATATCTCTAGTCCCACTAGATAGCTGTGCATATACGTCGGAAGAATTAATAATCCCATCTGCGAAATATACATAAATCTTCCGAGCAAGTCTTCGGCCAGTACAGCAAACGACAACACAGCATGCTTATGCAGATGCGTCTACGCATCGGAATTGGCTTACAAAAAAGATTTCAGAATTTTAAACAATGAGCTTCGACGGTCCGCTGTCTTCATTGCAATATTTTCTTGGAGAAAGTGCACGAAAAAAAGTAACCAGACCTCCAGATAAGAATGCGTAAATGACATATAACTTGGTTTCTTAACAACAAACACTTGTCTTGGGTACTCAAAATAACCGTCTCACCGTTCCGATGAGACGGTTCTTTTGAGCACCCAAAACACATGTTTGAACTGGAATCACACTCAAAACAGTCGCTAATATTATCTGCGTCGTGCAAAAAGCTCGAAACCCGGCAGCTTCGCGTTTCACGTGCAGATGTCAACATATACATTATGTACATGAGAGGTACATCACATGTCAGTGGATCTCCAGTGTTGTTGTTTTTCTGTTGGTGGTATTCGTTACTAGAATCGCATTGGATATGCGGTTCTAACGAGTTCTCAAACTATGGATATACGTAAAAAAAGAAAAGTATGGTTTAAATATCATGACATGTACTGCTCATGCACGGATCCAGAACGTTTTGTCCGAGGGGGCCCAACTTTGATAAAGGTTTTTTAGTTGATGAGAGGATCAAAATACCACTATCAGCGGGCCATCATCGGCCCGCCAGCGAAACGCCATTTAATGCCGTTTCACTGGCGGGCCGATGAGTGCACAAAATTAAATGCTGGCTTGATAGATTTGAGATTTTTCAGGGAATCCGGACCAGCATTGCTAAGAAACCCTATATTTTTGTGATTTTTCAGAGGGGGTCCGGACCCCCTGCCCCCCCCCCCTCTGGATCCGCCCATGCTGCTTCATGTAATTTGTGGTAGCTACAGGATATTTTTGCACGGTTTTTTTGTGGCCTGTCGAATCTGTAAATTAACTCAAGGGACACTATCAGAGTAACAAATTATAATCAGGACCATTACTGAGTAGCTAAGGCTCTGCCAAGCGTGCGTAAATGCGCACACGTCTGAGCTTTTGCAGAAGCAACAACAACAACGTCGATTTCGTGTCTGCGTGCGCAAATGCGCACACGTCTGAGCTTTTGCAGAAGCAACAACAACAACGTCGATTTCGTGTCTGCGTCTTCTAAATGTTTTGAATGCGTTTTGCTCTATACAGCGAGACTGGGCAGACTCATATGGGCTTTGTTTTGCTCGCACTAAGTGCAATAAAGACCAAGTCAACGTCTTCTAAATGCACTTATGTTTTGAATGGGAATAGCAAAAGCACTGGCGAGACTGCTCAAATGGACAGACTCGCTAGAGCTTTTCCTGCTCGAACATGCAATGAAAACCAACATCGATTGTTCACGGTAGGGAGATTTTTTAATTAATTGTCTCCCGACGTTTATCGATGAGACTATTAAAATGAGTTTGTCCGTTGGTGAAATGAGGAGTACTGTAACTTAATGAGCGCAACCTTACAGGTTTAGCACGATCTTTTTGAAAATTCACAGATGTTTTGTCCATGGACTGAGGATGTGCATATGGTTTGGTCCATTATCGTCAAATTATTTTTTCACTTTTTTCAACTTGTGAACTTTCAACTTCTGCCAATCTCGGATACAATGTGTAGTTATTTGTGAGCGTAACTCCTCTTCAATTTTATTCCGGTCTTTAGGAAACTTCGCAGATGTTTTGTATATGGTCTTAAACGTTCATCGTGCATGTGGTTTGGGCATGATCCTAAAGTTATTTTCCACACTAGACCTTTCACTTCTCGCACAAGCGAAGTACATAGGGAAAAGAAATATTAAAAAAGATATTAGGTATCTAGTCTAATTTGATAGTCCGGCATGACAGAAATGCTTTAAATCTTAACTTAATTTCAAAGCCGAGGAGTCTTGCATCAAATAGCGTTTCATCTGGGTCAACATTGTTTGCTAAACAGAGGGGTTAGAATTGCCTCTGCAATGCGTCGCTAACGAGTTTCCTCAAAATGGTTGTGTTGTGTTGAGAAGAAAAAGACAACTTATAACTTCGAAATAAAAGTAAAGTTTATTGTAGAACCTCAATTCATAATCGGTGCTCAAAATGATCGCATGTCAAAGGTAAAAAGCTGGCGAAATGCGATGTGAATTTTGTCACGTACGCTTCTGTTTCACGTGCAGGTGTCGGCATACTTCATGGGGAGAAAATCTGGACAAATAGCGCTGATTTTCAACGCTTTTCTAGTATAACTAGCACATTACCGTGAAAAGCCTGCGCTATGCTACTGATCGTTTTCGACAGTTTAAACCGGTCCTCACCTGTTAAGCGCGAGTGTAATGTTTATATAACAGTGCAATAAAATACACGCTGCGACACCGTGGCTATTATCGGATCCACCGTGAAACGGTCACCAGTCTCGTTCTGTCGGTGGATGTCAACGTGTCGTCACCGTGGCGACACCGTGCGTCACTCTAGGTCACCTCCACCGTGACTAGTGGCGAATGGTAATTACTCGTTTGGTGTACGGTACCAAACAGCTGAAAAAATAGCTAGTTTAATTTGGTACATCTGTGTGTAAGGATGGGACTCAAGTGAGATGGAAAATCAAAGAGGTAAGATTTTATTTTGACTATCTTGTATCTGTCTCTTGTCTATCAAACCTGAAGAAGCTGGTACTTTGGTGTAAGTTTCTGTAGTTCAAAGTACCCCACCCCACTTCTTCAGTTTTCTATCTTATCCCTACTTTATGATGGCTGGGGAAAAGGGCTGGGGGTGAACGAAAAAGCATTATGTATAGGGGAACCCCTGCCCAATTTTTTTTTTCAGTGTGTTAACTTAGTCATTTTCCAGCAAATTCTGGTTAGGGGAGCCCTGCTCAAATTTTAGGGTGGGTTTGCATAGTGATTTTTAAGCAGTTAATAACAAATCTAGGTATACACTGTGCTTTAAAAATGAGTGGCTGTCAGAGTTTTTGTGGCTTCATGTACCCTCTAAAAATGAACCACCAAAATTTTACCCTAGAGGGCACCCTAAAAAAATATGAGTGGGAACCCTGGGATTCTGGGAATATTCAGCATTGCACAGTCTCATATAATACATCATGCAATTCTGATTTTAACTTAACAGTACAGCCAAATTCAGATAAATATGATGTATTTTATGATTTGACAATAAAGCAAAGGACAGTAAAAAATTCCCAATTTGGGGCGTTTACGCACTAAAATTCCCAATTCCAGGGGTATGGGTCATTGTCCCAAAATGATGAAAATAAGCCCTGAGTAAAGAAAAAATATTAACGTCAAGCTCCTGTGGGCCGAATTGACCAAGGCCGAGCTGACCGCATTCATCTTATCTGCTAATTGGATAGAATTGAAAACACACAGATAGTCTAATCCGAAAGACAAGCCTCTGATTCGATGGACAGTTATCTTGTCGGTTATTTTCATTTAAATGTGTGGACTGTGTTTACTTACGAGAAAAAATCGCGGGGAAAACTGCACGAGCAAAATATATTGACATTCGGAACTCCTCGGCAGAACTCTAAAGACCGGGATGACATACTGAAAATAAACTCCCCGACTAAAAAGAAGGTTGGCATTGGATTTGCTGCAAACGTCTCAGCACAAAAGCGATGGGTCCAAGGGGTTCATGGGGTTCCTTTAAAAGAAAATTTTTCCATTTTCATGGATATTTTTTAAGAAAACCAGGAAAAAACAAATAATCAGGTACAATTGACAATTTGAACCATCTTTGTAACCGAACTTTCCTTGGGAGTAGAACCCAGCGGGTGTTAATTGACGGGGAGGAGTAGGACACTATGCAAGTTACATCTGGTGTCCCCTAGCAATTTGTCAACGGAAACGGAAAGTAGGCTTCTATTTATAGCCAAATCTATTAATTACAGAGGTCACTCATGAATTGAACAATATTAAGTCATTAAAATCAACATTTTATCTAAAACTTTCTTACCGATTGATTGATTGATGTTTATTTGGTAAAATCAACACAAACGTACATGTACAACAGCAAATTAAAACATATAGCACCTTAAAAGTCACATTAATTAAGCACTTTATAAAATAAAATATGGAATAATTAAAAAAATAATCTCTGATGCTATTTAAACTTATTACTTAAGATGAATATGAATGGATCTGGCACAAATACCACATTAAGATTATCACAGTAAACTAGGTTATCACGATCTCATCACAATTGAGCCAGCGCATGTGATTTCCAACAATGTGGTATTTTGACAAGTGTAGACTCGGAGGAGCCTCTGCAGCCTCTTTTTAAGCTTAGAAACTCCAAATGTTGTTCAGTCAGTAGCTTAATAATCATAGAATACTCAAACGACTAGCAAAGGCTCTGATCAGTCTGCGCGTATGTGCAGGCTGATCTGAGGCTTTGCTGGTCGCACATAACTAATTGTTGGAAATCTCATGCACTGGCTCAATTTTGCATTTTATAAATTAAGAGATCACTTTTTGACTAGACACAAAATAATAATGATGAAAATGACGGACATCTCATTCATATCTCACACTCCTGGACCCATAAAAGGATCCAAGAGTGCAAGAGATGAATACAAGCAAAATTTGTTATTTAAATGAAAGATGATGTAAAGGCAAATGTCTGAGTGTTGAAATAACCCAGGATAGCACATGAAAGCCATAAGACTTATTTCCAATGGGGTCTTGTTGGTTAGATCCAAGAATGCAGTTAGGAGAGGGGAGGGGACAAATCCCTAAGATGCAAATTGAACTGCTAAATGCATATAAATAATAAACATAGGTATCTGATTCCATAAGTTACAGCACTGTCTTGCAGTGGATTTGAAACCATTGAAAGTGCACTTTTACTTGACATCCGAGGGTAGAGAGTTCCAATCTTTAGGTCCACTGTAATAAAATAGTCCGGTTGATTCTTGTTGTTGAGGCATTGAACTTGATGAATCCAAGTGATGCCACTCTGGCCTTATTGAGCGTTTTGAAATATTCAAGATGGCGTCCAAGAAGGCCGTCAGTAAGGCTCGTAAGACCTTATGACCAGCACACGCGATCAAAAGCATTTTAACATTGACTTTTTTATGGATGTTTCAGAGACTTAATGTTACATCCAATTAAAACGGAACATTATTTTGATTCAGAAGGTTGAAATATCAAAGATGGCGTCCAAGATGGCCGTCACTTAGGCTTCCAAGACCTATATGACCAACGTTCTCGATAAAAAACACTTTGAATTTGACTTTTTATGGATGTTTAGAGGCTGAATGATACAAACGATCAAATTAAAACATGGTTTTGATTCATAAGGTTGAAATTTTAAGATGGCGTCCAAGATGGCCATCAGTTAGGTTCCTGACTAAACTCATTAAAACCTCAATACAAAGCATTTTAATTTTGACTTTTCTTCGATGTTTAGAGGCCTAATAATACAAACTATTAAGATGAAGCATTCACAGGTTTGATTCACAAGGTTGAAATAGTGAAGATGGTGTCCAAGAAGACCGGCCGCCATTTAAAGCTAAATTCAACCTGAAATCAAATTTGCAGTAAGTAACTATATCTGATGTTTGCGGTTGTATTTGGAGAATTTGACTGGCATGTTATTGTTGTTTTTCAGCATTTTAATATATTTAGGATGACGTTCAAGATGGCAGCATTAACAGGGTGGGGAATCACATGATTTTTGCTATAATACACTGCATGAAAAAAAATAACCGACTTTTAATTTTCGTAATGGTAATGTTTTTGTCTTTGTTTGGGGAATCATATTCATCAATCCACGCATCATGCACTTTCCAGACCACTTTTTGCCTGATCTGATAATACCATAACATCATATTATTATCATAAAAATTCCTACTTTGCGAAAACATTCCTTCAAAAAATGAAGTGATAAATGCCAGGGTATACTGAATGGACGATATCACTGGAATCTTTGTGACAGAGTGTTTGATCAAAGTACAAATCTTTTTTTTTTGAATCAATGTGTGGAAATAAGTCAGCTGGGTGGATGGATAGAATTTACAAAAATACGTCTGGAGTATAGTGTATCAACACAAATATAAACAATCCCTGAGTAAGGTATCTGCATGCTGCAGATGTTCGTTACCATCTTGACTGCTGGTTGGTACAGGCCTGCTTACCCGGTGCAATTGTAACAGCCATTACTACTTTTCTGGTCTGTTGCACTTGCAGCAGACAGCACAGGTGGTTGGATATTGCTATTACAAATATGTATGCTGATCCGGTGTAAGTGTATTAGACATGCATGCTTGTAGACACAAGTTTGCAGAATGATATGACTGCTGGTTAGATGCAACTGTCAAAGACATTGGTAATGGCCGGGTGCAATCATTACAGACATGGCTGATGGTCAGGTGCAAATGTAATATACATGGATGCTGATAAGATGAAACTGTAACAGACATGCATGCTGATAGCATGCTCCTTATAAAGACATGGCTGCTAGTCAGTTGCAACTGTAAAATATATGCATGATGGTCTGGTGCAATTAGGCTTACCAGCCTGATAGTTGAGTGCATAGGGACATATCTGCGGGTTTGAGGCAAGATTAACATCTATAACTGTTGGTTCAGGCACACAACTACAGATGTTTTTGTTTGTTTGATTTGATTCTTTATGTCCCATCAACAATCTTTCAGTTAAACAGGGACGGGTCTTCCTGGGTTGAACCAGTACTAAGCTAGGATAAATGTGTCTTGCTCAAGGACCACAACGCAGTGACGCCGGTGAGATGTGGTTGCTAGTTAGTTGCAACTGATTCAAACATATCTGCTGGTAGATGCAACTCTAACAGACATGCATGCTGGTCGAGTTTAATTGTAACCGATGTGCTAAGTGGTCGGGTGCAACTGCAACAAACATGCCTGTTGGTTCAAAGCAACGTTTAAAACATGGGTACTGCAACATGCCTGCTAGTCTCGTGAAGCTGTTACAGACATAACTGCTTGGTTTCAGACACGTGTGCTGGTCCAGTGTCACATACTCAAACATGCGTAAAATAAGTAAATAAGTCTCCTGACCATATGGCAATGATGCCTGGGCTGCTGGTCGGGAGAAAGCAGAACAGACATGCACGCTGGCCTTATGTAACTTGAACAGACATGCCCGCTGATCCAGTGCAACAGTACCCAGCATTCCTGTTAGTTTGGTGCAATTTTAACATACATTATTGCTGGTGTGATGTAACTAATACGCATGACTGCTAGCCAAGAATCTCGTTAAAAAGCAAGTGTGCTGTTTCAATACCACATTATTAAACACGCGTGATGTTAAGGATGTCGGCTATGATGAGGTAATGGCATACGTGGCTGCTGTTCAGTGAAACATCAACAGATATGTCTGCGGACTTGGTACTATTCAATCAAACATGCCTTCTGGTCCATTGGAAATCAAAGAGAAAAACTACTTGACCGATGCCCCTCCATCAGACATGCCAACTAACAATGTGAAACTTTATCAGCCGAGACTGCTACATTGTCAATACAACATACATGCTGTGTAGAGTTGTTATGTCGCTGCAGCTGCAACATATATGCCTGCTGGCCTAGTGTTACTGTCACCAACACCGCTGCTGTTCAAACATGCCTACTGGTTGAGTGCTGCAGCAAGACGGATGCTTGCTGGACTGAAGCCACTCAATCAGCATGCCTGCTGACATTTTGTCAATCGATATTGCCTGTCTGCTGGCGTTGTGCTTCTCTATCTGCTTTACCTGCTGATATGGTGTCTCACTATCAGCCATGTCTGCTGGTATGGTATCTCACTATCAGCCGTGCCTGCTGGCGTGGTGCTTCATTATAGGTCATGCCTTTTGGTTTGGTACCTTACTATCAGCCAGGCATGTTGTTGTGGTGCCTCACTATAGGCCATGCATTCTGGTGTGGTGCCTCACTGTAGGTCATGTCTTCTGGTGTGATGCCTCACTATAGGCGATGTCTGTTGGTGTGGTACCTCACTATAGGCCTTGCCTGCTGGTCCGTTTGGAACCTCAACCAATTTTTGTCTAGTTAAGTGCAGAGGGACATTTGGTGTCTACAAGTCTTGTGCTACTCTAACATAGGTGCCATTACATCAGACATATCTGCTGATCCCGTGCCACTCTCAGACACGCCTGCTTGTACAGTGCAGCTCTATCAGACATACATGCTGGGTCCACTTATTCAGATACACGTGTTTGTAAAGTGTATCTCCATCAGGCAAGACATCTGGTATGTTACAAATCCACCAGACATGCCTACAGGTTAGGTGCGGCTCCCACAGGTTTGCCAAACTTATCAGCTACCAGCCTGGACGCCATCTTGAATATATCAAATTCTGAGTGATGCATCAGCTGCATCACTGGGAAGCTACAAGGATGATGTCTGTAACCCCAGAATCAGTAAAATCAGCATTTTGCATGCAAATCGGCTTCAGGGAAAATTTTCTTATATTTTTGTAATAAACTGCCATTTTGGCGGCCACTTTGTCTGCATTCTTATTTGATTTTTATATCTTTGTTAGAAGCTAAGTGTCTTCAACTAGATTCCAACTTCATAGCTTACAATTTAAGGGTAAAAATGGGTTTGAGACATCTTTTCATATCCAACAATTTTTTTCACTTATAATTTGCTTCCATCTTAGACGCCATCTTGGATATATCGAAAGGCTAAATGATGCCAGAGTGGCATCACTCGGATTATTCAAGGACAATATATGCACTACTAGAATCAACAAAGAAAAAAGTTTAAAATCAAGTTCCATGTCCTCCTAAAATTCGCCCAAATTCTGCTGGACTAAAAAGTTGTAGCTGCAACACCACTGACAGAAGGTACTATAAAGTTTTCAGTACTACCTCTAGTGAAATGATGATGAACATCAGAAACTTTGATGAATTGTTTAGACAAATATGAAGGGTTTTGAAAATTTTATGCACAGGACTCAGACGAAGTTGTTTTACCCTGAAATCCACATTCAACATATTAAGACTATTTAGTTCCAAGAACCCAATATGAGACCTAGGGCCAAGATTTTTAATAAACCGCACAGTTTTGTTTTGACAAATCTGAAGTTTTCTTCTTAAGTTGTTTGTTCAAACCAGAGTACCACGAGGAGCATGCATAATCGATGTCATACCATATGTTTAGTTCAGTATTTTTTTTTTATATCTAATGTTAAAATGTCATCTGCAAACTTTTGACATTGCATATTGATAGAGCTGGCAATTACATTTTTTAAAAGGGACTGTCCGTGTCGAGGTCCTTATGGTAATAAAAGGTGAAATGCCTCTGTGCACCCTATGTAATTTTGCATGCTATTCTGCCATCGACTGATTTTTTCATTTATCTTTTTTTGAAAACCAGAGTGTCAAACAGTTTGGATCCAGATCAGGCCTGACATTTTGTCAGGCCTGATTTGGATCCAAACTGTTTGCAATGGGTATAAGCAGATGAAACTAGGAGGCAATGAGTTAAAAACCCTTGCAAAAATTTAACTATGGGGCTGTTTACATTGGAAGATTATCAACTACATTTTCTCAAGTCGGATGATCCTTCAGCAATTTGTTGCAAGTTTGGGGATTTAAAGCTGCATAGTCTGTATTTTTTGATCTTTTAATTTTTGAAATAATGTAACTATTTTTCAAGAACACAGTAAAAAACTAAAATTCAGGTATATATTTTACCAATTCCGTAAATCTTTACAAGTTATCAGTATCAAAACAACAGCATTTATGTTAAAAATTGACTGTCTATAATTACTGGAGGGACGCAAATAATTACCAACAAGAGAAAAAACACATGTTTTTATAAGATAATTCACTTTTCAATGCAGTTTTCAGCTATAATGAACAGATTTATTGTGAAAACTTAACTTAATTCTGCTTTTACAAATGCTTTAAAAAGAAAAGAAACTTTTTCGAAAAATGTTCATAGTTGCAGAGTTAGTCTCTTTAACGGAATGGGGTAGTTAGTTTACTTACTACTGTTTTCTTGGCAGCTGTGACCTTTTAAATGAAGTTAGTCGGTGGATATGAAATAAAAGAAAACTAGCTTTTTATGATAGCTATATTATTTTAAACAATTTTGTTAAAAGTCAAATTGAATGTTTTATGTTTTGATTAATATTGTAGCACCTTATTTTTGTTAGTACACCGGGGCGGCATTATGTTTACAAAATTGCTACCAAGTAGGGTCACTTGATAAATCGTTGTCTGCTGATTGCTGTACCACTAAGTTAATTATATCACCCTTATGTTCAACTTTCATATCTAAAAAGACTGTGGTATCACACAAAGAAAACAAATGCTTATAGATCGCATTTTTTTAAGAAAAGCTTAAACTTGTATTGGTGTACATACTGAGCACCAGTTTTGATTTATTTTCTGCCAATTGACGCGGCCATTCAGGACTGAATAATTAATGCAGTACTTCCTTTCTTTCTTCCTTTCTCTATATACTGCCAGACCCTCTTTCGAGTATTATCGGCAGGTGTACTTTGTACACTCCGGGTCCTTTCTAGTTTTGTAGTCATCTCGCCGAGGAAGAGATACTTTGTGTTCTTGCTGTCGTGTTGCAGTTAGTGTTTTGCGTCTCTTCTCGGCTCAGGGTGTAGTAAGTTGGATTGTAACATTTCCTAGCCATACTCATTTGTTTTCAAACTAAAAAAATAACACATTGAAAGATAAAACAAGACATGGCAATGTACTCAGAAAATAATATAAGGACTCTAATGAGCATAGGTTTAGAAAAACAAAACCAAAAAAAAAAAAAAAAAAAAAAAAAACAGCGTAAAATTGTAAATATTCTCTTACCCATAATTTTAGCATATGTTTTAGGTGCTCAAAAGAACCGTCTCATTGAGACGGTTCTTTTGAGTACCCACAACATATATTTAGGTTGAGAAATAAGAAAATTATTTTTCTGGTACGCACTCTTAACTAAAGGGCTGCTTATGAGGCTAACAATGTAGTACATATTGTTTTCTATGGCGAGGTAAATGTTTTCACCTAAACTTTGATTTGAAATCGGTCTCAATCGTATCTGGAAAGGAGCAGGATGCAGTAAAAATGATGTTCGAAAACCCAAATTGATCCATATGTGCTGTCATCTTACGTCCGACCTAATTTCGACTTAGGCATGCTTGATCTTGTAGGATATGCACTCTACTTGAGTGACGACAATCCTCAGGTGTATTACAGTGACAATTTTCTGTCACTGCAGTAGCACATCATAAAATTTAGTAGGTGTAGTTAATACAAACATATCTATGTATGCCGTCCCTTTTCTAATTTCTTGGTGATCTTCTTTAAATAGGTGTTAAATAGTGTAAATGCACACTTCATGCCCAGATTGTAGGTGGGGATGTTCTCTCATGTTTTCTTGCTTTGTAGGCTCGCCTCCAGCATCTACTGTTTATCCCCCTCTAAAAGATGTCAGGCATATAAGGACTAGATAATTCTAAGAAGCAAGAGACAGTTCAAATGAATAGTTTATTGATCAAGAGGGAAACGCCAGCGTATACAACTTTACAATACAAACACAGGACATTTCACTATCTAGGACGGCAATCGACCGGTCAATATGCATATTGACCAGACTAGCAGTCATTACTGGTTTTAACCAGTCATTACTGGTCGATTGGTGGGCGATTGGTACATTGCAAAACCATCGTCGATATAAAGATACTTAGCATTTGTTATCCCATTTTACTGGACTCTATAAACAGGTTTAAAATAGTTTCAATATAAGATGATAAGGCTTAATTGAAAATGTGTTTCAAATGTTGCTATTACTTAAAATGAGTTTAATTGGCTACAAAACAAACAAAAAATGAAATGTCAATAATTTTAGATCTTCAGTCTCAATCAGACTGAATCATTAGCATAACTTTCAGTTCTGACTTTAGTCTTGAACTGATTTTCTATTAACCATTAACAAAAACAAGTAAAGCAAATGCAAGAAATGAAAATAAATAAACTTTAAAAGAACCCTTTTCATAGTCATAAAAATATTTAAATCTGACTTATTAAATTATAGTAGGTATATTTGAAAGAAAGTACAAAAAATCAATTAGTAATTCAAAGAGGGCATCCATACAAAAAAGTTATGCTTTATGCAAATTGGACTGGCGTCTTACCTGAAAAGACAAAGGTGTGAAAATTGTAAAGAAAACACTAACTGTTCAAAAATATGTTAAATTTAACTTTACCTACCAAAGAATAAGCCAAACTGTCAAAATACTGGGCATTTTTCTCAGACTTTAGTGATAAGACCTATCCAATCACTGAGCTTAAAGTGCATTGGCTAATTCAATGACATATGTCTGAATATTGAGGTGTGAAAGTGTGGTCATTCCTTTATCTGCTGTTATCAGTAAAGTAAATTTAACCAGGTGTCATAAATTCATAAAAGTTATTATCCAAAATGAAGCAAAACGACCCTGTATGGCTATTCTATTCTGCCATTGATGATGTAAAAAGACTAGTATCAGGTGCCTGGACTGTAATGCAGAAGTCAGTGCTAAGGTATTGAGATTGGAATCTCAATGTGAAAAGCGAACAGATCTGATTAAAAGAAAACAAATCAAAACCTGTTAAAAGATGTACTGAACAGATTGCTGAAACAATTAACCCATGAACAAACTACACCTGCACGTTCAACAGACATCAGTGAACAGCCACCTCCAAAAAACCTAAGCTTCAACAGCAAAATGTCAGCAGCTTTGGAATTTCTCAGTCCACCACTAAAACGACCACTTAAAATTTTCAATCGACCACTCAGATTCGTATTGACCAGTATTGACCACTTTTTGGCATACTGACCAGGGCGGTTTTAACCAGTTAAAACAGCTTGTTAAAACCAGGGGTGGTTTCGACTGCCCAACCTTGCTCACTACCCCCTTGACAGGTTCATGGCCTGTGAAATGACCACAATCGCCTAGGTAACCATTACTCAATAAAATTCTATTTTAAACTAAGCGAGCTGTTCATGCTCTCTTTGTTATACAAATGTATGATAACAACAATGCAGTAAAACTGTTTTAAGCGGTCACTCAAAAAGGGACCCAAAATATGTTTTGAAGACCAATAATCGCTTAATGCAGGTCAAACATAAGGCAGAATGCTCCAAGGAGTTTTTTCCTATATTAAGCAAGCATCTGTCTTTAAATCCATTTGTTTGGTCTCTTTTTGAGGGGCCGCTTAAGACAGATTTTAGTGCAAATATTAAGCCAGCATTGCACATTCTGGTTTCTATTTTATAGCATTCAGGGACATTCGTAATGGATCTGCAGAGAGAACTGTCCATTATTTTTGGAGGAAAGATTTCCTTTTGTTGAAAACTTGAATACAATCATGTGAAACTCATGTACTATGGGGGATTTCCTTATGATGTAAGAGTTCTTACCATTTAAATGTAGCAATTAGGTGACATAACTTGTTTGACATGCATCAATATATCCAATTATTTGATGGAAAGTGAGGTCGCTTGTTGCTTAGCAACGGAAAATGATATTAAAGCTAACCTGGCCGGATTTTCCTCATTCAAATACATCATGCTAAAGAAACGTAGTCTGCCATTTAGCTATTATCATGTATCTGTACATAGTTTGTTATTTACTTTGTTCTAGCTAAATTGTTCTCAATGTTACATATAAATTATGGTCATTAACATGTACCAGTTAGTCATGGTTGCCTAGCAACAATGCAATTGTGGAAAATGGAACATTTATAAATTGTATATTCTTATGTCGTTAGGCAACAAGTGGCACATTTGATACATGCTTTTTTAAAAATATTGTTTGACAATATAGAATATTTTTTTGAAAATATAGCATATTTAATAGTTTAAGGGTGATTATTTTTTTTATTCCAACCGACGATAATTTAAGGGCCAATTCATGACCCCTGCCCCCATTTCTAAAGCCACAGTTTTGCATTTTTGTTACTTTGTCACGCTAAATGTACATACAAATTGACATTTTTCAATTGAAGTCAATGAGCTTTACAGGATGATAATTTTATGTTGTAATTTATGAAATATTTTTTGGGAACTGATCTGCACATGCCGGTATCCATGGCAACTATTTTAAGACATCTGGCCAGGTTAGCATTAATACCCCGTTTTCGTTTCTAAGCAACAAACGACATCGCTTTCCATCAAACTTTTGGATATATCGTTGCATGCGCAACAAGTTATGCCACCTAATGGTTACATTTGTGATGTTTAGATGTTATAAACTCTTACATTATAAGGAAATTCCCGCTCTTTATTGGATGACCCTCGTATGATGAATGCAAGCACAAAATGAATGCCATTTACTTAATATATGCTAATTTCCTATTTTCCTACTCCTATCGTACGGTATATAAAGGGAGCGCAGTGGCTCAGTGGTAGAGTGCTCACCACTGAGCGTCACTGCGGCGTCACTGCGTTGCGGTCCTTGAGCAAGACACATTTATCCTTGCTTAGTACTGGTTCAACCCAGGAAGACCCGTCCCTATATAACTGAAAGATTGTTGATGGTACGTTAAGAATCAAAACAAACAAACAAACGGTATATAAAGGTCAAGAGAACATTCACATTTCTTTTGTCTTTTAAGTAATACAGATTATTTTGATGATCTGACATTTGTTGCAGTCAAAGCTATTCATCATCGGTTATAGAGTATTTTCCAAACTTCTTAAAAATAATGTTTTCTTAACTGTGCAGACACTGTTGAAACATCGAGCCAGAACCTCACAAGTACATGTAAGAGCGCTGATCGCTATATCGCTTTATCCGGCGTGCATTGATATACGGTGAGTATCCTGCAGCTAAGTGCTATTTATAGGTATGGAGTGCACTGGTGATTTCCTTGTTTCGTTTTCTATTTTTTCACGCTTCTACTTAATCCCTAATTATCTAAATGTGCGAGAAAAACATTCCGAATTTGGTGTTACAGCTTGAGGTGGTGGATAAGTACGGGTCTGTATATATTTTTTTCTTCTTTTTCACTGTAGTCATACCACTACGGCAATTTGGGTCTCGTCACTTATTCCGGTGTTACGGTAACTTTTTCATCATGTTCAATTTCTTCATTAAATCACAGATAAACGCCCCAAAATGCTTGGGTTCCGACTAAGTTTTGTTCATCAAATTCACATTGTATCTTTTAGCTTCAGAATTATACAAAAACTTTAACGTTTGATGTCTAGGCATGAAATAACTATTTACGGTTTCGTCATCGTGGACAATTAATCAATGACAAAACCGTATTATTATGACGAAACCGTAATTGACATTTTTTTAATATAACTGTGAAAAAACACATTTAAAATCTGATTTTATCTCCGTTTTGACAAACAAATAGAACTATGGCCCGACTTAACAGGTGGTTGTGGTTCTTGATCACCTAAAAAAATCGATAAGTCAATTGTCCCCCTTACACCGTGGTCACTATATCGCGAAATCGATTTTATCTGAGTCCAGGTATCGATGGTATTCGTCTCGCATTGATGATATTGCTGTTCCGTATTGGTGCAGACGAATGTGGCCGAATAGGGTACCCAAATATACCATCTGAATATTTTACCAGAATTGTTCAATGGATTTTCATTTATGTAACATAAAATGTGCTCATAAAATTTGTTTCAAATAGGAGAAAAGGATTTTTCATCTTAAAATGTATAACATGTTAGTCCACTATTCGTATGTTCTGTATGGAGTCTTAAAACAGCACTTGAGTACTGCAGTTCTTAATGTTCATAAAACATATGGACCACTCCGTGAAATACAAAGGCGCAGACCAGCCTGTGCATCCGCAGTGGTTTAGAAATAACACAGCTTCTCCAAAGGCCGTCGGCGGCGGTACAGTCGGTTGGCAAATACCACTTTTTAGTCGGAAAAAGGTTTTAGCAGAACGGCTTTTTTATCCGAATATGCTTATTTGGTCTGGTCATTTTTTTCATAAAACTTATTTTTTATTTAATAATTGAAGCGTACTTGTTTACCCCAGTGCGTCAAAGGCGGTCATTATAAAAATGACACCTGTGTTAACGACGGCAATTATACTTAAAGAATTATCGTTTGGAGTGATCATGCAGCAGAACGTTCTTTAATATGAACGTTCTTTTTTTATCAGAACAAAACAGAACAATAAGGCATATCTCTATGATAAGAGAAGGAACAGAATATTATAATTATGTACATGTATTCCTAAATTATGTAACATTTTTTCACGTTTACCCGTATCAGTAATGTTGATGCCAAGCCTGATTTGAGTCTTCTCTCGGTATAGAATTTTGTTTGTTTGATTTGATTCTTTACGTCCCATCAACAATATTTCAGTTATATAGGGACGGGTCTTCCTGGGTTGAACCAGTACTAAGCTAAGATAAATGTGTCTTGCTCAAGGACCACAACGCAGTGACGCCGGTGAAGCTCGAACCCGCGGCCCTTCGTTCTCGAGTCAAGCACTCTACCACTGAGCCACTGCGCTCCAGTCGGTATAGAATCATAGGTCTAGACTCGAAGCCAATATACCTTTATTCCGGGGTCTAGATAATAAGGATAAAATCCAGCATAATTTTGTGAATATTTTCTTATCCATCTTTTTAACATTCACTTTGGGCGCTCAAAAGAACCGTCTCACTGAGACAGTTCTTCGAGTACATGCTCGGTTCTTATCTGGATCCAAACGGTACATTTTTTTTTTCGAAAATAAAATCAGCTGACATCTGTAAAGACTCGGACTGGGTCCGAGCAGTTACCTATTTAAGAATACGTCACTGTTCCGAGGTAAAGAACATTGAGTTTGACAAAAAGGTCTGATCAGCGTCTTCGCTTCAAGTTTAAAAAATTATAATACAGAAATATAATGCAGACAGAAAAATGCACCAAAATTCACGTGAACAGTGCTTTAGGCCAGATCCTTATCAGCTTTAAACACAGATGTGCGAACTCCCGCTGAGATCCCGCTGTGTCAACTTGAAGATGACCACATCGTTAAACGTGTGCCAGAAGAGTTTGGAGCAGGTCAGACTATGCAGATATTACATGCTCATAGCAGTTCCTTGTCTTCACTGCCTTGATGCTACTTTATGCATGAATTTTCAGTTAACCATATGCGAACAACAAATGCGCATAATAGTTTATCTGCGCAGTCTGATCAGCCCCTTTGCTGTTTGCTGCTGAAAAAATTGTTTTTGTCAGTTCTGGTTCTCGGGCCGATGTGAAGGGATTTGTTTAAAGCTGTGCATTCCGGGAATACTTAACCGAAACATATGGGACGCAAACAGCACTGGTTCAGGTCAGACCTGCGATTTCAATCTCACCTGGACCTTTTAAATTGCCTCACAAAAAATTAAATCATAAGTTTACAATTTATTTAAAATTCAATGCAATCAATACAGGCCCGGAGAGATGTCTTGTTATGAAGTATCTGGATCTACACTGTTGATAGAACTCTTCGGCATAATATATGCATGTCTTTTACAATACTTGCAAAGCCTAAACAATACGAAACTATTTGCGCAGTCTGCGCATCTGCCCATGAAGTGACAGTTTTGGTAGTATGGCTGAAAAGGGTTATTATACTGAACAGTAAAGACCCTGACGAGAAGCCGCATGACCAAACTAGTAAGATAGGTGTACAGTGCACGAAGACTGAGATCAGCCTGGGTGTCTGATGCACAACCATGTCGCATTTTTTTAGTAGCATGGCAAGTCTTCAACACAAGACAGAGTCATGTATTCAGTAAAAACCGTAAAATTAGAATTTCATTACGATCAAGATAAGACCTTTTGCCCCAGGGATTATCTGACACCTATAGGATTATCGCATATCCCGTTATGAGTTGTCACCCAGAATCACACTGGACAGGCGACAATCGAGAACGCTCTAAACAATCGACGAAGGCGGATCAAAAATCACTAGAAACAGTGTTTTCGATTGCCATTTGTAACCAGTCTGGCGAAAATTAGCAATCGAAAACTCTGATTCTAACTATTCTGATCTATGTTCGCCGATAGTATTAACGTTTTCGAATGCCGCCTATCCAATGTGAGAATGAAGTACAAATATTCTGTCAGATGAAGTCTTCAAATTAATTTCTTTTGCAATAGATAGGCGTTAATAATAATAATAATAATAATAATAATAATAATAATAATAATAACAATAATAATAATATTAATTGTTATCCTTAAAATAACGAAAATTTAAATAAATTGAAGCAACTTATAATAAAAATGGTTTTTATTTCGGCGATTTGTCATGGTCAGTGCTACCTCGGACCATTGGGTCCGAGGTGGTACTTTACTTCTTATATGTCTTACGTGTTACAAAATTATGATTTGTTTTTATATTCATGTCTCTAAATCAGCTAAGCTTTCCCTTTCTTTTAAAAACGATGTTAGATTTCTCGACATTCGCTAAGCATATCGAATAGTACGGGAGCATTATAGACCCGCAATCCAATTAGGACATAGGCATTTTATCCGTAGGTAAGAAGGCGCTAAAACTCAATTTTCAACCTAAAAATGTCAGAACTAAAATTAAATTTATTTTTTTGAAACTTATATGGTTGATATTGTTGGATGATAGAGATGCCATTTATAACTTATAAAACATCGAGAAAATATCAGAATATGATTATTTTGGGGGTCACAAAATGCTCACCCTAAGCATTTTCATTCAATTTACATAGAAATGAATGGGATTTTACCAGTTAAAAAGATGAACAATTTGACAAAACTAAATATTAAGTTATTTCATATTTGTTTATATCATTGTAAAGATAAAATATTAAATTTTCTTGTGATAACTTATAAAACAATGGCAACTCAATAATAAGTTAGCTATTAATAATTTAATTAAAGGTTTGTATACTTTTCTGTGTAATTGATGCGACAGATTTCAACAGGTAAGTTGCGGGAGTGGTCAATATTTAAGGGAGATAATCGGACAGCTAAAACCGATAACAGCTGATATTGTCCCATATGAACAACACAGAGGTTGTTATCGAGACGATGCAATCTCAAAGCAAACATATTCGAAAGTTCTCATTTTTGTCAGCCTTTATTTGAAGGTAATTTTACTATAACACCGGAGTGGGTGACGAGACCCAAATTGCCGTGGTGGAATGACTACAGTGTTTTTGGCACGCTGCTTAAGCTTGGCTGGCTCCTTAACGATATTAACGATTAACGTCTCGGTTAACGTACATAAATGGGATTGCGTTTCAATTGCCAAAGGCTGATCAAGGCTAGGTACACTCAATGATGGTCGTTTTGTCAACCAAAGGCGTTTGTTTTGACAATCGAAAACATTTATATCGTCCGAATACTTGACAAGAACCCCATATACTGGCTTCGATGTTCACCTGTACTCTGAATACACATGAAAATTACTTTTTAATAGGTCTCATCTAGCTATGTAGCGCATAGCATAGACTCCGACCACAATTGGCGACGCCTCAAGGGTGGTGGTGGTGGTGGTGGTGGTGTGGGGGGGGGGGGTACTCTCATTTTATCTTCATACGCAGACTCTAGCCTAGCATCTACCGTTCACCCCCAAAAATATCAGGAATTTCAAGCAGCCCCCAAAAATATTTGAAATTTTAGCAAACCAAAAATATCCCCAATTATGTACCTTGACCTTACCAAAAGACCATAAAATGCAATGAAATGACCCCTAAATATAGTCCAATTTTGTGATGATCCCCCAAAAAATAACCACAAAATATTCATACCCCAAAATATTAATTTTTCTGAAAACCCCCAAAAATATTGAAATTCAAAATTTGGAACCCCCAAAAATGACCCGAGCCAACGTATGTATGAAAAGATCTGAATACCCCCCCCCCCCCCCCCCCCCCGGGGGCGAACGCCCTAGTTGATCAAAGTCTTCCCTTGGCACAATGACGGACGGATTGTTGGTTTTGTCATGCAGTGGCCTCTATAAGATCAAGTATCCAGCTGATATCCTTCAGGATGGCATAACTGCAGGCTAATAGCGTTTCTTTGCATTGCTTCTGTTTTACAAAGGCTCTGTTGTCAAATCTAGGGAGCACAGTGTCTCAGTGGTAGATTAGAATGCTTGACTCGAGACTGTAGGATAGCGGGTTCAAGCCTCACTGGCATTGCGTTGTATCATGAGCAAGACACATTAATCCTTGCTTCGTACTGGACCAACCCAGAAAGACCCGCCTCGACATAACTGAAACTTTGAAACAGTTGACCGGGATGTAAAGAATCAAACCAAACAAAGCTGTTTTTCAAATCCAATTGGCATCTGTATTCTATCTTATAAGCCAGCACATGAGTGTGGCACCATTCACATATGTGTAAATCCCGTGCTAACGTATCCCAGGCCTTTAGTTAAGAGTGCGTAACCAGAAAAAAATAATTTTCTAATATCTCAACCAAAACATATGTTGTGGGTACTCAAAGAACCGTCTCAATGAGACGGTTCTTTTGAGCACCCAAAACATATGCTAAAATTATGGGTAAGAAAAAAATCACAATTTTACACTGAACATGCAAGCGCGGAGAGAAATAATATGTACTGTGTAATACTGTAGTATCAATTGAAACACCCCAAACCACCACCAATCCATCTCAAACGCTGCTCCCCGTCTATAAACTAGCACACTTACCCCTGCTCCACCCCAAGTCATCACCTCCAAGACCCCCCACAACATTTAGCTCAGCCTTTTGCGCAGATGCGCTACAGATGTAAAAATCTGGGGCCAATTTCATCAACGAGTTTACGACGTGTTTTTGTCTTAAAAACATCGTACGAAGTTCGTACGTTAAAAATCGGGTTTCATCAAACTATTGAACTTTGCGAACTTCTTACTTTTTGTCGTATATTTAAGACAAATATTTAGGTGTCGCAGCTGACATCTTTGTCTTAAATATTACTAACTTCCTACTTAGCTACCAAGGCTGTGGCATTTCACACGATTCTAGAGGCTGAAGAGCAAAAAATTGACAAAGGTTTAAATACCTCGAAAGTACTACAATCAAGACCACCATTTACATACTATATGGTTTACCAAAATGAGAAAATAAGGCCCCCTTTCCTTGGTGCTTATGTGTTATTTATTTGTCCAAGTAACCTCTCCCATGCTGTATACTGTCACCAAGAGATTCGCCTATGGCCACCATGCCGTCAGTAGCTGAATTTATACATAACCATCACGTCTAAGCGAAAGGATTCTGTAGTAAAGCCAACAGAATATTTTTGTACTTTTTCACATGTCACCATTGCTTAAACATAATATTATACACATTAAAATGTACGGGTAAGTCATCCATTTGCATGACTGCCGGGGACGACAATGGTGAGGGGGCTTTCGTCAAACAACCATACGGTCTACATTCGATAAAATTTCAAAAATGAGTATGTATGTGTGGGAGCTGTTCACAAGAGCTTTTAGTAGAACTTTACATTCTCCATTAAGGAACAAACATCCGGGTTAGCACAATCTCAATTCCATACAAGTTGCATTCTAGATTTTTACATTTTCGTAAATTTCAACTTGTTATCTCAAGCACCCGTGGTGTGATGTTTACCTCATTTAAGCCTTGCCTCCATTTTGTGGGACGTTGGCAAACAGTGCAGACCCAGATCAGACGCCACATAACCACGGTGGCGTCAGATCAGGTTATGAGCTCGTCCAAAAGATTAAAATGAGGAAACTTCATTCGACATGTATGGGTTAACATAAAGTGTTAAAACGAGTAATTTTCGGGACGCAGTTTCATGAAACAGTACATGTACCATTTTTGTTATGAACACAATATGATATATCTCTTTTATGTTCAACTGATAATATTATGTCCCTCTTAGGGATCTGTAATTGAGGTGTACAGAAAGCCGAGCAGCCGCTCATAATGCCCAAGACTCGGGACCAAATTTCGAGAGCTTACAAAATTTGTCGGCAGTATTGTATCCGCTGCTTAGGACTGGTTCTTGATGCTATCATAATTCTGTGAATTGTGTTTGCTAGATGGATGTTGAGGATATCAGATTTCATAAAAAATAATGAATTTGAATTGTTATTTTTCATCCAGACATGTTTGAAAAAAAATAGCTTCAGTTTCTAGTTCCCCTCAGAATATTTTGTGGTTTTATGTAATCTTACCGATTTGTGCCTTACTTGGACATGATTTCTTTTGATTTCGGAAAACCGGTCATCTAAGTGTCAAAGAGTTTGGCTCTAGATCAGACCGACGTTTGACACAAGTATATGCACCGAGTTAAAGGGATTGATTGGGTATGCTGTCGCCTGCTCGTCTTCTCATGCGCGGGTCCAGGAATTTTTGTCCTGAAAACTTCAAGTTTGCAAGGTTCTGGGAAGAAGATCCAGCATTTTCCAGGTGGTCCACATGCTAATTTCTATAGAAACCTATTTAACTTGTGATTTTTCAAGGGGATGGAGGTCCGGACCCCCTGCCTTCATTCTGATCTGCACTTGCTTCTTCTTAAAAACTTTCTTCACATACCAATGTAGTTTTCTCTCTGTGTTAAACCACTTTACACGGCTTTATGCAGTCCGCACGTGACCAATCACGTGCTATTTGAGACTTGTTTTGTTTGTTTTGTTGCTTTACGTCCTAAGTCAACAGCTATGGTCATTGCGGGACGGTCAGTTCACCTAGCAACACTTGTTCCTGGGCAAGCTTGAACAAGCAGTTCAGTACTTCGTGCATATACTTTCGCTTGTAACTGACAACAACCCTTCTCTATTTGAGACTGGAGTTAGGCAAAAGTTAAAAAATACGACGTTTTTAGTGAAACGCAAATTTTTGTTCTTACGAACAATTTAAGATGTTTTGATGAAACTAACGTCTGAGTGAAGTTAGCAGATAAAAAGTAGCAATGTGACATATGTAAACGTGGCATAAATAGACATATTAAGTCATAATTAAATCATGACAGTAGAGTGAGATAAGTATACATGTAGCAGCTAAAAGATCCGTAGGCATAAGTAGACATACGACGTTAGAGTGAAATAAGTATACATGGAGCTAAGTGACATAAGTGGACATACACGGAAGCGTGCCATAGGTAGACATATGACAGTATACTGAAATAAGTACATGTATACATACAGCAGCTGAGTGACATAAGTAGACATACATGGAAACATGACATACTTAGACATATGGCAGTAGACATACACAAGCCATATGCATATAAATAAGTAGACAAACCGCAAAAGAATGTACGCAGTAGACAAAGCAGCAGGCAATGATATAGTTAATTTTTGCTTGCTTTATTTTAAAGCTGACGTCAGGATCGTAGCTTTTGGAACAACCCTCATATTTCTCACTTCTGCTTTTGTCTACTATTACGTATTGGGAGAATGTTTGAGTTCAGCCTTTATTGCATAAGGCTATTAACCAGCTTTACCGGATTTTATTTGGTTTCACATTGATTTTTACTCAAAATATTTATATCTATTGGAACATGGTCGTTGCTGAATATAGAATACTAATTTCATTCGTCCTATGTCAAATTGCTGCCATCTCTACCTATGTCACGTTGCTGCTACATTTTCTCTCTCCACTTACTTCATGAATTTTGTTGCTGTATGTTTACTTATTTTACTCTACTGTCTTCACAGTGCTGATGTAAATCTACGTAATTTTTTTTACCCTGCTGTTATATGTCTGCATAATTTATGTCACCCAGCTGCGATGCACCAATTGATAACATTTTAATATTAATGAACATGATGAATACAACATCTGAGAGATTGAAAGCAATGCAAGTCTTAAATTTCCAGTGTTTTTATCTGATGAACAGTTTCATGTTCATTTTAGTTGAACATGCAAAACGTTTCATAACCTCGAGACCAATTACTTGCTTGTTTTAAATACAAGTGGTGTTATTTTTATGCCCCAGCCATGACAATGGCCGGGGCATTAAGTGTTACCCCTGTCCGTCCGCCCGTCCGCCCGTCCGTCCGTCCGTCTGTACGTACGTACTTACGTACATACGTACGTACGGATGTACGTACGTACGTCTGTCCAACGACGTCCGCTCTTTAAGTCGAATACTTTTGATCAGAATTTTATAAAACTTGGTCACATTGTTAAGTACCATGATGTCTTCAAGTTCGATAATGGTCCATATCGCATCTGGCTTTCAGTGGTTATGGCCCTTTGTTTATGAAAATTCACCATTTGAAACGATGTCCGCTCTCTCTATCAGAATTTTGTGAAAGTTGGTCACATTGTTCAGTACCATGATGTCTTCTTCAAGTTCGATAATGGTCCATATAGCACAATGTTTTCAGGAGTCATGGCTCTTTGTTCATTTAAATTTATCAATTTGGATGGTATCCGGTCTATTAATCCAGTAAAGTTAATCACAACTTTATGAATCTTGGTCACAATCTTAGATACCAAAATGTCTTTCTCAAGTTTGAAAATTGTCTATTTGCTATCATGAGTTATTGCCCTTTGTTGATGAAAAATGCTTATTTCTATAAGTATAGTCTCTAAATCCAGTATTTTTATTAGAACTTTATCAAACTTAATTATACACATTGCTTAACACCCCATAAAATATGTCATTTTTGACTATTTGTAAGAATATGCCTTTTTTACATCAGCGGGGGCATCCATGTCCCATGGACACATTTCTAGTTTTCTTCTTTTTTATGCCCCAAAGGAACTTTGGGAGGCATATAGTAATCGCACTGTCCGTCCGTCCGTCTGTCCGTCCGTCCGTCCGTCCGTCCCGCTTTCGTGTCCGGTCCATATCTCCTATATTCTTTGAGGTAGGAATTCCAAATTTGGTGTGTGGATGCATCTTGGGATGGCGGAGTGTCGCATACCATTTTCGGGTCACTGTGACATTGACCTCGACCTCTGACCTATTTTTTTGAATAATCGTGTCCGGAGCATATCTCTTATATTATTTGAGGTAGGAATCTCAAATTTGGTGTGTGGATGCATCTTGGAATGACGAAGTGTCGCGTACCATAATTGGGTCACTGTGACCTTGAACTTGACCTCTGACCTAGTTTCTAGAAACTGCATTGAGTCTGGTGCATATCTTCTATATTCTTTGAGGTAGGAATTCCAAATTTGGTGTGTGGATACGTCTTGGGATGGCGGAGTGTCGCATATCATTTTCGGTTCACTGTGACCTTGACCTCTGACCAAGTTTTTAGAATAATCGTGTCCAGAGCATATCTTTTATATTATTTGAGGTAGGAATTTCAAATTTGGTGTGTGGATGCATCTTGGGATGACAAAGTGTTGCATACCATAATTGGGTCACTGTGACCTTGAACTTGACCTCTGACCTAGTTTTTAGAAGAATCGTGTCCTTAGCATATCTCTTATATTATTTGAGGTAGGAATTTCAAATTTGGTGTGTGGATGCATCTTGGGATGATGAAGTGTCGCGTACCATAATTGGGTCACTGTGACCTTGAACTTGACCTCTGACCTTGTTCTTAGAAGAATCGTGCCCTTAGCATATCTCTTATATTATTAGAGGTAGGAATCTCAAATTTGGTGTGTGGATGCATCTTGGACTGACAAAGTATCGCATACCATAATTGGGTCACCGTGATCTTGAACTTGACCTCTGACCTAGTTTCTAGAAACTGCATTGAGTCTGGTGCATATCTCCTATATTCTTTGAGATAGGAATTCCAACTTTGGTGTGTAAATACATCTTGGGATGAGGGGGTGTCACATACCATTTTTAGGTCAATGTGACCTTGACCTCTGACCTAGTTTTAAGAATTATTGGGTCCCGAGCATATCTCTTATATTCTTTGAGTGAGGGATTCCAAATTTGGTGTGTGGATGCATCTTGGGATAGCGGAGTGCCATGTACCATTTTTGGGTCGCTGTGACCTTGACCTCTGACCTAGTTTTTGAATAATCATGTCCATAGTATATCTCTTATATTATTTGAGGTAGGAATCTCAAATTTGGTGTGTGGATGCATCTTGGACTGACGAAGTGTCGCATACCATAATTGGGTCACTGTGATCTTGAACTTGACCTCTGACTTAGTTTCTAGAAACCGCATTAAGTCTGGTGCATATCTCCTATATTCTTTGAGATAGGAATTCCAACTTTGGTGTGTAAATACATCTTAGGATGACGGGGTGTCACATACCATTTTAGGTCAATGTGAACTTGACCTCTGACATAGTTTAAGAATCATTGTGTCCAGAGCATGTCTCATATTCTTTTAGTGAGGAATTCCAAATTTGGTGTGTGGATGCATCTTTGGATAGCGGAGTGTCATGTACCATTTTTGGGTCACTGTGACCTTGACCTCTGACCTAGTTTTAGAATAATCATGTCCAGAGCATATCTCTTATATTGAGGTATGAATCTCAAATTTGTTGTGTGGATGCATCTTGAGATGAGGAAGTGTCGCTTACCATAATTAAGTCACTGTGACCTTGAACTTGACCTCTGACCTAGTTTCTAGAAACTGGTGCATATCTCCTATATTCTTTGAAATAGGAATTCCCAAATTTGGTATGTAAATGCATCTTGGGATGCCTGAGTGTCATAAACTATTTTTGGGTCACTGTGACCTTGACCTCTGACCGAGTTTTCAAGAATGATTGGGTCCAGAGCATATCTGCTATATTATTTGATGTAGGAATCCCAAATTTGGGGTGGTGATTCCTCTTGGGATGGCGGAGTGGTGCATACCATTTTGAGTCACTTTGACTTTGACATTTACTTCTGGCCTCATTTCTAGGTTTTTCGTGCTATATTACAGCTATCTTTCCTCAAATGTGTCTTATGCTAGACCAATTCCTTTGGGGGCATTCGTCACGTGTTTGTGACATTTCTTGTTGTTTCAGGGACCTGGAGAGTGGTGACCACCTCGCGGTTGATGGGCGATTTTGTGGCATCCCATATTCTCACCATGGAATATTCCTAGGACACAAGGAAGGTGTTGCTGATATCGGGGAAGACAACCAGCGCACAGACGGGACAGAAACAGAATTAAAACCAAGGAATGTCGACCTCTTTCAGTTCACAGACTACGGTAAAAGGACCCTCTACAGATATATATACCCACTTGAAAAATGTCACACAGTAAAGGCTACCGTTCACCTTGCAAACGAAGTTATAAAGCACCCAGACCTTTGGGGCCCATACAACCTGCGTAAAAATAACTGCGAACATTTTGTCACAAGATGCAAGACAGGAAATGCGTACTCCCTTCAAGTGGAGGCCGTAAAACGCAATCCTCTGAAACTGGTTAAAGACTCAATGGAAGCTAAACTAAAAAGTTGTCTCCCTTTAAACAAAACTAACACAGTGATCAACTGAAGTAGTGTGCTAGATAGAGGATCTTACATGAGTGCTCATGTTTTATTGAATTTATTAAACGAGTTGAGGAAAAGAGATAAAATGCGAGGCATGCCGAGCATTTTTTCTCTTTTTCGCAACGAGTTTAATAAATACAATAATACACGAGGACGAATGTTAGATTCTATTTATCATATGAAAGATACTTTGAAATCTCATTTCTGGCGTAAAAACGTTATAATTTTGTCATTATGATCGCAACGTTGTTATGGACGTCATAACATTTCCCGAAAATCGATAAACCACTAGTGGTTTACAGATTTTATTGCATGGCGTTATTTAACTCCCAGACGCGACGTCATATGATAATAAAGGGTCTTTCTAAAACCTGCTGATGTTTTAACGTTTAGAGGTTCCACCAATTTCGGTTCAAAAATTAACAACCTTAAAACATTCAGGACGTTTCGGCTGCAAGTCATATCAATTTTGTGTAGATACTTTCAGGGAAAAGAAAAGAAAAACTCAGATGTTCTTTTTCTTGGCACATGTTTTCTTAGGTATTCATTTTGAAATAAAATGAAGGGACCTGCTGCCACCTTTGACTTATAAAATCTGATGAGGTTTTTTATTTATTCATATTGATATCTTTTGAATGCATTTACCATGAGTCTCAAATACTTTATTTTTTATTTTACTATCTCATCAAGATGTTGAGTCAGCATAACTTAGAAATCTGGACTGGAATGCTACTGTCCTGCCAGCCAAGAGTGACAGTGACTTCATGTTTTGTTTAGAAAGTTATCATGGACTTATAAACGATAGATCACTTGTGTACTAATCCTATCCTCAGGATAGGATTAATACACAAGTGATCTATTGATTCCTATCCTCAGGATAAAATTAATACACAAGTGATCTATCGATTTGCGTTAGCTCAAGTGAAGTGTACACGGATTTACTTAGCAATTGTAAAGAACGTATTACATCAATGTCTTTCTTGGTTGGCACGGCAGTAGCATGAAATAAGATGTGGAACGGTATGGACAGAGGTTCAGATCAGCTTTCATTTCAATTGGGTATTTACCCGCTAGATTTTTATCAATTGCCTTTTTTCAAAAACAATTGCTTAAATATATTTTTACCCCCACTGTATTTTTGAAATTGCTTATTTATAATTACCTTATCTTAGTTATGGAAGAAACTCACATATCGAAGTGACTTTAAGTACTTTTCGCAAATACTTTAGCCAGTAACCAGACATGGGGCGAATTACTTTGGAAAGTTATACATTGAATTAACATTACTTGCCAAAATGTGCATTGAATAAGCATTACCACTACTA
The DNA here is from genome assembly GCA_964019695.1 of Loripinus fragilis. Taxonomy (NCBI): domain Eukaryota; kingdom Metazoa; phylum Mollusca; class Bivalvia; order Lucinida; family Lucinidae; genus Loripinus; species Loripinus fragilis. Next base: position 61,845,880 of record OZ026524.1, on the reverse strand, counting down.
GATTTTGAAAAGTAGTGCATTGAATTAGCATCATTTAAGAAAGTAATGCTTTGAGTTAAGCACTACTTTCATTATGTGAAACAGAATCATACAAAACTGCAAACTCTGAACATTGCTAATGCAGGAAACAAAAGGTGTGCATAAACATGCAAATTTCACTCATAGATTTTCCATAATTATATATAAATATTTCACATGAACCATGGGTTATAATACACACATTTTTTGCACTGACTTTCGCATTCTTGTCGGTAATATTTTAGAAATGATTTGCAACCCAGCTCTCTTTTTCAAGCGATCATATTTTATTGACTCTTATACCACTGGAAAGATATCAATGAAAGCTTTCCAAAACAGTAATAATTTGAAAGTACAGAGTATGGGAGGAAAATTATATACATTTGAAGTTTCCTGCCGTATATCTCTTGATGGGATTTTCCAATCAACAAGGCGCAGGCCGTATCTTAAGCCATAATCTCTTATTTCATCGAATAGACACTACGTCTTATACGACAATTGGTAAAAAACAGTCTGGTACGACATTTCGTTTGAAAAATTTGATTTCACTACCTCACTAAAATGGAAGAAGTGCAGTTCTATACCAGCAACAGGTACACCCTTAAATAGCCTATAAAGGCTTTGATTATCCAAAGATCATATCTATAAAGAACATACTTACTGGAAGTGTATAGATAGGAAATGCCAGGGACGTTTGACTACAAAAAACGATCAGGGGATAAGAGAAACCAGATCTGGTCGTTCCGCCAACCTCAAGCTCATTCATAAATAAAAGCATTTGACTTATGTAAAGTGGAATTCAATTTACTAGGTAAATCTTCACTATTCCAGTACGTATATTGGTTCTTCTTGGTTGCTAGTAACTGTAAGCTGTTTAATATTATTTATAAAACAACCTTAGCCTACAAGTTTCATAGTTCATGTTGCATGTTCATAACCTGAGTCAAAGAAAAGACTTTACAAGCAAACTGAACATAATAGAAAATTTGAATGGAAATTAATGTAACTGTAAATGCAAATCTTCTTGACATACAGGATTATCCAAATATTGTTGATTTAGCTCTCTACTATAAGTTGTGTATCCTTATGGTACAGTTTCTGTTAGACAGTAATTCAAAGTAATGCAAGTAATGCAGTGAAATTTGACAAAAGTTATGCATTTAATTAGCATTAAAGTAATGCAAAAACTGGTGAATAAATCATTATCTTGAATTATTGGAAAAAAATGCATTGTTAATGCATTAACAATGACGATTAATTCGCTCCATGTCTGCCAGTAGCTGACAAATGAATTGCTTGTATCAAAGGAGAATGATTAAATGACTGTGATAAAGAGTACCCCACAACAAAAGTATGACACAGAACAGGATTCTTGAATTGGCTACTACACCAGTGAGCTACCATGGGATGTATTCATATTTCAGAGTTTTTCTTCCAAAATTAGATTGTTTTTCGTTAAAACCCCTTCGTTTAGAAAACAAATGCTTTTACCTAAGTTAAATTGCTTTGTGTAACCCCTTCATTTGAAAACCATTGCTTTTTCACACATTTAATTGCTTAAATACCCACAAAGCGGCTTATCTGTTCCTCTGGTATCATAATAAACATTTTGGACTGATGTCAGCCACCACCCAATGAACTTCAGCTTTATGTCTTATTATCATTATTCATAATCGTCAGTTTTATCTATGTTTATTGCAATGATTTGGGGTATATCAACGAAATATGTGATAATGCAATGATTTGGAACATATCAATGAAATATGTTATAAAACAAACTTTTAATGCCCCAATTGTGTAAAAGTTGAAGGGGCATATTGCTTTGGGCTTGTCCGTTCATCTGTCCGAACAAAAATTAAGCTAGGGCTTTAATTTTCATAGATGGATAGATTGATTAATCATAAAAAATAACTGACCCGTACTTTTTTAGTCTGGATTATCTCCATTTGTGGAGTTATGCCCCTTTTAAAGGGTCAAACTTGGTCAGCTGATAGAGCATAATGAGTTGATAACCTGGCGACAATACAAAAAGTTATTTAGTTTTTTTAGTTATTGTCCTTCGCATATCTTGGCATTGAAAACTTGCGATCAAAATATGTCAAAAACTACTACAAGCAGTAGCTTCAAACTTGGTCAACTGGTAGAATACCTGGTGAACATTAAAGAAAAAGGTTATTTTATTTTTTGCGAGTTATTTCCCTTTGCAAATTTGGGCATTGAAAACTTGTAATTAAGATATCTAAAAATTATCATAGGTATTATTCTGCCAGTAAAGAGTAGAAGTGACGTCATGTTTTGTTGACAAAGTTATTGGACTTGATAAATACAAAATTGATCTATAGAATTGCGGTAGCTCAAGTGGTAACGAGGAGGATTACTAAACCACAAAGAACTTTTTTTAGGTTCGAATCTCACTGGCTGCTATTTTTTATTCATTTTTTTTTATCTTTTTTATTTTTTTTTTGGGGGGGGGGAGGGGGTGGAGGTCTGATTTTATTATTCTCTTCATGTCTTATTTATTTTTCCTTTTTATTATTATTTTTTATTTTTTATCCCTTCAACATGTATAATACCCCTATTCCACACAGGCCCCGAATCCCACGAATTGACACGAATTGACAAATATTTGGATTCGTTGCCGAATCGTACTCAGTTCGTGATGGTCTTAACTGATTCGCAAAGTCCGTAGTGAGTTCTTGCAATTCGTAGGTCTATCGGGAATTCGGCTCAAAAGTTTTGAACTGTTCAAAACTTTGGCCACGAATTCCCCGATTCGAAAAATCGTGCGTGATTCGTACCAAATTCCTAAGGCATTCTTGGATATCGTAACTGAATCGTAATCAATTCGGGGGCGTTTTGCATTGTTTTGGGCATTCGTAGCTACTCTTAGCTCATTCGTGTGGAATCGGGAGATTGAGCCAAGCAATAAAACCAAGGAAGATATAGCAGAAGGATTTTCCCTAAGGTTAATTACCCCGTCTCGCGCATGTGAGCAGTCCTAGAAGTTGAAACAGATTTGGCAGATTCTGGAGCACAATCAGGATCAGTCAGTAGCTCCTGGCTGGCGATTTTGCCAATGGCGAACTGATATGTTTTTCCAAGTCAAAGAGTCTGGGTCAGGGCCCATCGACTTTAACGTAGTTGTTTCTTCTATCTATATAAGAAGCCGTTTTCAACACTCAAGTTGCAGAATCAATTCTACTGCTGCTTTACGAGGAACATTCATTTTGGAACTGATGCCCTGAAGCATGTACGGGCCTTTTTTAAAGCTATCGTGAGAGAAAATCTCGCAAATCGTCGCGGATTTCTGTTAATTCGTGCCCAATTCGTGCTACATTCCGCATATTCTTAACTGATTCGTAATTGATTCCTTAACTTTCGTGCAGCATGTTCTAGTGTTATTTTCTAATCGTAATGAATTCTTGCGCGATTCCAGCCGAATTGAGCCGATTCTCCCGAATATTCGTAACGACATCGTATCTGACTCGGGAATGACTCGTAGGTCATCAGGATTGGAGAAAAAAAATTAATGAAACCTCATGAATCCCTCCGAATAAGAAAAAAAATCAATTCGTTGCGATTCGGGCGATTCGTGGCCTGTGTGGAATAGGGGTATAAGGTACATATATAAAAACTTCTGTAGCAACACAAGCTACTGTAAATTATGAAATACACGCGAATGTGAGCGTTAAAAGACATATTTGCGACGTCAAAATTTGTGACAAGGGCAAGTAAACAACAGTCTGAGAGTGATTTCGCAATTTCGCGATAATTTTATTTTCACGAAATTTTGCATGCGAGAAGATTCGCGAAAATAAAACTTCGCGAAAACTTCCGAATTTACAGTAAGCTGAAATAATGCCGCCTGTTCCTTTTGGGCCTAGTAAAAATATGAAGAAAAAAACAACAACCTCTAAAAAGGCTCGATCCTGGTACGCCTGCGTCCAACGCCGTAGACATAACCACTACACTACAGTATCTTCTAACGTGAAGAACACAAGTTAATATTTTATGGGTAATATTGTACTATATACTCGGCAATTGTAAACAAAATATCACGTGACTGTCACTCTTCGTTGGCACTATAGTAGCAGCTTCAAATTGTTTCAGTTGATAGAATATGAAGAGTAGATTACCTGGTGAAAAGCAAACAAAAAGTTATTTTATTTTGTTGTATTTATTGCCTTTGACGAATTTGGGCATTGAAAACTTGTAATCAAGATATTGCAAAAACTATTACAAGCAGTAGCGTCAAACTTGGTCAGCTGACAGAAGATAAAGATTAAACTTCCTAATAGAAATTTCAAGTATTTTTTTTTCGAGTTATTGCCCTTTGCAAATTTGGTCATTAAGATATCTAAAAATCATGTGCATTGAAAACTTGTAATCAAGGTATCCCAAAAGCTAGCACAGGGTTGGGGGACTAGTGTTTTCATAAACATAATTTTTAGGTGCATTTTTTTTACATTCGTGTCGTAATCGTTGACAAGAAAAGTAATAAAAAGATATTGCAATTTTAATTGGAACTGCCTCGGCGAATTCTGTGGAATCAGACCTCAGATGTACACCGAGAATCTCCTTTGCTAATTCGACGCTGACGTTACATAACGTGACGCTGACGTCACAAAAACCATGCCAATACAATAACAAGTGTTGTTGCAGCAAAAAAAAAAACGGTTTTAAATGAAGTTTATGTTTTTTCAATAAAATATCTATATGTCCTGGTATCTAGCAAATTTGCTATTAATAGGACTTAGACATAAAATACATTTCGTAGATTGTCGTTTTTGACCTAATTAGCGCATTTGGAGGAATATTGTTTTCAAAATTCTATTCTTTCTTTTGTGAAAAACTTCAAAACAGCGTAGTTCGATATCAGATGCCTTCTGGTGATCAAGCCCCAAACTAACTTTTACTGTTTTATTCATACGATGAATCCATCTTGAGGGAAAAACCTGCACAAAACATAGCAAGGATTCAGATGGTAATACATTAACAGTGACATGTGATTTTCCACAATGTAACATTTTGACAAGTGTAGATTTAGACGAGCCTGTGCAGCCTCCTTTTAAGCTTAGAAACTCAAAATAATGTTCAGTTAGTATCTTAACAGTCATAGAATATTCAAATGACATGCAAAGGCTCTGATCAGTCGGCGAGTATGCGCAGGCTGATCTGAGGCTTTGCTGGTCGCACATACCACATTGTTGGAAATCTCATGCATTATTATAAACAATACATGAAGTATTGAGTGTGCGTTTACAGGAACATGGTCGCTTATTAGGTCAAATACGGTGTGTTATGATTATTTCTTGTAAGATATAACTTGCTTATGTATGTTGACTTGTTTCATTTTACAGTTTGCTTTTATACGACATGTATCCTTTTATTTGTATAATATTAATTAGGCATTAGATATTTTAGATGTTTTTGATATATCATGTTTGTTTTCTAACGTTATATGTTTTTAGTATATACTAGAAAAGAGCCCACGCAAGCGCGGAAATATTTCATGATTGTCAATTTACCTTTATTTTGCATTTAAAAAAGCTGAAACTTGTATCCCCCTTTCATGTGTGTTAATTTTTCACAGCTTTATGAAATCTGAAACTTGTATTGGCGATTCTAGTCGCCGAAATGACCATGGGCCCAAATAGGTATGGGCCGAAATGACCCGAAACCGGCGAGTTTTAATTTTTTTTACAAAAGCTGATACTTGTAAACATGATTATGCTTATATCTTCTCATCTTGAAAATCACTAAAAATCTTCAGCGAGGTGACTTTTACTATATTTGTTTTCCTCCAAACAATGCCAAAAATCGCTCAAATCCAGGTTCTTATTTCTGAACAATGCACTTTTTTAAACAGATTTTATTGATAGCGTCATTGAAACTTAGGATTATTGAGCGTGAGTCAGAGAAAGGTGTCTTGAACTTTCATAACTCTAGTTGCCATCAATGGTAGTAATTAACTATTTTATAGAAGTTCTGTTTGTTTTGTTACTGTTTTGTGAGTCCCCCCCCCCCCCAAAAGTCTGTACTTGTTTAAAGCTAGTGTCAATTTAAGTTTATACTAAGGTCTGCTGATTATTATAGTTTAGTGTTGTGTTGGTTACTGGTACTGTCCAAAAATAGGGACAATGTCGGAAAAATTAGTCTGCAATTTTTTAAGTGGTAGCTGCCCAAACCAATAAATGAGTGGTTTTCACACTCAAAATGCAAAGAAATACAATATTTAAGGAAATTTTTGTATACCAAATTATCTTCTTCAAAGGCAAACCTGGAAATGTCGTTACTTTTCGTGGTTAAAAAAAAAAACTTTTTCTCCTTATTTTTCTTCCAACTTCTGATTGGGAATTTTACTGTGCCAATTGGGAAAAAGGAGGTGTTTCGCCTTTGGGAGTGGGGCCGAATTTCGCCCCCCAAAATGGCCTGAAAAGGAACACTGATGCCGAAATGGTTTGGATTGATTGGTGTTTTACGTCCCGGTAAACAATTTTTCAGTCATGTTGAGACGGAGCCACTTCTTCCTGGGTATTATTAGTACTTTGGGAAGGTGAAAGTGCCTTTCTCAAGGACACTACACAGCGGTCGTGGGGTTCGAACTCGGGGCCTCTAGGTCCCGAGTCCGACGCTCTACCACTGAGCCACCGCGCCTCCATATGCCGAAATACACTTCCCTTTTTACGACCATTATAGGCGAAACGGAGCGGTCTGGGGCGAAGTATTTCGCCGATTTGCCCTCAAACTGGAACCCTGCTTGTACCTGAAAGCTAACATATAAAATTTGGGTTTGATTGGCCCATCAATTTCCGAGAAAAGCCAGTTTTAATTTTCATATACGTAAATGACCTTTAGCCAAGGTCAAGAAATGACCTCGGCCTTCAATACTCACAATTCTTCATTATTTCAGTTGGTTTCAGGTCAGAGGCTGAAATATTTGTGAAAAAATCAACAGCTTTCACTTTTTCCTGTAGAAAAGCCTAAGTTAACAAATTTGACCTTGTTGTAAAATTGGTCAAGGTCAACCGTAGGTCATCATTTGAACAAAGTATGATGGGCAGAGTCACCACTGCTACATACCAAGTTTCGTGGAAATTGGTTCACCGGTTCCGGGGAAGAAGATTTTTGAAGGGTTTTTACCATATATGGGCGTGGCGGCCATCTTGGTCATGTGACCCAGATGCAACAAACAAACTTTCGTTCCCCCTACCCAAAGAGGCTCCACATAAAATTTGTCTTTGATTGGTCAAATGGTTTCCGAGAAGAAGATGTTTGAAATTGTTGACGACAACGGACCATGGGCATCCTACCTATAAGCTGACATATGCTGCTAAGGTGAGCTAAAAACAAATTCAACCTCAAGCCCTCACCAGTAGCTTGCACCTGACCGTTCTAAGGTGGTGATTTTGGTGTAGTTCTTACTTCGTTATTTGCATACCTGTCAACTTTTTGAAATCTTAAAGAGTGAGATTGCGCGCGACGCCCTTAAAATGGTTATTTTCTGCTCGCATTTACCGCGCGGACCAATTTTACCAAATTTTTTAGGAGTGAGATTTATTTTTTTCTAAGAACCAAAAAGAGATTATTGGGCCGAAATGACCATGGGCCGAAATGACCCGGAACCGACGATTTTTTTTTTATTTTCTTTTTACAAAAGCTGATACTTGTAAATGCGGTTATGTTTATTTCTTCTCGTCAAGAAAATCACAGAAAAACTTCAGCGAGGCGCCTTTTACTAATAATATTTGATAGCGTCATTGCCTACCGTGATATAAGTGGTACGACCAAGCCAATCGATGTAAACAGTACATTATGCGCAGCGACCTTGACACTTAGGATTATTAAGCGCGTGTCGAAGAAAGGTGTGATGATTACCGCGACTAATAATCAGTTTTGATAAGGGATTATTTAAAATTACAGCCATATCTTTTTTTCTTTGGCGAGTTTGGCGGCGTTTTCCCCATTGTTGTTTATAATATGGCCGACTTGACACAGCATAATACACATATACACAAAAATTCGGAACGCTTCGGTCATCTCCATTCAGTTTGTATTGGAAACCCAATCGATCTAAAAATAGTGACGCGTGACCATGAACGTGACATACACTAAATATAGAAACATTCGCCAGAGGGCGCAGTTCTTTTAGAAAACACACTTAATTCCAAAATTCTCTAAATCTATGCTAAATGAAAACTCATCCTAACCGAGATTATCAATGAAAGCAATATCTTAAAGTAACAGTAAAGAAATCAAGCATGAAAATGACCTCGATTTTTCAGTTTATGCGGTAATTCGTTTATTTAGTATTATAGATTGTTTTAAATTACTGTATCCTTCCGCCACAAATAGTGTATAAACCCATACCAATAACAAACTAGACTGAAGCGGATGTTACACCTTGGGGTCAAGGCCACACAAACCTCTATATCAGAGGTCCTATACCCTATACAGGGTTAAAGACGTCCAATGCCTTACGAGAAAATACATGTGTTGACTTTTAACCTTGTTGGGATCAAGGTAATACAAATCGTTTCACAGTTACATCCACATCATGTGACCTATGCACCTCCAAAGTTTTAAATTGGTACGTTCAACGATTTAGGAGGAGGTACATTTACTAGAAAACACTTTATATGACCATTTTATTAATTGACTTTTCGCTTACTGTAAAGGCGGCAACTTTAATATTCATATCTGGGTGTGGTTTGGCTATTTCATCTGCTAAGGAAGGGAAATCAGGTTTTATTTATAATTTGGTAAAGAGTTAATAAACTTTTTGTGCCGCGCAAACGTGCGTGCCTTTCATGAGAATCCTAACCGTATACACACTTAACTCACATTTATTAACCCTTAAAGCGCATAATCACAAAATGTATGCTTTTGTCGTCCACTAGAATATTTGAAGCTTCATAGACAAACAGTGTGGACCCAGATCAGACTGCTCCTTTAGGAGCAGTCTGATCTGGGTCCACAATGTTTGCCTCTTTGCCTATGTTGCATAGACATTTTCAGATGCAATTATTTTGCTGGCGTTTAAAGGACTAAATAATGTATTTTGTGTCTTTATTGAGGTAATGGCGCAAGATGATACAGTTACCTTTGAATAAAACCACGCCTCATTCTCAGCTTTGACCTTTGTCTAAGGTTGACCAGTCCTAATTACGCATTCATGAGGTGCCGCCTTTACAGAAAGTGAAAAGTCAAGTAATACCATAACCATCGGGTCAAGGGTCACATAAAGGTTTGTGCATTTAGATAATGTAACCTATGCACCTGCAACGTTTACAATTTCTATGTCCAAAAGTTTAGGAGATGCATTTACAAGTAAATACATTATTTGACCTTTGAACATGGGTCAAGGTCACATGAAATGTTGTCAAGTATCCTTGCCATGATGTGACCTATGCACTTGCAAAGTATGAAGTTGCTACGCATAACAGTTTAGAACCTAAAACATTTACAAGTTAATTAATTATTTTACTTTGGCCATTGGGTAAATGTCATATGAAGTGCTATTCAGTAATCAATACATCGCAATGTGACATATGCACCTGTAAAGTTTGAAGTTGCTACGTTTAACAGTTTAGGAGTCATTTACAAAAATACGAACAATCATTTTTTCTTAGTATAAAGCGTTTATAAGACCCCCTCCCCCAACGCACACAAAAAAGAAAGCTTTATGATATCCTTAATCTAGGCCTCTGAGAACCTGGTCCTGGGGTTATAAAAAGTTTCATGCTAAATTAAACTGAGCATGAAGCTTATGCAGTTTATCAATGTTTAGATGCAACAATAATGTTGACATTTTAACATTTGAGCAGGGTATTAGCAAGGAAATACATCTGAGAGTTTAAAGCAATTAAAATATTTTTCAGCATTTAAGTGTTTTTGAACTGTTGAAATTCTATGCTCCGTTAAGTTGAGCATGATAAAATTTTATAACCTCGGGGCCTGATTTAGTTAAAAGGGAACACAAAAGGCAAAATCTAGCCTGTGCGTACAGGCAGTTGTCATTTTGCTCTTTAGGAAGATTTATATCTTGCTCATTGCAAAATTTCAATAATCTAGATTCTTGTACACCGGATACGTACATCTATGATTTTAACCTGGCATAGAAAAAATCACTCCCTTGGGATCACAGTTTGTCACCACTCGGCATGCCTCATGATGCCAGACGGTGATCCTTGTGACGGATTTTTTTTCTATTTCACCCTCACACTAATGAGGGATTCTTAACTGACTGCTTGGATTAATTCTTTCTTGGTCGCAGACGCCAAAGAAAGGCTTACTCGCGACGAAGCCCACATTATAATCAGGCCTTATTATAAAGTGTTTGTTTGCAGGTTCCTGCCTACCCCACTACCGACCCAGAATAAGGAATTTACTTTGCTTTATTTCTGCCCACTGAGCTAAATGCCTATATTTCATGTTTCATCTCTGTGGATAAATGATGAATTCCGTAACTTTTCTCTGACAATCTTTAGCTAAAATATTTCCTTAATTTTCATCTTGGTATTTTTTATAATCATTGATACCCAGATAAAAGTATTTTTATAGATTTAACGGTCAGGATTCCCACAAAAATTCAAAAACGCAATTTCATGACCTTTTCCATGATTTCCCATGATCAACAATGTAATGTCCATGACAGTTCAATGCATGGCCTCCAATCTCCCCTTTTAGCACCATCGTCACCATGCTGAGAATAAATAGGGAATGCAGTAACAGTTATGTATTTTAATAAGAAACAATTAAAACTTGAAACCACCAGTAGCCAAAAAACTAGCTGTCAGACACACAAGTTTTGTGTGTCTGACAGCTAGTTTTCTGGCTACTGGTGGTTTCATCATATTTCACAAAATTCCATGATTTTTCCATGATTATTCATTTTTTTTTTCAAATTCCACGATTTTTCCATGCATTGGACTTTTTTTTGCAATTTTCCATGTTCTCCATGGCTTCCAGAGCTTATGGGAACTCCGATCTGTGCATCTTTGATTCCAAGATAAAAGTGTCTTTTTTATATTTTTTGCATATGCAAATATTTATCTGTGTCTGATGTAAGCGCTTTTTTACAATTTTTTTTTGCATATGCTAAAAAATGCTACCTACCTACCCGGCTCTATAACAATCCAGAAGGAAGTGGCAAACCAAACATTATATAAGCATGGACAAGGGTCCGCTAAGAATTATTATAGAAAAGGATAGTTATATCATGTTGTTTCTTAACTAAAGTTGTTGTTTGTACGTATATTATTGTGTAGAGTTTCCATAATTACTAAAGGAACAAATTGTGTTCAGCTTAATATGTACAGGTTATAGATCATTTATCATGTTGTATCTTAAATATATTAAACTGTTGTTGTTTGTACGTATAGTTTTCATAATTACTTAAGGAACGAATTGTGTTCAGCTTACTATGTAAATGTTTTAAATCATATATATTACAATTATAAAGGAATTAAGTGGGAACAAGCATAGCTCGCTATGCTCGTTCACATTTAATTCCTTGATAATTGTAATACATGATCTATAACCTATACTTATAATTGTAATATGTGAGCTATGACCTTTTTATAGTTTTCTCCTCCCCTTTTCTGACTGCTCCTTTGGAAATGGTCGCATTGACCACTTAATGGATTTACTTAATGATTTTTCTAAATAGATATTACAAAAGAAAATAATGACAGAATATAAGTTGGCGGAAAAATTTAATTTTTGTGCAAACTGACTGGTTGTGAAGGACATGAAGGGGCGGATTGAACTATAACTTACCAACATGTTCACAACATATAGCTCTTATAGATAATTGCCTTACGTTTTAATCTTTCAGCTCACCTGCGCCATAGGTTTAAGATGAGCCATTGTGATTGTTGGTTGTCTGGCTTCTGTCTTCAACGATTGCTCAATGACATCTCCTAAACTACTGATTGAATTTCAACCAAACTTGATAGGAATGATCCTTAAATGGCTCTCTTCAATTATTGTTCAAATGGTTTCAGTCCGTTGCATATCTAGGTCACATTGGCTAAAATATGTTTTTGAAGATAACCTGGTACGAAACTACAAGTCCTAGAGCCTTTATATTTGGTATCTAGCATCATCTAGTGAGCCTCTACCATATTTGTTCAAATTAACCCTCCGCCAAAAATGGGCCTGCCCAGGGGGTTACATGTTTACATTTGCTTATATAGGAAAACATGCAAATATTTTTTTTGTCTGAAACAACAAGGCATGGAGTCTTCACAATTGATACGTAGCATCAGCTAGTGGACATTAAACTATGCCAGGGCCCCAACTGGGGGACACATTTGACATAGGCTCATATAGAGAAAACATGAAATATCTTCTTATCTGAAACCACTTGGCCAGGAGCCTTAATATTTGGTGTGTAGTATAATTTAGTATACCACTACCATGTTTGTTCAAATTTTCCCACTGGCGCTGAAAATGGCATATTTGAGTTTGTTCCCCCTTTGGGCCACATGCTTTAATAAAGATTTAATATTCTCTACCTATTGATGATTCGGTTGAAAGTTGAAAGGCGCTAATGAAATTATGAATAGACTAATTATGCACACAAGAAGTTTGATATTGGTTGTGTTGGTGGTTCTCGTCCCAGTCAGTTTGCATTGTTTTGGGTTTAACCAGTATTAAGCAGAGGGTAAGGTGTCTTGCTGAAGGACACAGTACCGTGCCTCCGATGTGGCTTGAGCCAGTGACCCCTCACTCTCAAGTCAAGCACTCTTCCAACTGAGCCACTGCACTCCAGAAGGCTGATATTATAAGAATCTAACATGAGCTCGTGGGTAAGATAGAAAAATCTGTCCCAAGGATCTCCATTTGGCATCACGAGGCTTGCCGAGTGATGACAAGCGGTGATCTTGAGGGACAGATTCGCACGAATAATGGACTCTTTTTCTTGCTCTCCACTGTGTTTGCTTATTTATTTATTTTAGAATAAGCTTGCAGAAGTCCCTGAATACGATAGGTTGCAATTTTACGCCAATGGCGTTACTTGACGTCCTGGGTAAGATAGTATGGGTAAGATAAGATTTTCTATCCCAGGGAAAAATCTCAGATAACCTTATCCGGTGTGCAAGAAAAACTGTTTGTTGTGATATGGCTGAAAAATGATGGAAAGTCCAAAAACAAACACGCAAAATAAGCACGAATCTCAAACTTTATAAGTAAACAATCTTTCATACATGAGTGCTTTTGTAATATCTAATTTAAGTTTGGTAAAGGGAGTAGTGTAGGCGTCTCTTTAGTACCAATCTTGTCGCGAAAATCCAATGTGTACTTAGGAGGCTCTGAACAGATCAATAAAAGATGAATCTTTGTTGCTTGCATGCACAAGGTATGAATGTAGGTGAAAGTTATCCTGGAATTCATATAGCAGTATAAGTGTGTGTTAAATATAAAGAGGGGTTGAAGGAGTTAGAAGAGGTGAGGTAAAGGAGGAGGGAGAAGGAGTAGGAGGAGGTAGGAAGAGGAGAAATGAGGAGGAGGATGGACAAGGGGAATTTAGATGTAGCATGTCTATTTATAGTCTGACAAGTATCAACATGTGCACTTGGGCTCTAAACAGATCGAATAGATGAATCGATGTTCAACATGCACAAGGTCTGAATGAAGTAGTTGGTTATTCTGGAATTTGCAAGACAGTCCTACTGCATGTTAGATATGTAGATGAGTAGAAGGGGGAGGGAGGATGAGGAAGAATTTACATGTAGCAGGTCTATTTATAGTCTGTCAAGTATCAACATATACACTTAGGCTCTGAACAGAACACTCTGAGTGACATCTAATTTGGGCGTTGGACTTGATGGGTAATTTATTGTATCTCAAATGGCAATGAGCAGGAGAGGTAAGGAAGAGGAGGAGAAGGAGAGTATGAGTAGGTGAGTAGGAGGAGACTGAGGGGTAGCAGAAGGAGGAGGAGGGGAGGAGGAGATACTCTAGGATGTGACACTACCATCCTATGTCTAGAGCGATGACTCACCCTCCGAGGTGTAATGGAACGAGTCACAGAGTCATCCTAGGTCACGAAGTTCCAGAGATCATGCCCTAAAGTGGATGGCAGCCATTTTGGATTCGATGCCCTTATTTGGATATTTGGGGACGTCATTGGCACTAGGGAGACGCATATACTACTTAAAAGATTATTTCGCAACGAGTTTAATACAGGAACATGAATGTTAGATTGCCATTAAAATGTACTTTGGAATCGCATATTTCGCTAGCAAAAGTTAAGATATTGTCAATATGCTCGCAACGCTATTAGCTTTTTAAAGTGATGATGCATTTTAGCTTGTCTGAGCACAACGTGCATAAGATGTGACCGTACATTCATCATCTCATAATTGTCTGGGTAGGAGTTCACCAAACTTTACAAGTGTGATTTTTGGAAAGTCTCCTTTTAAAGCTGTTCAATGATTTTTAGTCTCTGCAGAACTATTGTTGCCATGGCAACATATAGAAAGAACTTTAAAAACACTTTTGTTAAAACTACTGGCCCGATTTCTAAAACATTTTTGTTGCTTTACTTTAATTGTGCTCTTACTGTCGTGCAGTTGTGTGTGTTCTGTACTGTTAATTCAGAAAGTTTTCCCGAGGGTTTTATTTTCGCAAAACTTCGCATTTTCGTTTAAACAAAATCCTCGCGAAATCATTCTGTCATTTAATGATATGGGTAAATCATGCCAGAGTTGCGAATTTTTAGCGTTACAAATATTCTTTTGATTCTCTTTTATTACATATCGCGAAAATAAAATTCTCGCGAAAATTTCCGGATTTACAGTATCTATTCCTTGCTGTTGCTAGATCTGTGATTTTGGCATTTGCTGGAAGTTTGGGTACAAATAGTCATTGGGTGACCCTCTACATAGATTTTTTACCAATAGCAATCAAATTACAGATGTTTATCAACTTGCTATAATAGCAAGTGATCATATTTCTTTCTTGCTAAAGTTGACAATCAACTTGCTTAATATTCACTCCATACATCGCGAATTAGAAAATAAAACAAATTCAATTAGCATTATGTGTTGACAAGATTGTGTGGCAATATTTTTTTTTATAAATTATTACTGCCTTTTTGAAATCACACTTTGTGTACCTTGCAAACAGTGTAGATCCAGATCAGCCAGCTTCTTCAGAAGCTGGCTGATCAGGATCTACACTGTTTTTGAGCAATTGGAAATTTGTTCATGTGAGAGCTTCTTGTATTCATTTGTAAAAAAAGCAAGTGATGGTAATTTCCACTTGCTTTTTTGGAAAAACTACTAGCATTTAGCAAGTTAGCAAGTGCTAAATTTGATCCCTGTGTAACAAATATTATACCCCTTAGAAGTAAATGGGCGCCAGAGGTGGAATTGGTTGTAGAAACTGCAGGGACGATTTTTATAAGAACTAATCATTATGGCATGACTGACTTATAATGATTTGGATCAAGATATACATCTCTTCTTTGAGGCTACACTTAGTTCTAGTCATACCTAGCGACAATCCTGAAAGTTTATTTAACATTATATTTTGCAAGAAATATGGCTTTAAAGTCATGATGCCCGTTTTGATAAACAAATTCTTTGAACCACTTACCCTTTACTTAAGTTGTAAAAGAACATCACACACAATTAAGGAAACTGAAAATTAACACTTTTCATAACTTTCTTATGACTAGAGCATGGTGCAGCCTCGAACCATGTACCAGTTCCAACAAGCATGCAATATCATTTTTCAAACATCACGCAATATTGAAATTGTTATAAGTCAGTAATGTCACAGTGTTCTTGTTTTCTGTGTGTTAACTTAAATAGTGCCTATGGCTGGCTTAAGTGACGTCAGCTTCAGCTCAATTGCTACAACAGACAGCTGGCAACAACAATCACATCTACTATTGAAGCTACTCATGTACAAGAACGAATATTAGGGTATATTGTTCTATATAAGTTTCATTTGCCACACTTTTGTAACAAAAGACACAGATGAACTGATACAAATGAATGTTGGTTTTACTTTTTAATTTCAATTTGATCCAGTTTTACTTTTCAGGGGATGTTTTTCTGTGAATAACGAACAAAACTTTATTCTACAATGTTAGTTTAATTCCTTTGAGTGAAGTATGTACAGTCCATGCCTCATAAGGCCTTGCCAAATATTTTATAGATTCTCATCACCAGCTACCCCTATGAAATTTAAGCAAATAAAAAAAATTGGGGTGGAAGGTTTTTAAAAACCTTCCACCCAATTTTTTTGCTTAAATGGGACAGCAACCCTAACGATAAGTATGTTTTATCAAAAAGAGCTCTATGAACCATGAATTTTGATACAAGTACCATCAAAATCGATTGAAAAATGGGCAAGTTATGGGCATTTAAAAAAATTCAATATTGCCAACATTTAGCCGCCATTTTGAATATTTAATTAGTTTTCAGAATTTTTCAACTGCTTAATTTTTAGTTATCACCACTTTCACATCATCTGTGTTTCAGCAGATATGTAGCTTTATACACAAGGAAAATGTTTCATTAAAGATGAATGCAAATAATCCATTGGTTTGTCTTCAATTTTGATAACGCATATTTAATTAGGCTGAGTGACGTCACTAAGCCTACAATATGGCCGCTTCAATTACAGTCTATTTGCAAATATTCAAACGCCCATAACTTCCACATTTTTCAACCGATTTAGACGAAACTGGTATCAAAATTCATGGTTTATTAAGATCTTTCATATAAAACAAATTATCATCAGAGTTGCCGTCCACTTTAAAAAAAGAAAAAAATGTTTGAAAAAGGCTGAACATTTTTTCTGGCCAGCATTTTGATACAGGCTACAATATCCACATTACATGTGCCGTGATGCGACAAAACCTGTCTTCAAGGTTTCCACAAAGCAAGTTCTCAGC